>NKZR01001336.1:26877-94189 GCA_002370795.1 Metschnikowia sp. 03-147.1 | reverse complement strand
GTCCGATCAACGTTAGTTAAGCCACTTAGGGCCACAGTGAGTAATGCAGTGGGAGACCATGTGTGAAATTGTGGTGCTGCAATCTTTTTGCAACCAGGTAGGGTCAAAACCGAACACAGCCAGATTATGCTTATGAAACTTTCAATATTTGTTAACTTAATTAGGTAACCACCAGCACACGTCAACCGCACCAGAGCTACCAACAGAAGCACCAGAGCTACCGGTGTGGGAAGCTCGTGTTACGACGATACCGTGGCCTACCATTTCTTACACCATGAGAGGCAGGATAATTGACTGCGTTTGGGGATTTAGATGGCGTAATTTCTTTTTTGTGAAGGTCCTCAGAGCTTGGTCTTTGGCAAGTGCTTCTGCCAGCTGGCCGTCATCAGCTTAAGGGACTCCTGGAGTTCTGAGATGATGGAATGAGTATCACGTGGTGTGTTTGTCTCTGCAAAGCCGACATTCTTGAAGAATTGTTATAGCCGTCGTTATGCAAGCGTAGCAACCCAAGCTTTGTAGCGTCAGTCTCTGGCAGTGCCTAGTGTTTCATGGATGTTTCACTCCGCTGACACTGCATAGATCGGAACTATTAGACCCATCGTGGGTAGTGTACTACCCATATGGATGTTGGCGCACTGGTCGACCAGAACGACCTGCATTCCCCTATGCGGGATTAGTCTATATAAGGAGTGATCCTCCTTGAGAAATTATCGACGAATAAACATACTAAACACTCAAACAAAGTACTGGACGTACCGGAATCTAACAGGAACGTGAAACACTCCTTTTCGTCATAAAGACTGACATTAGAACATCGTCAATGTATAGTCATCCTCGCTGACACCAGTATCAGATACCAGTGTCGCAGTAGACGGCTGGCAGTGACTTCTGTGGCTAACTTCCCATACCACCAAGTGCCAGAGTGAAAGCTCAACCACACTTGATCTAAATACTTAGACTTTATCTATAGTCTCTACTAGGTACTGGCCTATGTACCGTGTTTTTCGTTTCACTAGTGTAATGGCGCATGCCCCTACTTTTGTTAGATAGGTGTATATGCATATAGTAACTGCATACATTGGTTCAAAGTCCACCCCAAGAAGAAAACAGATGTAGAACAATAGATCGTATTTACGACGATGAAGAATACTTAAAGTACTTCAGAGTTTGATTGTAATAAGTCTAAATAGAAATTAAACTCTTGTTGTAGTTAGATGTCTTTGACAAGTGATTGTGACGTTTTTAAACTAGAAATGCGCTAAGTTGAGTAGAACTATTCAAACCACAGTAGCAAAAAATAATAATCGCAGGTTCCCCATCGCAGATTTAGTCAACAGGTAATGGTTCACCAACTTCACTACAATCCTCTCTGATCTTGATTCTGGATGATCCTCATGCACTACTTTGGGGTGGCGGTACAATCAAGGGCCAATATGGACGGAACGATTTGTTATCCTGTACCAACACCTTGGTAGGCGTGACGAACCTTTTAATCATTGGTTGTTTAACTTGGTAGTGTGGTTTGAACATTTTTTCGGGCAGTTTATACAAAAACACTGTAGCATCGTATTTCGATATCTCGGTCCGGGTTACAACGCAGCTGTTACAGCTGCAATACTGGTAATTCATGGCAGAAGCAGACTGTGGGAGAGATACAAGGAGCAGCTATGATGTGGTGATGAGCAGGGTAGGAAATAAGGGCCTGAGACTTGGCAGCCTGCATCTCTAACGGTTGCAATAGACGTCCCCGGGCTTTCGTGACACTTTCCAGACAGTACTCGATCGTTGTCCAGCAATGACTAGCATGGTAGGTCCACAGGAAGAAAGTGGTCTAGTCAGGCCACCAGGCCACGATGTACTCTGACAGCACTGCCAGAGCGTAGAATGCAGTGCGGTGCCATGGAACGCTATACACAGCCGCGCTAAGTCACCCGCTCGGTATGGCGTCGCGGTAGGCGTCGCGTGGGCGGGCCAGTGGTAGGTGCACCCCCGACGGGACTGCACACAACACGCATCCACCCTTGGTTTCAGCCAAAACAGCCGGTGGGGCCGCCGGTGGCGCCGCTGGTGGCGCCGCTTGTAGGGGCGCCGGAAACAGGCCAGGCCCGTCACCCCCGCTGCGGCGCCCGCCGGGGCCAGCGCTGGTGGGCCGGCGGAAAGCATGGTCACGTGACGCTGAGGTGTCCAAAAATCTCACGTCCACGCACCGGCTCCATACAATACACACCTCTCCAGCTCACCAACAACCACGCCGAGCATGGATTCCGGGTACTCCTTGATCTACGAGCCGAACACGGCCGGCAAGAAGTCCGTGAGCGAGTTGAAGTCGCTCTTGGAGAAGTCCAAGGACGAGATCAAAATCGCTACCATGAAGCAAATCATCACCAGCGTGCTCAACGGCGACGCCATGCCCGAGCTTTTGATGCACATCATCCGTTTCGTCATGCCCTCCCGGAACAAGGAGTTGAAGAAGTTGCTCTACTTCTACTGGGAGGTTTGCCCCAAGCACGATGAGCAGGGCAAAATGCGCCATGAGATGATTCTCGTGTGCAACGCCATCCAGCACGACTTGCAACACCCCAACGAATACATCCGCGGAAACACCTTGCGGTACTTGTGCAAGTTGAAGGAGCCCGAGTTGTTGGAGACGCTTGTGCCCAACATCAGGCAGTGTTTGCTCCACCGCCACGCGTATGTGCGGAAAAACGCCGTGTTTGCTCTCTACTCCATCTACAAGGTGGCGGAGCATTTGGCGCCGGACGCGCCGCAGGCCATCGTGGCGTTTTTGGAGGACGAGTTCGACCTGGTGTGCCGCCGCAATGCGTTTGTGTGCTTGGCGGACTTGGACCGCTTGGCCTCCTTGACCTACATTGAGCAGAACGTGCACTCTCTCGAGACCTTGGACCCATTGTTGCAGTTGGCGTTTGTCGAGTTCATCCGCAAGGACGCCAACCTGTCCGCAGGCCTCAAGGCCCAGTACACCAACTTGATCACCAGCATTATCGAGACCTCGTCGGATGTGGTTGTGTACGAGGCCGCCGTGACGTTGACAGTGTTGTCGTCGTCGTCGGATTCCGTGCTTTTGGCGGGCTCCAAGTTCGTGGAGTTGGCTTCCAAGGAGCCGGACAACAATGTCAAGATCATCACCTTGGACCGCATCTACGACCTCAACCGCAAATACCCCGGCATTTTGCAGTCGCTCTCCTTGGACGTTTTGGGTGTGTTGACCACGCAGGACATTGACGTGCGCCGCAAGGCCCTTGAAGTGTCGATGGCGCTCATTTCGTCTAGAAACGTCGAGGACGTGGTCAAGTTGTTGAAGACCGAATTGCAGAAGTCCAGCGCGGCCAACGACGACAAGAGCTCTGAGTACAGGCAGTTGTTGGTCAATGCTATCCACCAGCTTGCCATCAACTTCGGCGAGGTGGCTACCAACGTCATTGACCTTTTGTTGGAGTCCATCGGCGATCTCTCCACATCAGCCGCCTCCGACGTGATTACCTTTGTCAAAGAAGTGGTGGAGAAGTTCCCCGACTTGAGGGTCTCTATCATCCACAAGTTGGTGCAGAGCTTGCCGGATGTCAAATCAGGTAAGGTGTTCCGAGGCGCGTTGTGGATCTTGGGAGAGTACTCGGAAGACGAGTCGTCGATCAAGGAGTCGTGGAAGTTTCTCCGCGCCAGCATCGGTGAGGTTCCGATCTTGTCTAGCGAAAAGAAGCACTTGGCTGGTGAAGACAAGGACGGCGAGGACGAGAAGCACTCGGGCGCCGCTAAAAAGGGACCCGTGGTGTTGCCCGATGGCACATACGCCACCGAAAACGCCTTGACGTCTACCTACAACCACAACGAAGATGAAGATCTATACCATATCCGGAAGTTGCTCTTGGCCGGGGACTTCTATTTGGCCGCCGTGTTATCGTCAACGTTGGTCAAGCTTGTCTTGCGGTTGCAGCAGCTCGAAACCAAGGCCAACTTCCTCAATGCCCTCAAAGCAGAAGCCTTGTTGATCATGGTTTCTATCTTGCGGGTGGGCCAGACTTCGTTCGTGGCCAAGAAAATTGACGAGGACTCGGCAGACCGCATCTTGGCATGCATCAAGTACTTGACCGACGATGAGGACAGTGCTTTGATTACTCAAAGCTTCTTAGAGTCTACGAAGGACGCTTTCAAGGCCCAGATCCTCAGCGACCAAGTCAAAAAGTCCCAGGCCGAGGCCAAAGACTTCCATAATAATGCCGAGCAAGTTGATGAGGCCATTGTTTTCAGGCAATTTGAGCAGCACGATGGCACCCAGGCCAGCGATGAGGATGAAAATGCGTTGGCAGTGTCGCAGCCAACAAAACCCGAGCAGTTGTCGTCAAAATTAAACAAGATCTTGCAGTTGACCGGCTTCTCTGACCCCATCTATGCTGAGGCCTTCGTGAAGGTGCACCAATTCGATGTCACCTTGGATGTGTTGTTGGTCAACCAGACAACCTCCACAATGAGAAACCTTTCGGTAGAGTTCTCCACCTTGGGCGACTTGAAGGTCGTGGACAAGCCTCCCACCGCCAACATCGGCCCCCACGGCTTCCACAAGATTTCCGTCACCATCAAAGTGTCGTCTGCCGATACCGGTGTGATTTTCGGAAACATCGTGTACGACGGGCGCCATTCAGATGAGTCCACTATCGTGATCTTGAACGACGTGCATGTGGATATAATGGACTACATCAAACCAGCTACGTGCTCCGAGAGCGTGTTCCGTAAGATGTGGAACGAGTTCGAGTGGGAAAACAAAATTACCATCAAGTCGTCCATGAACTCGTTGAAGGAGTACTTGGACGAGTTGATGGAAGGTACCAACATGAAGTGCTTGACTCCTGGTGCCATTGTGGGCGAGGAGTGCCACTTCTTAGCCGCCAACTTGTACTCGCGGTCGTCATTCGGCGAGGACGCTTTGGCCAACTTGTGTATTGAAAAACAGGCTGATGGTCCGATTATCGGTCACGTGAGGATTCGGTCCAAGGGCCAGGGCTTGGCCTTGTCGCTCGGCGACCGTGTGGCATCCATATCCAGGAGAACCAAGGGCTCGGAAATCACCAAGGTGTAAGGTGATAAAGAGGAAACAAAGTAGAATACGTATTGAATAAATTGAATTGTAGCAGGGTGTTTTTTGTGCAGTGCAAACTTCATGTAGACACCTTGCTTATCGTGATGTCTTTTATGTTTAATCGCTTATTAAAGAAGAGAAGACTAGATATCCTTTAGCTTAATGAGGTCCAAGCATCATTTGCACAGATCTTGACACCCCTTACTGATTCCTGGGTTGTAGCCTCTTGATCCTGATCTCATTTCTAGTCACCCTGAATTCTCTCCAGTCACCCTAAATTCTCTCTAGTCACCCTGAATTCTCTCTAGTCGATCACTTATCACGTTATCTCTTCTCCGGGGTCTCGTCCTCCGATAAGAAATTTTTATTGTAAATAACATTTAAGATAGCCTGGTTGTTCGCGGTCGCATCGTACGACTTGGTCAGTCTTTCATACACGCCCACCACGGGCAAACCCTTTATGTTCTCATCTGAAGAGTACTTCTTGTATGCATAAAGGGAGAAAATAAATGTGAGGCTATTGAAAAGAGAGCTGAAGTCCCCCGTGAGGCTGGCCGCATGTAAATTTAGATTTCGCTCGTAGGGCCCCACGTCAATGGTGTTTGCTGGAAATTTTTTCATCAACGACTCAATCTGCAAATCTGTAGCTTCCACCAAAACAGAAAGCTTGTAGTTCGCCGATTTCAAAGTGAAAGTCTCTGACTTGCCGAAGTTATTGATGGACGAGTTGAGAATAAACCCTATATATAGACTGCATCGCAGGCACGGCCCCAAGTCCCCGTATATGGTTATGATGCGATCAAGCGACTCTGATGGTGCCAGAATAGTTAGGGAAACGGAGAAGTCTTCGGCTAGCGAGTCCTGCAAGCTTTCAAAGTGCTCGGCCTCACTATCACTCACGGGGATTTTGATGCATGCCGGAGTTTCTTGCGTGGAAAGTCTTGCGAGTGCTTGAATGACCTTGGCAGAGTCAACCACAAGCAGCCCCTTTACTTGCGGGGTTGTGTCAGAAAGAGTTCCACCGCCCTGTTTCGAGACTGGCGCCTCATGTCTCCGCTTTCTGGTTCGGTTCATGATACACTTGATGTAGTTGGTGTGTAGGTTTTCGCGAAAGTCCTGGCTGCAATTCGCGATGCAATGCCACGTGATGTTACTCCCAATACCGTTTGGTTCTTGAGATTCTTTGGGTTTAGAGTCTTGGTGCTTCTTGAAAGTTTTGTGAATCATGCGTTGCTCTACTCTTGGCTAGTAGTGATCGTACTTTTGTAGCAGCCCCACCCTTGTTGTTTTGTAGTAGTGGTGCTAGGTCGCTAGCGCAAGAATTGGTAATCTTTCCCTGTCCTCATTTGCCTCCCTTCTTTTGTTTTGTGGGGATCATGCCGCCCTTTATTTCGAAGCAAAACAAATATTCTGTTTTTGTGACCATCTTGCTGCACGTTTGGTGCCTCAGATTAGTATTATTCGCTGTTTTTGTCACCAAGGCCCGCAAACGCGTTTTTGCGAACATGCACACGGGAGCACAAAGCTGGCCTTGCACCCAAAAGTGCCAACTATAAAAGCCTGGGAAATAACCTTGTCTGAATTTACTATTATTCTCGCTACTACTCACCTTTGCTATCAATTCTACAAACATGTCTACTGAGCCTCAATCTATCGATGTTAGATACGCAGCCACCGTGTTGGGTAAGTACTCCTTCGAACACTCCTATAGGCAGTGATTTTATTAACCTTTAGCTGTGCTTGTGCCTCCTTTGGCCGTCTACTTGAACTCGGGGGAACTTAAGACCACGATCATCAACGTGGTGTTGTGTTTTGGTTTTTACTTGCCGGGTATCATACATGCTGTGTTCACGATCACAAAATCTAATCCTGTAAACGGAAAGGTTATACCCCCGGCAGACGCACCTTCCGCTTGAAGATCGATCTTAAGTAAGAGGGGCTTTGATGGGGGCGTTTGATGTTTCGCTCAGGCATTAGTGCCGCCTGGAATGAGTGTATAGTAATAAATTTTTGATTTCTGTTGTTTAAAATTACTGAATAAGTACGTGACATGGCAGCTTAGCTGTGATCATAAGGTATGGCTACATTGACATGATTACCAGTGATCCACGAGTTCTTCAAGCGGTCGGGTACATAGATGCCTGTGTGTATGGTGTACAGGTGTTCACCTCATCCCGAAAAAAATCTTGTTTCTCACCAACTTCGAGAATTTCTACCAAAGCACAAGGCAAGATGGGAAAGAAAGATAAGGTTGAAGAGTCTACCGAGGACAACTACGACGTCCGCATGGCCGCAGTTTTGCCGTTCGCCAAGCCACTCGCTCCAAAGAAGCTTAACAAGAAAGTCCTCAAAACCATCAAGAAGGCATCCAAGGCCAAGCATGTCAAGAGAGGAGTCAAGGAGGTGGTCAAGGCCTTGAGAAAGGGCGAAAAGGGTTTGGTGGTGATTGCTGGAGACATCTCCCCTGCTGACGTCATCTCTCATATTCCTGTTCTTTGCGAAGACTCCTCGGTGCCATTCGTGTTCATCCCATCCAAGGAGGACTTGGGTTCTGCAGGTGCCACCAAGAGACCAACTTCTTGTGTTTTGATTGTTCCTGGAGGAGGAAAGTCTAAGAAAAACGCCGACAAGGTTGAGGAGTACAGAGAAGCTTTTGACGAGATCGTGAAGGAGGTCAAAGACTTGGAGTAAGTGCGCAGCGACTTATCCCACCCAATTTACCAGGGCCAGGCGGCCCATCAAGTGAGTGTTTCACTCTGTAAAATACCGGCATAATAAACGAATCATAGTAGCGATGTGAATAAGGTCTTGGATGACCGGCGACCAGAAAGTTTGCCAGTGGCTTTCAATGACAGATAGTTCTATCAGGCCCTATGATTGAGTTTAATCTGGGTTGCTTCCATAGGGTGCTGTTTCAGTCCTCCATGGACAGAACTCCACTGATAATCTCGGTCCTCTGTTCCAGTAATTCATAATTTCTTGCATGAATGGTAAAAATCACAAAGTGTATTCGCTCAATATATGCTTTTGTCAGTTAATAGAGCACTTCGAATTGATGGGTGGCTGGCTGACAGCTTGAATTTTTCGATTGCCATTGAAATTCTCCAAATTGAGGTGGTCAATAAAGTTGCATACTATCCGTCCCCAACAGGCCAATTGAATCTTTTGGTAATCTCATATATCAGAGTTTCTGCTAAAAGCTTGTGTGAACAAGGGTGCTTTTCAAGCAACCCTGAGATATTCGCTGGCTCGAGTGCGATCCCAAAATCCCGTTCTGAGAAATAAGAATTTTAGGGATACATTCAAAGGGTGGCGATTGTCCTCTTTTATAGTTGAGACCCAGCAAGGGATGAAACAATTTACTTACACACGGGTGCATGACCCTGCGTCCTGGTGGCTGCGAAACGCAGTGCTCGTGCTATTTAAGCTATGGAATTTCCGCAACATCCCATGCTTTTTTTAATACAGCCAGAATTTTGAAAACTGAATTAGTGTAAAGGCCGCCTTTTAACACAGGACACTCTTGGAGAATAAAGTACTGATGCAACTCATCTGTGCAGGCCGTTGAGCAACAGGAGTATAGCTTTTTCTAAGTGCAAGAGTATGTTACCTATATAAAAACTCAATATTACCACCACTCTGAGTCTGATCTTGTCCTCAAACAGCGTCATTTACCTTGGTACATCTGAGTACCGTTTACGGAAGTCTTCGCCTCAACACTTAAAAGCAGAGAGCCTGGTACGGCTTGTATCAAATTCATTAAAGATTCTTGGTGATGTTCCAGAGTTAACACCAAGTACTACTCACAATTCACTATCTAATGGATGGATTCAGTTTCCGATTTGAGCTCCTGTTTCTTCTTCTTCTTTTCGTCTCTGACGGTCAAAGCCCACGCCAAAAGAGTCAAGATGGTACCAAAAGCACACAAGCATGCAGTGTACGAGAAACCAATGTGGTAGACAGGCTTATCTTTTGTGTTCCACACGAAAATGGGAACCCATGCGCCAGTCACGTACGCCAAAACATTGGTGGTGACCACCAAGAAGTTTCTTTTCATGTCGTCCTCAAATAATAACCGGTTGACCCAGGAAAAGATGAACGGCTGCCCGTATGATATCGGAATGCCAATAATGAAGTAACTGGCCCAGTGCAAGCCGCGGGGAATGTCCCATATCGCCAAACAGATACATCCGAACAACAGAGGGATAAAGAATGCTAACACATAATAGTGGTTTTTGTTTCCGCCAATGAAATTGTGCGAGTATGCGAGGAGCACAGTGAAGGTGATACCAAGACCGGACAAAAGCGATGGGTAAGTGTTGTACTTCTCTGGAGAGAGCTTCAAGGCTAGTTTCATCCACGTGGTAAAAGTTGGCTGAGTGCTGGCACTGCAGGCGTTGTTGTATGCCAAGAAAAGGAAAGGAAACACATACACGTGCCACGTGCTGAAAAAGGACTTGATCTTCGCCCAGGTGTACCTTTCCCTGGTGTTCAACTGAGCGCCCATTAAACGTCTCCTCTCCAAGCCCACCAAACGATCTTCCTTGGTGAAGTAAAACGCATCGGTGGTACTGGGGGTGTTGGGGTCCACGCACATGGTGTATATGGCAATGGGGAATGAGATGATGGCGTCAAAAACAAACATCCACTTGAATGGCGGCATGGACGAGTTTTGAAAGCGGTTCAACAATCCCAACTGCAAGGGACCTGAGATCAAGGTGGCAGCGTTGGCCGCCACCGCAAAGTACGCACTCCTGGTGGAGATCTCCGCGGCGGAGTAGTTGCTTCCGAGCAAGTACTCCATTCCGGGAAAGTAGCCAGACTCAAGCAAGCCAAGAAAGAAACGAACGGCATAGAGAGATGGGAGCTTTTCGCACGTGATCATGAGCAACGTCAACACTGCCCACATGAATTCAAGTCCTCCGAGATAATATCTTGCAGAAATCCGGTGAAGAATGAGATTGGAAGGTATCTGGCCAATGATGTAACCAATCGTCCACAATGTGACCAAATAGTTGTACTGGTTGTTGTTCATATTATAGTACTCGTCCATTCCATTCACATACGCCGTGGTGACGTTGGCCTGGTTCAAGGTCTTGATGAAGTACCCCAACATTGAAGACGACAAGAGGAACAAGTCCAATTTCAACAAATACTTCTGCTCCTTTGGGTGTTTTCCTGTTCCATCCCAAAGAAACTTGCGGATCTTGAACGACCAAGACCGCTCCCTTCTCAAAATCTCTTCCTCCGAGAGATGCAAGCTAAGGTCAATGTATGGGGTGTCGGAGTGTACCGACACCTGGTCAACAGACACGTCATTGTTCTTGTCTGGGGAATTCTGAGAGGACTGTTCGTCGTCTGATCCGTACACCTGGACCGAAGTTCTATTAATCTCCGAGATTTCCTTACCTTCGAGCTGCTCTCTGAGCTTCTTGAGGAACCCCATTCTGTCTATAGTGTATTGGTGGGAACTTGAAGTCTTGCTTGTTAGTGGGGTCAGCCTAAGTGGATCATCACTTTTATATCAGTGGGGTGGAATTCCAGCTGAAGCTATCACCTAATTTGGCCTGATTAGGTGATTTCGTATTTATGCGACACATGCAATGCATGACAGCCACTGCAAACCAAATTCCGGACCCTGACTACACCGACCCCGAAGATAGGGCTTCACCGCGACTCGGCGAGCACTATACGATTTCTTGATGCTATCCGGGGACTCCCCGCATCGTGGTGCCAGGTTTCTTTAGATGTTGTGCTCTGCTATTGTCTTGTCTGGCGTGCACCTGCGCACACAGCGGATTGCGAACTGTGGATACATTAAACTTGTGGCTGCGAAATCCACACTGGATATCTGCAGTATGCGCCAACTGGGTGCGGCCAAGGCACGATACGAGAATTTTATGGAAAGCTAATTGGCAAGCTCGGGATTGGGTCGCCTATATGCAATCCCGGGCAAGGTCTCGTCTTTCCGGGCGCCTAAGTCGGGTCACGGGGGATCTCGCGCTTCAGCCTCAGCTGTGCGCCAATGAGGCACGAGATTGAGCTTGCTGTGGACTAATGCATGGCTAAAGATGCAGAATCGGACTTGTGCAGAAAGGTGGAATTTATCATTATCAGGATGATAAATAGTGACGCTGGAAGTTACCAGAAGTGGTAAGGGTGCTACAGCACGCAGAAGGTTTGGTGCCAGCAAAACTTCTGTCACCACTCTGGAATGTTAGGTTTGCAGAAGGCATGATGATGACATGGACTGGAGGGAAGGACAGCGATGCGTTCTAGTCAACAGAGTATGGTAACATGTGACACGTGGACGGTTTGGTATTTGGTGGTGGTTTTAGTGGTTTGGATGATTGGCCTGGACTGGTTGGCCTGGACTGGTTGGCCTGGACTGGTTGGCCTGGACTGGTTGGCCTGGACTGGTTGGCCTGGACTGGTTGGCCTGGACTGGTAGGCTTGACCTGGTTGGCTTGACCTGGTAGGCTTGACCTGGTAGGCCTGTTGGCCTAGGTTATCAGTCTGGGCCTCTCATCATGGAGGAGCTGAGGCCAACAGCAGAAATGTCATGAAAGTGTTGCTCCCCAGGACCATGCAAATATCCACAAGGACAGTCAGCAGGCGACATGGCCGTCTGCATGGCATCATCCATGGCAGCATCCATGGCAGCATCCATGGCAGCGTCGGCCAGAGACGCGGCTTGCGGTGAGTCATGCACAGGCGTCATGGTGCCATCGGCGCGGATTTCGGCGTGGTGAGCCGTGGTGCTTAAGCTCGGTACAGGAGCAATCTTGCGCCGTTTCGGAAGCGGCTCCGCGTAGGGCGGGAGGTGGGGGAGAGAATGCATGGACACGGTGGAGTTGGATGCTCTTCGCGAGATATGCTCGTGGTGCACGGGTGTGTGTCTGAATGTTCTGGGCAAGCTCGCGTTGTGCTACGCTGCCACTGCCACTGCCACTGCCGCTGCCACTGCAAATCGGCTCTCTGGAGATTCCAGTGCGGAGCCTTTGCATAAGATGACGGTGCTGAGTGAGAGCACCACATCTAGGCAGCTTGGCGTGGTCACGACACGCACTGAGGTCATGAATGTGCTTGGAATTAGCCAGCGCTGTACCAGCACGCTCGTGGCACTGTAGCACCCCTTCCAGCACTGTAGCACCCCTTCCAGCACTGTAGCACCCCTTCCAGCACTGTAGCACCCCTTCCAGCACTGTAGCACCCCACCAGCACTGTAGCACCCCTTCCAGCACTGTAGCACCCCACCAGCACTGTAGCGCCTTTTGTTAGTTATAAGTTGATCAGCGCAGCCGCATTGCAGCAGTGTGGTCACGTGGGCCGGCCCTGGAACCCGACGCTGAGCCACTTGCCCCACGCTCTTTCAACTCCCGCTAGATCCGGGTGGTCCCTAGTACTTGCCCCTGGTCCCTACTGCTGTTCCCTGGCCCCGGTCCCCGGTCCCTAGTCCCCGGTCCCCGGTCCGCCTACACCCCACAGCCCTGCTCGGCAGGACATTCCTACGCTCCAGACATTCCTAAGCTCCTGCATGTAGCCGTGCGCCTTGGTCTTCCACACCCACCTCTCCACGTCACACCTCCACGTCACTCTAAGCACCATGGGAATCAAGAACATGTTCAAAAAGAAGGAGCCCACAGAGGCGGAGATTGTGGCGGAGATGCAGCGCGTGGGCATTTCCACCAAGAGCGGCAGCGGCCGCCAGGAGAAGTTCGGCGCCTTCAAGCAGTATGCCCAGGAGCGCCAGGAGCTGCGCTCCGCCTTGGCCCCGGTCAACCCCTACGCCCTGATGAACCAGGCATCCAACTCCAATCCGTACAGTGACGAAGGCCAGGATGGCCAAGGGTCGAACGGGGGGGAAGCATATGCCAGGGACCAGAAAAGCGACCCGTACTCTAGAGAGAACCCCTACGCCAGAGATACCTACGCTAGAGAATCAGCTAGAGAATCAGCTAGAGAATCAGCTAGAGAATCAGCTAGAGAATCAACTAGAGAATCAGCTAGAGAATCACCCTACGCTAGGGATGCCCCCCACGCTCGAGAAACTCCCTACGCTCGAGAAACCTCCCACACCAGAACCCACCCCAGAAAGGCCGTGGCGCGCGACGACGAGCTGACCCTTGACTTGAACGACATCCCGTCAGTGCAGAACCCCGTCCGCAACAAACCCATCCGCAGGCCCGCAGACGACAATCTAGATCTCAACGACCTCCCCGACGACGACTTGAACGTCGAGCCCGACGACTTCTTGGACGGCCAGGACCAGGTCGACTCCGAAGAGGAGGAGGTGGAGGCCATCAAGCAGGACATCCGCTTCACCAAGCAGGAGTCGTTGGCCCTGACGCGGAACACGTTGCGCATGGCCCAGGAGGCCGACGCCTCCGGCGCCAACACGCTCGGAATGCTTGGGTCGCAGTCCGAGCGGCTCTACAACGCGGAGCAGAACCTCTTGTTGGCCGACACGCAGACCAAGATCGCGGACGAGAAGGTCAAGGAGTTGCGGCGCTTGAACCGGTCCATCTTCGTGCCGGCCACGGGCAACCCGTTCAACAAGAAGTCGCGGTTGCGCCAGCAGGAGCAGAAGCTCAAGGCGGACAAGATCCAGGAGAAGTACCTCCGCGACTCCAACCGCCTGGGCATGTATGCTAGCGAGCAGCGCGTGAAGGAGGGCATCACGAGCCACTCGGCGAGCTCCGACTTGCACAACAAGTACCAGGGCCAGAAGCATCTCGAGGCCGCCAGACGCTACCAGATGGACGAGGACCTGGAGGACGACGAGATGGAGAAGGAGTTGGCGTCCAACTTGGACCAGATTGCCAACTACTCCAAGAAGTTGAAGCACACGGCGAACCTCATGGGGCAGGAGGTGAATGCGCAGAACGACCGCTTGAAGAAGATTGAAGAGGACGCCGACCGCTTGGACATCAATGTGCACCTCAACAGTTCTCGGTTGAACAACATCCGCTAGCTACTGCAGTTACGACAGACGAAGTTACGACAGACGAAGTTACGACAGACGAAGTTACGACAGGCGAAGTTACGACAGACGAAGTTACGACAGGCGACAGTTACAAACAATTCCTACGCGTGTCTTGTGACTGCGAATGGATGGTCTTGCTGTCTTGCTATCGCCTGCTTTGACTGGATGCCTTACCATTGTTTTTGGTGTATCTTACGACATGGATGCATTCAATGCTTGAGCGGCAGCATCATGCGATTTGGCCATTGTTTCAGTACGCTCTCATTGTGCCATTGGTATGTGACTCCACTATCTGCACCGAACACTTCTGGCTCTATTGTCAATCATTGAGCTTCAACTCCATGGTCGCTTGAGAACTGCTGATCGCTTGAGAACTGCTGATCGCTTGCGAACTGCTGATCGCTTGCGAACTGCTGATCGCTTGAGAACTGCTGATCGCAAGGTTGGAGATAACTTGTCAGCACGACAGATGTATCAGGACCAATCAATGTCCAGAAACTATGGAATGCAACATCATGACATACGCTTCAAAGTGGCCCTATTTTGACATTGTTCAACGGGCTCGGTGCCTATAAACAAGTGACCATTCCCTGAACAGAAACCATCACTTCTCATGGTTTTCTCGACTGCTTTTCTCTCGCTTGCTCCCGTTGCTGCCTTTTTGGCGCACCCTGTCGTTGAGCCCGCCCCATCCTCCAGTGCCCCAGTGAACTCTTCCACATCCGTGGCCGATGGCTGGACCAACTCCACCGTGACTACTTACACGACCACCGTGGTGACAATTACATGTGAAGAATGCACTTTTGCTGTGACGTCATGTGAGGAATGTACTCTGAACTCTGAACTGTGCACTCTCTCTGAACTCTCTGAACTGTGCCTGACTTATGAAGTATGCGCTTCTCTGAACTCCTGCGTGGAATCTTCCACACCATTCATCACTTCACCAGAAGCAGGCGCTGCTCAAGCCGGTTTGGCTGCAGGGGCCATTGCCATTGCAGCGGCTTTGTTGTTATAGCCGCCTGCACCTCTAATATCATAATACACTGTTTGACTACCCGTACTTGCCTCCGAGCCAAACATCCCCTGCACGTAACAAAATGCAACCGTACTGCAGATACTGGGCCACGTCATGGTGTGCTCGGCCGCGTACCTCGGTTATATGCCCTGGCCTTACGGCATCACCAGACGCCAGCATCGCGCTCCCACTGTGAGCCGGCAACCAGCAGCGCTTCTAAGTATAGCTGCTCTCTATTTTTGGTGTATCAGGGCGTGATGCTGCCGGCCCGGATGCAGGTCCCTCCACTCTCCACCAAAGAACCTGTAGGTTTTGAATCGTGCACACCACGAGACAGATGCAGTCCAGGACAAATAAGGTTCTGACAAAGTTCTGACAAAGACCAGGGCAACCGAGGCGCACAGTCAGAGAACAAAGCCTAGTCAAGGCACTGCATGACCGAGGCTCGGCCATGATTCTCAGGCCACCTGTCCCATACACCTCCCAGGCCACTGCTTATTGGCACTTTCGGTATGCAGACCACTGGTTGTATTGGAACTTTCGATATGCAGGCCACGTGGGTTTAATTGAACCAGTAATTCAAGTCTTCCCTATTCTCCAGTAACTGGCGACATGGATTGCTGGTAACGATGCAACATGTCCTAAACTCGCGCTGAGCGGCTGGCTTAGCAACAATCTTGCAGAATTTCCCAACGTGCCGGGCAGATTTTCGCGTCTTTCCAATCTCACGAAATCTTGGATCTCGTCTTAAGTGTTTCCATTTCGATTTTCCCTAAAATTCGGCTTGCATTTTTTTCCCAACTCCTTCTCAACCTTATTCCCTTGTCTGTCGGCTCTTCTGTTGGCTCTTCTGTCGGCTCTTCTGTCGGCTCTTCTGTCGGCTCTTCTGTCAGCTTCTGTAATCAGCCCGCCTCTGAAATTCGCCCGGTTTCCATTGCATGCTAGATGGCCAATGTAAGCTTGCTGTCAGAGCGAGAAACTGCGTTGTGCACATAAACGCGAAAACAAAAACAAAGCATGCATGGACGCTGTAAGCACTCCAGTCTGCAGTCAATGTCAACTTTTTTGCGGGTCGTGGTCACGGACCTGCGTATGTCGGTTTTGAACCCCACACCAGCCACTAAGCTTCCTCGGACTCATTATGGCCTTTCCATTCAAAAGTTCTTCTATTGTGGCGACGCAAGTCTAGTAGGGTGTTTTGATTCTGGCCTTTTTGGGACATTCTTCTGCGGCGTTTTGCTGCTCTCTTTGGTGTTGCTCGAGCCACGATTTCTCCAATGTTGATGTTTTGGTTTCCCCGATGATGTAAGGTCCCTGATGTTTATGCTTGTAGTCATGTATGTGTCGCGTCAAACTGGGCGAAAAGAACTGCTGGTAAAGCTTGCCAAGCATGTCTTTCTGAAAGCAGCTGGTTTGCCGACTTTCTCGGGCACCCACATGCAGTCGGCTTTGTTCCAGTGCAAGCACCCTGCATGGCAGCCAAATGTAAGCTATTAATAGCAGACCCCATGCGCATATGCTGCTTTCGACGTTGAGAGCAGCAAAACAAAAAAATATAAAAGGTGCCTGGTCCGGGGAAGAATTGTTCTCTCACAATTCATACACAATGATCGCCTTAACTGCCCTCCTTTCTCTCGCTGCTTTCGTCTCCGCTGACCAAACCTTCTCCCTTGTCGGTCGCGGTCAAAACTTCAACTACAACGTCGAGATTGCTGGCGATGCTCTTGGCTTCAACAACGGTGGTGAAATCGGTTCTTTCCTTTTGCACGAGCCTTCTGGATACCTCGCTGCTCAAGGTAAGGAGGTCATCGTCAGCCGTGACGCCATCACTCTCTCCTCTGAGGACCACTCCAAGGACTTCGGTGTCGAGGATGGTAAGTTGAGATTCAACCTTGAAGGCACTGGCTTCTACGCCTGCCCACAGGAGTCTAGCTACACCTTGAGCATCAACCAATGTCCAAGCGGTGTTGCCATCGAGTTGTACCTTGCTGGTGCCGCATCTGACCCTAACTCTGTCCCAGCTTCCTCCGCTCCTGCCACCACCTCTTCCGCCGCCCCATCCGTCGCCCCATCCGCCGGCCCAGGTGCTAACGCCACTGTTGTGAACTCTCACTCCACTTTGGTCACCATCACCTCTTGCGCTGAGGGTGTTGAGTGCACTGCCACCAAGGCCCCAGCCGTGTCCTCTTACGAGGCTGGCGCTGCCCAAGCTGGTTTCGCCGCTGGTGCCGTTGCCCTCGCTGGTGCCATGTTGTTGTAAGCAACTTAATCAGATATTACATAATTGACTTATATAATAAATCCCAAGCGGGTAATGAAGTACCATGACAAATGCTGTAGCAATGAACTTGATTCGAATTCTGGGCTTCTGCTGCCACGCGGGTGGCAGTCTTTATATACCCTGCGCGGAGGGCGTAGCCTTGTTTCAACTCGGCTTGGATAAAGAGGCGTGCATGCATCTCCATGCCTTTTGTGTAGCATCTCCGTGCTTTTGTGTACCTTTCGTGTAGCATCTTCATGTAGGCTATATAAGAGTGAGCTCATGCCACTCAGTTGTGTTTTTCCAACGTCACCACTCTGCCTCTTTGGTGGCTGCAAAATGGCCTAAGTTGTTACCGAATCAAGTGTCTACCACACTTATACACCGGATTGCCTCCGCTCATTTCATGTGCATGTAGGCTTTGCCTCAGTTTGATACAGTGTCGAAACAAGGGATGGCGCACTGTTTACTTTAAAAGGCCAACCCCTCGTTATCTTTTCAAGGCCCGTTTTGATTGCGCGCTGCTGTGTGGAGACTGCACAAGCCTATGATCCTGCGCCAAGGGCTATGGTCATATTTTGCAAATCCCTACACATAGCAGCAGTGGCTATACACCAGTCCTCGGTACTCAGCATAGCGAAGCTAGAACCAGAACTAAGAAAAAGTCATCTGATCTGACTGCTGCGGACACTGGACCCTGGCCCAAGTTGCCCGTACCATACAGTCCGCGCTAGTCTGTCACCGCGATCCTTGCTCATTCTGATCTCCTCCAACTACATCCCACTCATGCTGCACCAGGTGAAAGATTCCCTTCTCGTGGGGAAGGCGCTCCTCAACTTCACGTCGATTTTTGTGTCGCTAGGCGTGTTTTTGTTTGGGTTTGAGCAGGGGCTTATGTCGTCGTTGTTGACCAACGTCTACTTCAAGAACTACTACAACAACCCCAGCCCCGCTGCTGTTGGCACCATGATTGCCATTTTGGAAATCGGCGCTCTTTTCTCATCCTTTGAGGCGGGCAAGGTCGGAGACAAAATCGGCCGGCGCAAGACCATCCGCTATGGCTCCTTTATCTTTGTGGTGGGAGGCTTGATCCAGGCAACCTCGCCCAACATCTTTGTGCTTGGAACCGGCCGTTTGATTGGAGGAATTGCGATTGGGTTTCTCACAACCATCATCCCTTGCTATCAGGCGGAGATCTCACCCCCATCTGACCGAGGCTTCTATGCTTGCTTGGAGTTCACAGGCAATATTGTGGGGTACTCTACCAGTATCTGGGTTGATTATGCATTCTCATACTTGCAAAACGACTGGTCGTGGCGAGCACCTTTGTTTGTCCAGTGTGTGATGGGTGCGTTGTTATTTGCTGGCAGTTTTCTTATTGTCGAGACACCTCGGTGGTTGTTAGATCATGACCATGACATCGAGGGCATGATTGTAATCAGTGACTTGTATGCCGACGGAATAATTGAGGACGAGGTAGCCAAGTTTGAGTTCAGACAAATCAAGGAGAACGTGTTAATCCAAAGAGTCGAAGGCGGCGAGCGCTCCTACCGCTACTTGTTCACGCGCTATACGAAACGGTTGTCGATTGCGTGTTTCGCCCAGATGTTTGCGCAGTTGAACGGTATCAATATAGTGTCCTACTATGCGCCCATGATTTTCGAGAGTGCAGGCTGGGTTGGCCGCTCGGCCATTTTCATGACGGGAATCAACTCCTTGGTTTACATTGCCAGCACAATCCCCCCGTGGTATCTCGTGGACTCGTGGGGCCGCAAGCCGTTGTTGTTGAGCGGCGCGGTCGTCATGGCTGTATCGCTCTTTGTGATTGCCTACTCGCTTTTCTTGGACGATACGTGGACGCCTTTGACGGTGGTGACGTTTGTGATTATCTTCAATGCAGCATTTGGTGCGAGCTGGGGTCCCATCCCGTGGATGATGAATGAAGTTCTTCCCAACCAGGTCCGTTCTAAAGGCGCAGCAGCTTCGACCGCGACAAACTGGCTCTTCAACTTCGTGGTTGGCGAAATGACGCCCATCTTGTTGGACGTGATCAAATGGAAAACGTACTTGATACCAGCCACGTCTTGTGTCTTGTCATTCTTGTGCGTCCACTTTTTGTTCCCCGAGACCAAGGGCTTGACCTTGGAGGAGATGGGCTCTGTCTTTGACGACAGCTCGTCGGTGTTCTCATTCCACTCAGGATACAACTCAGGTACGAGCTATGGCGGAACCGACTCGGGTCTGCAGAGAAACACCAGTCTCGTTTCACCAGAAACCTCCCAAGATGCTTCTTTGTCTAACCGGCGCAGTGCAGCTCAAATGGCCAGGAACCCGTCTTCCATGAGAGTGGAAACCGAGGGCCTCATTACAGGGAACCCAGTGATTCCCGCGGTGACGCCCAGCGATCATCTTAAGCCAGTCACGTCGGACTTTTCACACGACGACACTGCAGTGGACCCTCCCTCGGTGGAGAAAATCTTGGAGTACAAGAGAAAATTGGCGGCCCGGTCGTGGACGGGAGTGATCTGGAGAAAAAACGACCCAGATTACGAAGCCCTTGCTTAGACCCGTGAGCCAAGAGCCGGCGCGGTGTGCAGGAAGAAAGTCCCGAGGCAGGATCACACGAAAAGACAATGAGCAGATGCCGTTTACTAGCCGGTGAGCCTCATGAATATGATCGACGAAGCAGCATACCGCTGGACTATGGACGGATTCATAGCACCGGAATGGGAAGGAAAGATCATGTGATGCAGATCTTCAGGCACGCAGAGAACGCGAATGAAGCGCAGGGGCTACGCGATGCTGGGCGTTGTAAATAAGGTGGGAGCCCAGATAAGCGCTCTGCGAGAAGCGCCTGAAGACTAACGATATGCGCCTGAAGACTCAACGATATGCGCCAAGTCCAGTTCATGTCAACGTGAAGCCTGTAACAATGTTTTATTGGAGAACGTGATTAGGCATAGTTTGGTAAAGATTGGCTAATGATTTTCTGAAGTGTCACGTAGGGATCTACTGTGTCGTAGTCTCTGGAGTCAAAGCGACACCTCTATACCAGTTCCCCTCTCCCTTCCCTCTCTCTCCCTCTCTCTCTCTCCCTCTCCCCTTGTCTATACCACACTGCAAACTCGTCTATACCACACTTCAAACTCGTCTACATCACACTTCAAACTCGTCTATTAATATACTGCCTTGGCAACGTTCTACGCACTTTTTCTTGTGTATAGGCCCATTTTGCTTTGCAACATTATTACCGCATCTTCTATGTATCGCACCCTATTGTTCACACGCGCAAACTTCTGTCTAATACAAAGTCGCTGAGCCAGGGTATCAGTCCATTACTCCCCAAGCAAAGTCATTCCCGTTCTGGAGACGGCCCCGGCCATGTCGTGCTCGGTCCAGCGGAGCGGAATTCCCCATGCTGTGCAGTGCGTGACCGGCACGCTGTCCAGGGGTAAGAGATGCTCATGCATCGCACGGACGCGTTCTGCGGGTCACATTGCCGACTTAAACACCTCTGGCACACCTGTCAGTGCACACAATCGGCTATCGTATATATACTTGGTAGATCCTGGTTTCGCAGACCGACACACCCGCTCTTTCCTATTACCCTATACCCTATACCCTATCACCCCATCACCCTATTACCCTTACCCACACTATCCAACCGCCGACTTTTGCCATGTCCCTCGTGGTCGACTCCGACGTTTCTTTATCCACAGTCTCCCCCACCATTTCCCTCCTACTGGGTCTTGAGCAAGTGACGGCATCTCCACCCCTGTCATTGTTGGGTGGCTCGGGACTGGGTCCCGACAACTCGGTTGTTGTGTCGTTGGGCAATGACACCCAAACAGCCAACTCGTCTAGCAAAAGCACGACGACGACAAACTCACTTTCGAACCACGGTGCAAGAGACACTGCTTCGAAGTACTCGCTTGCCGTGTGTGCCATGATGCTCTTCTCGATGGTCTCGTGGCTTTAGCGGGCTAGATCCACTCACTACTGCGCTCAGCAGATTACGACTCATGATTGGCGAGAGCCAAGGGTATGAGAGCGCCGCTCTGAACCGGTGTTGAAGCCTGGTGTACTTTTGCCTACGGCCAGGTCTTGTGCGGTTAATCCATGATTGGCCTGGTGCTCGGTGTTAGCCCGGCTTGATGTCGGCATATCCAATATTAGATTCTTACATTCCGATGTGACATGTCCATGCATCTGTAGGGTAAACATGAAACGCGCACATGCCGTCATTCCTGTATTGCGCTGCTGGACGCATCGCGCTATTCTCGCGGCCGGGCAGAGGCCATGAAACGGCGGTCCGCTTCCCTGGAACTGTTTCAGAGAGTTTTGCGGCAGTCACGTGCTCCGGGAAGTGAAGGAGTTTGATTGGGCGACGTCTCTTGTGGGGTGTGTGTGAGTCCTGCTGTGGTGCCCACATGCACACCCTACACATGATTCCTAACCATGCAACCCAGGGTTTCGTTCCACTGCACATTGGAATGATCTTGCGTATTACGTCATCTGTGGCATCGCCGCCAGTGTTTATGTCGGCTAGCGTACTAGCTGTGCTCTATATTGTCTAAGGCCGATCTCCAGTCGTTGAAAAAGGCCCGGAACGTCTCCACGCCAAGCCCCACGTCTTTATAGCCCGTAGATGCTCGTATACTGTGCATGCTGAGCTGAGGCAAGCCGACATCAATGACGCGTGCGCCCGTGTTCACCGCCAACATCGGACCAATGGTTCCGCCGGACGGCTTGTCGTTCCGAATGTGGAATTGCTGCAACGTCAAGTTGTTGGCGTGTGCGATTCTCGTGAGAAGAACCACCCCCACCAGATCGGTCATCACGTGGGCATTGGCATCCAACTTAATGGTCAAGCCTTTGTTGAGCGTGGGCGCGTGCCCCTCCAAGTACGCTTCCGTGAAGTTCGGGTTGAGAGCGTGGGTCACATCAGCAGAGAGAATCACCGAGTTGGCGTACACCACGGGTAGGTGCGAGCTGCCAAAGCCCTTTTCCAGCAACACGCGCTCCACAACGGAGTTGAGGAGATTGCTCTTGGCTCCAGTGCGCGAGCCGCTTCCAATTTCCTCGTGGTTGGCAAGAAACACCACAGAAAAGCCGTCCCATTCGCTCAAATCACGGGATGCGTTTGAAGATGCATGCTCTGCCAACGCGTGAATGGCCCCAAATGAGCACAAGCGGTCGTCGATGCGCGGCGCATAGATAAACTCGAAATCAAGGCCTCCCCTCGTGGCGCTCTGCACGTCAAACAACTCCAAGTCGACCAGGACTATCTGCGCCACGCTCACCAGCGCAAGTTTGGCCACGTAGCGGAGAAGCGAGAGCGAGTGTTTTCCGTAAAGAGGAGCAGATTTCTCCTCGGGCGTGGGCGTGGGTGCCGGACCCAACGCCATCACCGGCACCATTTTCGTCTCCTTGTTGTAGGGCAATGGAGCCAGGGCATCTCCAAAGTGGGGCGCCAACGAAGGAATTCTGCACACTGCGTGGCGGCCGGAGGACACTAGGCGAGAGTGCACGCTGGCGCCGTCCTTGACCAAGAGCGTGCCGGCAACGCCCAAGTCCCGGTCCAACCACAAGTGGTTGAGAGCGCCCGAATAGGCCGCCACGCCTAGCAATTGGTATCCCAGGACGTCAGTTTTGACGGACGCAGGCTTCAACTTGGCCGTGATGGCGTCCACATGGCTGCCCACGGCACCTATGCCCTTCAGAGGCTGCCACCTGCCTCCCACCACAAACGCCACCAACGACTGGCCGCCTCTGGTGGTGTAGAACAAGCCTCCCTCGGCAGGGACGCAGAAGCTCTGCTTCTCTGTCTTGTACTCGAAGCCCGCGTTCTGGAGCACGCCTGCGAAGTGGCTCACGGCATGGGAGGTGGTAGGGTTGTCGTCAGTGAAGCTCAAGTACTTGGAGCAGTACTGCAGATAGAAGGACTCGGCGGCTTGGGGGGCGGGCCAGGGCTGTTGGTCTGCGTCTGTCTCGGGGTCTGTCTCGGGGTCTGTCTCTGTGTCTGTCGATAGGATTCCGTTTTTGTC
The DNA here is from genome assembly GCA_002370795.1 of Metschnikowia sp. 03-147.1. Lineage (NCBI taxonomy): Eukaryota > Fungi > Ascomycota > Pichiomycetes > Serinales > Metschnikowiaceae > Metschnikowia > Metschnikowia sp. 03-147.1. The sequence goes on along the minus strand of NKZR01001336.1, from coordinate 70,789 downwards.
GATATAGGTGAAGGTGTCGAGGAGGTCCCTCGAGTTCTTGGCCATGGTCGTAGGGGCGATATCCACGTAGACAATGAGCGAATATAGGCGTAGCGCAAAATAGAGACGACAATAGACAACAATAGACAACAATAGACGACAATAGGCAGCGATAGTCGACAATAGACGTACAGTATAGACGATAGATTAGTGACAATAGCAGGTGCTCAGTGCGAGGCTGGTGATAAGGGTCACGTGCGCGCCAGCCGTCCGGGTGTATGGCACCAAGTGGTTCCAAGTGGTTCCATACGGACCGTCTTTGGGCAGTCATTGCGACGCAGTCATTGTGACGCAGTTGCCTGTTCTTCCTTGATGTGGTTTTTCTTTTTGAAGGGTATTGAATTTTTAAGGCCGATTACTGATTGGCTAGGTGTTATTTTTTGCTCTGGGCCGGCAGAATTATGGGCTCGCGTAAACGACCGCCGGTCCAGAAGTCACTACACAATAGTCAACAAAGTCAAATAGTCAAATAGTCAAATAGTCAAATAGTCAAATAGTCAAATAGTCAAATAGTCAAATAGTCAAATATCAATCAGTCAATTAGTCAAATAGTCAAATATCAATTAGTCAAATAGTCAAATATCAATCAGTCAATTAGCCAATTAGTCATTTAGTCAATTAGTCAATTAGTCAACAATTGTCAAATAGTCAGAAATCACCCAACAATTAGCCAACAACTACCCTCACACATTCACACAATCACTAACAATACTTCACCAAACAATAAGAATACACGGCAACAGTTAATAAAATTACACAATGTCGGCAGACTGGCGTAAACGCAAGTCTCCCGTCTAGGCCCGTGACGGCCTGTACCCAGCGCCATGATGTTTTGCCGGCTACCCACCACCCACTTGTAAGCTCTCATACTCCCGCTAAATTCGCTATGCTCGCTAGGCCTTTCCGGCAGACTGGCGGCCTGCATACACCGCGGTCTATCCACGCGCAGTGTGCCCTATCACCACCCCCATGGATACGTCTACGCTAGTGTTTGTGGCCGTGTTGGCCGTGACGTTTTTGGTGTTGCGGTGGATCATTACTCCGATTCCGCAGTCGGTGCCCGAAGAATTCAACATCCCCGACCCTGCGCAGCAAGCGGCGTCGCTGGGGCTGGAGGCTGCCACCGCTCAGGCCCGTTCCAGACGGGCGCCTCGCCGCCAAGTCAACGAGTCGATGGTGGAAATCGTGCTGGCCATCGCACCACAGCTCACGAGGTCGCAGATTGTGTACAGCTTGGAGAGAACGGGGAACGTGGAGGACACCGTCAATGTCTACATGGAGACGGGCACTTTGCCATTTCCACCGGGCGAGTCGGCGCAGAGCCAGCCTAGAAACCCTGGCAGCTCTGGCAGTTCCGGAAGCAGTCGGACCGCCACTTCGGGAAGTACTGGATCTGCAACTGGAGGTAGTACTGCAACTGGAGGTAGTACTGCAACCTCCGGAAATGGAACGGGAATGTCGGGCCTGGCTAAGGGCTTCAGCTTACTAGACAGATATGACATCACGCCTGAGATCATCGCCATGGCCGGTGAAAATGGGGACTTGGGCCTGGCAGACGAGAACGCCGATTCCCTACACATTAGAAAGGTGGAGATGATCTTGAAGGCTAGAAAGAGGCTTGAGAAGACTCTAACGGAGCCCGCTCTCCAATGATCTACTGCTTCTTGTACTACTAAATTGTCTGTCTGTTCCATTACTGTCTGTCTGTTCGATTACTGTTATGACGACTACTGGTAATACGTAGTTTCATTCCTGCTTTTCCACAAGCGTAGGAGCAACGCGTCTTTTCTTTGGCTGTTCTGACCGTGCTGCGTGCTCTGCCAGCCTTGTAGCTTCCCACGACAGCGTTGCAGGGCCAGAGGCAACAAAGCTCTTGGCCTTGAACTGGTCAAGCATGGACTGCGTAACCATTCTGTCCGAGGAACTTGGGCCGCCCTCTGGTCCAACTAAGACGTCTGTGGACTGACTCTCTGACTTTTTTCCATCACTCGGGTCAAACTTATGTGCCATGGAACTGTTCCCTGGGTCAAACTTATGCGCCATGGAACTGTTCCCTGGGTCCGAGTTTTCTCCAATTCGATCACGGCTTGTGGTATGGGACGTCGGACCGACGGGGTTGACTGCGTCACGTCTCTGGATAGAATTAGTCACACAAGCAGCTGCGGCCATGTTCACATCCGAACTGGTGGGTGCATTGGTTTCTGTTTTCGGCTTTTCTTGCAAGGTGACTGTTGGAACCAGCGCGTTCAGCTTCGGCGATGCTCTTGATGATGCTAGTGCATTCACTTCCTCTTCTGCATCTGCTAGAGACCCAAACGTCCCCGGCTCAAACATAATGGCAGAGCAGAAGCCCTCAGCCGAAGATACCAATATCAGCAGCCCGTCTCGTTCCCAGCAAAGATCGGTGATGGTCAAGTAGTGAAGGTTTGATACCACTCCTAACGGCTGCAAGCGCTCTGTATCGTAGATGATCACCGAGTCCTGTGTGGCAACAGCAAAAACCATTTTGTAGGGCAATAGAAAAACGGGCCTGACGCTCGAAAGCTTGTACTTATTCTGGTTGAAGGAAATCGCAATGGCCGGTTTCGCTAGCCCCGGAAGATGGCACACAGGCGCCCGGCCAAGTCCAGTCCGAATGTAGACGTAAACGGTATTAAGAGGGGTGGGGGTGTCGTCCAGAGAATCGGTCTTTTCGTCTTTTTCGTCCTTCTCCGTCTTCGGCTTGTCTTCGTGGTTTTTGTATACACCCAGAGGTGTGAGAAGCATGCTGCCGTCAGGAGAAAACGCTAGACGGCGGAAGAAAGACTGGAGCGTCTCCGAGTGGTACAAAGCAGTGGACTTTTTCGTCTTGTCCGGCTCAGCTAGGGCACCACCAGAAGCTGTGGGATCTTTGGACAACTTCCCCATGGGCAAGTCGGCCCTCGAGCTCTTGCATAGCAAGTTGGGGCAGGGTGTGGGGTCAAGGCCCAAGTTGTACACACTCACGGACCGGTCTGCACTTTGAGTGGCCAAGTATTCGTTCAATGGGTCCCACGAGACGCCCTGTACATAGTGAGAGTGGTTGGCCAATTCACAGAGCTGCCCCGCCTGCACCGAGTAGATCTTCGCCGTGTTATCCATGGAGCCTGTGACAATGTGCCGAGAGTCAGGAGCCCAGGCCAAGTCGTAAATCTCCAGATTGGAGTTGTGCACGAAGCGAGAAACCCACGACTCCTGAACGTCATCGTCCAGATGCCCGAAGTCGGAGATGATCTTGTCTGCTAGCACCCAAACCACCAACAAGCCGTCATCTCCAGCTGTGGCGAGCATCTGCCCGGTAGGATCGAAGCGGACCACGTTGACAGCCTGCGTGTGCTTGCGGAGCGTGGAGAGGTACTCTATTGATACTTCTTCATCGTTCGTGGGATACTGCACACGCCAGATGCGGACGTTGTTGTCGCCTCCGGCGGTGGCTAGGCGCTTGGCGATGAGCCGACTATTCTTGGCTCGGGGCTGAAAGTCGAGCGAATAGATAGGATGGTTGTCGTCATGCCAGTGCACAGCAATTGTGGTTGCTTTCATGGGGGGTATCGTGTTCGTGAGTGGTGAGAAGTGAGACGCGTCCGCACAAATATAGTGCGAGGCTCAAGAGACAGCAGACGAGAACAACAAATGACGAGCACCATAAGAACAACAAATGCACCAGAACCATCAGAACAACAACTTGAAGTCCTTGTCCTGGTTCTTGACCTTGTACAAAAAGCTGGAAATCACCTCGTTCTCCTTCACCGACAACAGCGAGAAGTGCTTCTGCACATGCTCCGCCAACTCCGGCTTGGACACCCTGTTCTGGCCCTCGGACCGCCGTGCACTATAAGTCTTCTTCCCTATCTCCGACTGGAGAATGTTGTCGTTGATACTCTGGATGGGCGGAAGGTTGAGGCCATACTTGCGGTTGTAGTTGCTGAGCGCGGTGTCGGGAAGGGACGAGAAGTCCAACGGGTCGATGGGCGGCCTGTCTCTGGGGCCATTGGAGTGGATGTGCTTGGATAAGAGCTCGAGCTGAGCAGCGGCGGCCACGGCGTGGCGGGCTTTGTTTGCGGCTCTGGACGTGGCGCCAGACTTGGCCTCAGTTTCGGAGGCCGACTCTTTGTGGTAGCCCCTTGGCGGCATGGGATTGGGAGGAGTCGGGAGTCGGGAGTCAGGAGTCAGGTAACTACTTAGGCAGAGGGTGTAGGCAGGTGTAGGCAGGTGTAGGCAGGTGTGGGCAGGTGTAGGCAGGTGTAGGCAGGGAGAAACAGACGGTACTTAATGTGAGTGCAATGTGTGCGGACAGCGCGGTGTACTGGCGCAGGCGGGGTCACGTGCGCGAAGCACGGCGGTGGCAGGTCACGTCTTCGAGGAGTTTAAGAATAACTCGCCAGTGACTCATACGTCACCAGGCATGGATCCGCCGCGGGATCATGTCAGCAAAATGCGCCAAATGCCTCGCCATGAACAATGGCGGCCCGCGCTTATTCCACAATGCGGCTGTGCTGATGCTCAATGCATTGACATTTTGAGTGAGGCTAAACCAATTCTAGCCTAAGCCTCGCATAACTGCTTGAGGCCACCACCCACCTGGCGCCACGAAGAGGCTGAACATATGGTGTCCGATAAGTTCTGAGGCAAAATGTGCCGCACGCTGGAGCTGCAGATTGGTCAGTCAGAAGTCAGAAGTCACAAGCGTAGGGTAGACACCAGTCAGTCAGGCATAACCATAGCCATCCCCATAGCCATCCCCATACACCACCATACACCACCATACACCACCATACACCACACCATATACTAGCCTTGGCCGCTGGCATGGAAGCTTGGAACCCGCCTTGTATTGCCTAAACCCCCACAGCTTCCATACTGGCTCGCACGGCTGGCTGCTCGCTATGATTTGCTCCCGCTGCTGACCTGCGTTTCGCTCGTGCACCTTCTCCGCTTTTTCTTCTCGCTTTTGCGCCGCCCTCACGCCGCCTCTTCGCTTTAGCTTCCCTTCCCAAGCCTTCCCTGACAGCCCCAGAGCCTACCAGACCCCATTGCAGCGGTTTTTGGCGGGAGCTGTGCCTGCCATTGACGTCTCCTGCACACTGCCAAATGCAACCTGCCTCACGGTGTTTATGCCACAGGGAATGTCACCTTGAATCAAAGTTTAGATCAAGCTTAATTCAACATGGGTCGCTCCTGCAGCCGCCCGGCCACGTGCCCACTGTTCCTCTCTGCCAGTGCAGCTTTAGCCGTGCATGTGGCCACCCATATCAAGGTGCAAGATCCGAGCTTCTGCCGTCGCTCTGTGCTGGGCTGGTGCTTCACCGCACATTCGTCGATGCTCTGCCGCGCGTGGAAAGTCTTGCCGGCGCTGGCCATTGAACGCACTCTTCACCGTGCCAGGCCTGAGCGGACCACCGCTAAGGCCGCCTGCCACACCGGCCCAACCGCTGAGGCCGCCTCATATCGGCCCAACCGCTGACGCCACCTGCCACATCGGCCCAACCGCTGACGCCGAGCACCGTCGCCGCTCGCTGCGCACTCGCCCATTTGGGGACGGCTAGCCGTTTCAACCGCCCTTCCAGCAGCTTCTGGAAGCCTATTCAGCATGGTTTGCAACTTTTTTAACCATCTTTGGCCATCATGCACTTAAGCTTCAAGCTTCTTCGTATCTGCCAACGTAGTCTTGGCACCCACTGATAAGCCGTGACCTTACGGCGGTGGCTGAGTCCTGCAGCCTCACTCGCGTGGCCTGACGCATCGGACGGCAGACCAAAACAGTGTCATGTCAGAAAACTGTGCTCCACACGGCAACCACACGGGATAGGCGAGGCACGGGGCTTGCAACGTGAAATTGGTGTGCCTCCTATTTTTTGCTTTAGCTTTCGCTGCTCCTGCAGGAAAACCACTCCCATTTATTTTCCCGTTGTAGCCTCCCGCTTTCTTTTGCGCCTCACCAACCAACGCCACATCACACGATGTGTTGCCATTGTTCAAACCATGCACAACAGCGAGGGTTTGGGAGGCGCCCGCTCCGCAAACCCAAACTCAGCCGCATGCCGGCCCACTGCCGTTCTCCCTAACCATCCCAGCCGCTTGTGTGCCGTAGTGAGACACCATGGGTCGGCCGGTTGGCCCATCACGGACGCAATGCAATGCGCAATTAAACTGCGACTGTCGTTCTAAATTAAGCTGGCCTGCGGAACCTTTGTCTAGCTTCTTTTTTTGCCTGAACGCTCTGCAGCTCCGCTCCAACAATAGCCATGCGCCATAATGCCTGCCCAGATATCTAAATGCTGTCTTGTGAAAACCTTATTCACGCTTCGTTTGTAGCCTTTTTCCCACTCTGGATTCACCTCTGTTTTTCTGCACCCGCCATTGTTTGTTCCCAGTGACCTGTCCGCCTCCCTCCGCCTCTATAAATGCTCCTGCCGTCGCTGCTGCCGCAAACAATTCCCTCCTAAGCTCTTATCCTCTGGCGTCCCTTTCTCCGTGATGTACTGTGCTCCGCCGGATATAATGGGCTCCAACCAGACCTACCACGGCTCCATCCTCGGCCTCAAGGACGCGCTTCTCATCCTCGAGGGAATCCGCCAGGACGTGCTCCCCCAGGTCAAGCGCCGCCTCAACGACGCAGAACGCAAGTTGATATGCGCCGGCTCCATCTACGCGTGGAACGAGACCAAGTTGGGCATGAAGCGCTGGACCGACGGCAAGAACTGGCTGGCCTCCAAGGTCAAGGGCCCGTTTCTCATCTACCACGAGCACGACACCGACCGCAACATCAAGCCCAACGGCCTCGTCAAGCAGAGCTTCTCGCTCACCACCAAACAAAACGAAAAACTCCACCTCATTGCATATTACAACCCCCAGGACAGGATGTCCGGCATTCTCCGCGGCGAAGTGCCCTCGCAGGACCCGATTCTCCTCAAATTCAACTTGGACCCCTCCGTGTACCGCAGCGACTTCCTCACCAACGGCACTCGCGAGATCACCGTCTTGCCTCTGCAAAACCACATGTCCATGAACGTCGACTCTTGTCTTCTCCCGCAGAAAAACGCCATGGCCATGGCTGCCATGGGTCACATGAGGCACACAGACATGGCTGACCCCCGAATACTGCCCTTCATGATGAGCCCGCCGCTGATGAACATGAGCCACATCCCACCACAGAACAGACCCCAGCAGCCCAACTGGCCCATGGGGGGCCACCAGATGTCCAACATCGACACCCAGTTCCGCTTGGCCTCGCTGCTGTTTTCGCTGTACAACGGTGTGAACTCCAGGCCTCCCTACCTCCACAAAGAGATGAAGCCCGACCAAGGACCCCACGAGAACGACTCCCCCCAAAAACACCACGACAAGTACGCGTACGTGAGGGACTTGCCTTACACTCCGGTCTGTGTCTCGCGAGCAGGCGGCGAGTCTGTCCCATCTATTTTTAATGCGCCGGACCCCCGCAACGCCATCCGCACGCTTCCCTCATTGTCCGAGTCCATTGGAAAGTTGGGAGAGCCAGCCGGAGGGTCAAAAAACCTTCTTGGGTGCTCCAAAACCCCGGACAAGGAGGTATTCAAGCTTCGCCTGCTCGACAAGACGTTTTCCGTCTAGCCGAACAAGACCGTCATAACATCGATTTCACTCTCTAGCTTCGTTCATAATAAACACCGTCTGAAAGTTGCATTTCTGCCATACTTTTCAACTTTTTGTTCATCTCATTTTGTTCATCTCATTTTGTTCATCTTCCTCTTCATCTCATACTTTTCATCTTCCTCTTCATCTCATACTTTTCATCTTCCTCTTCATCTCATACTTTTCATCTTCTTTTCCCATGCGTACTTGGCCGATTTGGCTATGCCTGCAGTAAAAATACCCTTGAGGGACTGCATCAATGCAGGATATGCTATTATGCCCAGAACTGTGTTACGTAGCGTCCACCTCAAGTACTTGTCCGTGGCAACGGCCAGCAAAAACGGGCTGTCGTCGTCAATGGAGCCGTTGTTGTGGAGAAAGTTGGCCACATTGTGATCTTGCCTGAGCTCCTTGGAATACTTTCCCAGGTATGATGAAAGCAAGCGTCGCTTGAAGTTCGCCGGGAGATTGTTCAAGAGAGAGGACGTGGACTGAGGCGTCAACCTGATGGTGTACAAGCCGCCAGACTTCCTGAGGAGCTCCTTCTCCTGCCAAAGCGCAATGGTTTGCCCATACAATTGCTCAAACAAGGCATGCTGCCGAGAAACAATGTTCTTGACCTTATTGGGGTTTTCTCCGCCCACCAACATCCGAGGATCGCCCATGTAGGAGACGGAGGCTATTTTCTCGAAGATCTGGGCAAGACTCACGTGCGCACACTTCTTGCTCAAGAGAAGCGTCGCTAGCCCGAACACACTTTGCAAGTTGTACTCGTTAGCCAGGCGTAGCAAACCATCGACCTCATGAATATGCTTCACCGGCTTGTGGAGCCTTCCGGCAATGTACAACGAGTTCCACTGCACCAAATCCTGGAGCGCCACGTGCCGCGCCACCACGCCGTACTTCACCACCGTGCTATTGTAATTGGTGTCTTGCATTTTCACGTAGGGATTGAAGTACACGCCTGCGCCCATGTTCTGTATACGGCTCATGACGGGGAATCCGAGCTGTAGTAGCGCCGAGTAGTGGTTCGAGTGAACGCTCGAGTTCGTTTGATGGAACTGCATAGGATCCTCCACGATATGGATCAAGTCGACCTGCGGCTGTGCCACGTCCCCATAGCCCGCTTGCTGGATAACGCCCAGACCATAGCCGATGGAGTAGGAGATCTGAGAATGGCAAAACTGCTCCTGGAGGAGCTGGAGCCGGTGCTCGACCAGCGTTGGAAGGTCCTGGCTGCTTTTGACACCTCGGCTATGGACAGACTGGTTTCTCGTGAAGCCTCTCCGGAGCCGGAGCACGCTTTTGGTTCTCTGCAATGTCATTGCCTATCTCGGAAGGTCTTGGATGGCCTTGGGTGGGTGCGAAACCAGTACACCTGGAAATCAGCGAATCCACATCAACCAGAAACAAATCGAGGGCACAAATCGGGGGCACAAATCGGGGGACCCAGACCAGGCGGCCAGACCAGGCTGCCAAACCAGGCCGAGATGCGGACAGCCTGAACGCAACCCTTGAACAGCACCTCCATCTGCCCGTTGATATGTCCATCCTGCATACAACACAATTGTCTCCGACCCCCGGCGGCCGGCAACTGGCCTGGCTCTGATGCCGGCACCCGACAGCCCCCCTGGCAGCCGTCGTCCTGGACTGGGCCTTGCCGGCTTGCGACCGACGTTGGGTGTGCTGTTGCACCGTGGTGCGGATGACTCAACGCGAGCGAAAAAACACGTGACCTCCAGAGAATAAATTCAGCACCCCGATCTTCTCCCTCCGCAACATGTCTTCCAAAGCTTATAGATCAACACGCAGTGGCGAAGCCCAAGCGGTGTCCTTCGAGGACGCCATCATGACCGGCTTGGCCAAGGACGGCGGCTTGTTCGTGCCGTCTGTCATCCCACAGTTACCCTCGGATTTCCTCACCAAGTGGAAAGACCTCAGCTTCCAGGAGCTCGCCTTCCACATCATGCGTGAGTACATCGCCCAGGAGGAGGTCCCCGATGCCGATCTCCGGGACTTGATAGCAAGATCCTATGCCACTTTCCGGGAACCCGAAGTCACGCCCCTCCGTGCCCTTGACGAGAAGGCTGGCTTGTACTTGCTTGAGTTGTTCCACGGTCCCACATTCGCCTTTAAGGACGTCGCCTTGCAGTTTGTTGGAAACTTGTTCGAGTACTTTTTGACCAGAAGAAACGCTGGTATCAGCGATGAGAACAAGAGACAGAAGATCACCGTGGTGGGGGCCACGTCTGGTGACACGGGGTCCGCAGCCATCTACGGCTTGAGGGGCAAGAAGGACGTGTCAGTGTTCATCTTATACCCCACTGGACGTATCTCGCCAATTCAAGAGGAGCAGATGACCACGGTGGAGGACCCCAATGTGCACACCTTGTCGGTCAAGGGCACGTTTGACGACTGTCAGGATATCGTCAAGCAGATTTTTGGAGACAAGGAGTTCAACGAAAAGTACCACGTGGGTGCCGTCAACTCCATCAACTGGGCGCGGATTTTGGCCCAGACCACCTACTACTTCCACTCGTACTTCCTGTTGGTCAAGGCGGTGGGCCTGTCGATCAAGCCCAGATTCGTTGTTCCTTCCGGGAATTTTGGTGACATCTTGGCCGGCTATTACGCCAAGAAGATGGGCTTGCCTGTGGACAAGTTGATCATCGCCACCAACGAAAACGACATCTTGGATCGCTTTTTGAAGTCAGGCAGATACGAAAAGGATGGCGAGGTCAAGGCCACCGCCTCGCCCGCCATGGACATCCTCATCTCCTCTAACTTCGAGAGATTATTGTGGTACTTGATCAGGGACAATGTGGCTCACGACGACCTCAAGGCCGGCAGCACCTTGGACACCTGGATGCAACAGTTGAAGACCACGGGCTCAGTGTCGGTGCCCGAAGAGGTTCTTAGCGCTGCCAGAAAAGACTTTGACTCCGAGAGAGTCACCGACAGCGAGACTGCTGCTACCATCAAACAGATCTACACGGCGAACTCCGACAGGTATGTCTTGGATCCCCACACTGCGGTTGGTGTTGCCACCACTCAGAGATTCATCGAAAGAGACTCCAAGGCCGGCGAAAAGGATGCCAAGTATATCTCATTGTCCACCGCACACCCTGCCAAGTTTTCTGAGGTTGTCAACAATGCGTTGGGCGGCATCGAAGGCTACTCTTTCGAAAAAGACGTCCTTCCCGTCGAGTTGAGGGTTTTGGCCTCGAAAGAAAAGAGGATCTTGTTGATCGAGGAGGCGTCCTTGGAAAAGGTCAAGCTGACCATCATCGAGGAGTTGGCCGCCGAGCCAAAGGCATAAGCGTTGAAGAATCACCAAATAGAAGAATTATATTTTTGTAAGTACCCTTCAGACTATGATCAATCTTCACATATGATCAACTTTAGGTTGTTCGTGTTCGGCTTTCTTGAGCTCGACATTGCCATCTTTGATCGAAACCTCGTATCCCGCATCGCGGAGGGCATCACCGTCCACCACCTGTTTTGCTTCAAGTTGGGCGACGAACTCCTGATTCTTGGCGTTCTGGTGAAGAAGAAATTTGAGACACAAGATAGACCGTTCCTTGATGTACGGATTATCATTGTCTATAATGCAGTTGGACAACACCAATTCGAGCCCGTGAAGCTCCCTCACCTTGTCTTGAGCTTGAGGACTATCGTGGCAAATGAACGCCAAGACCTCCATCAACAAAGTCTTGACCATGGGAAACTTCTTGCCGCCTGCTTTCTCCACAGAGCCCCTTCTTGCTTTTCCTTGCGGTTTCATGGTATTTATCTCTGTATTTTCGTGAACCACACGCATGAATGGGATTACCAATTCGAGCGCATTGTAATGCTCCAAAAACCCCTTCACGGTGTGGAATTTGCAGAGATCAGAAACGATATCAAGGACTTTGATGAGTTTCGAGTTCATAGACTCCAATTCTTCCAAATCAGGCGCCGTGGCCGCGAGAAGGTCACTGGCTTGAGGGGAAAGTTTCTTGAATAGTGCGAAAGCCCAGTTTATCAATACAGTGACATCTCTGTTCTCCCAGTCATCTTTGCTAGTGACGATAAGCTGGCAAACCTCCAATAAAGGTATCGAGTTGTGCACTTGCACAAAGCTCACAAAAGATTCATTAGTCACGAGGCATTCGACTATCTTCTGAAGCTCTGCTGAACTCTCCAACTCCTCGTAATCACACAGACCAAATATGTATTCAAGCAACGGGGCTAAGCTTCGGTCCCCAAGCAACTGAGAAACGTTTTCATCGGTGAGAACGCTGCTGAGGAGTATATTGAGCGGGCGCTTGAGATGAGTGTCTTGCGAGTTCGAAATGACTGCCAAAAGGTTTCCCTTGAACGTGTCCCCCACCATATGTATACTGCAAGAAAAATCCAGACCTGCCCTCAACACCACATTGGCCAAAAGCTGCAAGTAAGAAGCCAAACAGCGGGCAAAAACGTCGCTCGCGGGATCAATCTTGGCGGCAAAATGCTGTATACTCAACAAAAGGAGCGGTACGTCCACGTACTTAGGGCACATCGGAACAAGGTTCCGCAATAGCAACACGGCCGCTCGAAGCGTTCTCAAGTACAACGCGGTTTCCTGTTCTGACGCCAACTCAAGCAGAAGGGCCAGTGCCAAGATGTCTTCACAGACCTCAAACACCTCACTATCGGTAGCTAGCATGCTTCGCATCTGTTCATTGCTGGCAGTGGCATTAACAATGATCCCCATGTTTTCAAGGTTCTCCAAGTACTGGGTCTCAGAGCCTCCATTTTGAATCAAAGATTTTGTGGTTGCAAGAGTGGCAAGGGAAAAGGCCGTGTTCATTTATACTTTTCTCAAAGAGCAGCCTGCGGCCATCTAGACACTCCCTGCAGGATACAGCACCCCCAAGTGAAACCCCCTGAGTTGTATGTGCCTGAAAAATGCATCCCTTGAAACATGAAACTTCTGAGCCATGAAACCCCCCTACATGTGCATGCCCAATATGCGCAACCCTTTTGTGCCATTGACCCCACATTTGCCACCGGACGCCATATATAAAGCAGTGTCCCACACCAGCCGAGGACACTTTTTATGACCCACTGAATTCACTCCCTGATCCAAGCAGAAGTTATCCCCTTTGGTTTCATCTCCAAATTTCCTCCTGAGACCCCGGAGAATCACCAAAATCTGCTCTTTGTTCTTGCCTGCATATAACTCCAATTTTGACATGGAGCGGTCAAACCATATCAGGCCATGCAAAAAGCATGAAGCGACAGAACGCATCCACAGCGTGCAAAGAGTGCCGAGCGCGTAAAATTAAGTGCCTCAGTACTGGGACCGCCTCTTGCGCAAATTGTGTCAAGCTTCAGCTCGAATGCGTGGCTCGTACGGATGGAAGAAAGGAGCGTTATCGTGACCAAAAAATCGGGCGGTTGGAGCAGACGGTGGCAGAGTATCAGAAACTATTTGAGCAGATATCTAGAAGCCACCAAAATACCACAGACTTGCTCAAGAGCATCAGGCGTGCACACCATCCCTCTGACCCCGAAACGCTGAGTACCTCAACTCCACTGCAAGAGCCTGTTGTTTTACGCACAGAAAGAACATATTTCAGCCAGAAGGGGTTTGCTAACGAGCGAAACACATATCTTCCTACCTTTGGACCGACAAGTGTCTTGGACGTGGAGGAGTTGGCTCCACGTCAACACGCTTCTGAAATTCGACAGCTCCGGGAGAAACCCGACGTCATTGAGTGTATACGCTTGTTCTTCCGATGGCAGTACCCGGATATGCACTCGTTTGTATTTAGAGAAGCATTCCTTCTTGACTTTTTTGACCCTAACTCGCCAGGTGTATACAGCTCGACGGAGCTAGTGTATGCTATTTGTTGCGTGGGTGCTTCGATGGCAGAGGATGCTGCTTTAAGGGAACTCGCCGGGCTGTTTTATCGAATTGCTCGCGATATGCTCATGTCATCTCTAGACTCTCCGTCCATCGGACTGCTCCAGGCCTTTATGTTGTTGGGGCTCTATGACATATACAACGCCAATATCAACACGGGCTGGATGCTCACGGGAGATGCCATTCGTATGGGATATGGCATTGGCTTTCACCTGCGGCCCGAAAATTGGCTACTTCGTGGTGAGCTCCAAAACCAAAGCGACGAGATTTCAAACAGTGTCAGAAGCAGAATATTTTGGGGTACCTTCACAGCAGACCGCTTCATCAGCTTGATTTTGGGACGTCCCTCTGTGATCCGAGTGGACGAGTACACAATTCCTATTGCAGCAAACATGCCTGCGCTTGAGTGGATCGAACCTTACACGTATCCCGGAGCACCAGAGGATGACAAGACGCCATACATCGACATTTCTAATCCACTCTTGAACATTACCAAGTTGGCAAAGATTTCGGACGAAATGATGGTGAATGTGTTCACGAAAACCACGAGCAGTTCTGAAAGTGCCAATTGCGACCCTGGCATAGAAGAAAAGTTGAACTTGGTGAAGAAATACAACGAGGACCTTCTTCGATGGCGGGACGAGCTACCGGCAAATTTAAAGTGGAACCGGCAAATGCTTCGGGAACGGGGCCATAACAACAATGTGATGTTTTTGCGCTACTTCTATTACATGGTGCTACTTTGTCTCAACAGACCTTTTGTTGAGGTTAAGGCAAAACTGCAAAAGCCGATGGGAACATCTGATTCGCTAGCAATCTGCATGGAAATTATCGAGGATTTGCACTGCTGCATTCACTCATTCGTAAGGCTCAATGGCGCTTCCAGGTGCTCGGTTTTGATTGTGTACCTGTGCATCATTAGTTTGTCGGTGTTGTTAATGTTCAATCACGGTGACTATCTGGGGGTTAACGGCAGGTGGTTCTACGAGTTTATGTTGGTACTCAAGCATGCGACGCATTGGCGTTTGAGTGTTGTATCCTACAATAAACTAAAGGCGAAGTTTGAGCAGACTTTGGATGTTCCTTTTGAGCATGCACTCAGAACATATGCGGAGCTGGTGGAAACTGAAGAAACAAGCATTTTTTGGGCTTTGAAAAGCCTCGAGAAGAAACACTTGTTGAAGCAAGAAAACAATGATTCTGTGTACTCCATCCCTGAGTCGTACAAGGCAAACGACAACTTCAATTCTTTTGGAGGTCCCCCTGTATTCATGACGTCTGAGGTCAATGACTGGATAGACTTTTTTCCCGAAATACTCGAGGAGAGTCGATGAAGGCGGGTAAAATGTGGGGAACCGCGACTGCACACAACCCGCATCGCCCTCCGGATGTGACTCAGGAAACACGTCCGCTAAGGTTAGCGCAAAAGCATGACACCCCAAGAGTTTAGGCTTCGGTGCCGGACGGGAGTACAATCTGGACCTACTTCTGGATTCTGCGACGGATACACCCAGGCGAACTTGATTGTTCTTCCAGAGAAGTTGGCAGCAGACTTCAAGGAGTTTTGCAGACTTAATGCAACTCCATGTCCGTTACTTGGGTACACGGAGACGGGCGATCCACATGAGCTCAACGAGAAGAGTTTGATAGAAGACGGCGATTTTGATTTGCGCCGTGATTTTGCCCGCTATTCTGTCTTCGAGAATGGCATTTTGGTTGATTCGCCCACAGATATCGTTAGCCACTGGCTACCGGAGCACGTGGGCTTTCTTATTGGGTGTTCCTTCTCGTTTGAAGCCGCTTTGAAGGTGGCCGGATTCCCCTCCCGAAACGAGGTTGAAGGAAAGGTGGTATCCATGTATCGAACCAACCGAATTTTAAACGATAGTGGCCGGTTTGTCAACGTGCCCTGCGTGGTGAGCATGCGCCCATACAGAGAGAGTGACGCGGAAGAGATATACGATATCACGGGAAGATTTACAAAGCTGCATGGCCGTCCTATAGCACATGGATACGCAGCGGCTAAGGAGTTGGGAATCGATGTTGGCTCGCCAGACTATGGGGATCCTACGTCCATTGCGGAGGATGAGGTGCCTTTTTTCTGGGCCTGTGGGGTGACTGCTCAGTTGGCCGCGTTGACCTTGGTCAGTGACATTGAGGGTCCGATTCTTGCGCACTCTCCCGGTCACATGTTGGTGACAGACTGGAAAGAGAATTACTGAGGTCTTGGCGCAGCCGGCGTGCTCCTGTGTCGTCTTGAGGTGGACCGAAACGATGGCCGGTTGTCTTGAGGTGGACCAAAACGATGGCCGGTTGTCTTGTGGGGTGTACGGGTGCGAGAGGGTCTGCCCCTCGCACTTTGTTCTCCGGCCGGCTTGATCGCGCGGATCTAATTCCGGCTCTTATCGGTATAAAGCATCGCACCATCTCCACATTATCATTTCCTCCACTGATATTAACACAGCAGAACAAAGCTATGGGCTACAGAATTGCAATAGACGTATGTGCATAAACAGCGGTACAATGTTCCAAGCTACTAACATCAGAGAGGAGGTACCTTCACAGACTGTGTGGGCAATCCGGGCACAGGCGACCAGAAAGATGACGTGATTATTAAGCTTCTTTCAGTGGACCCCGAAAACTATCCAGACGCACCCTTGGAAGGCATCCGCCGCTTGCTAGAAAAACTATCCGGCACGAAGATCCCTCGTGGCCTGCCGTTGGACACGCACAAGATCGAATACCTCCGCATGGGAACAACTGTGGCTACCAACGCTCTTTTGGAGCGCAAAGGAGAAAAGTGTGCCCTAGTCACAACACAGGGATTTCGTGATGTGTTGGAAATAGGCAACCAGTCCAGACCGCACATCTTCGACTTGTCGATTCTGAAACCCGAAGTGCTCTATGACTCTGTGGTTGAGATTGACGAGAGGGTGACTTTGGAGGATTTCGTGGAAGACCCCGAATCGCGTATCACTTCTGCACACGGAGATGACTTAGTAACGGGCTTGTCGTCGGAGACTGTGCGTATTCTCCGCAAGCCAGAAGACGCTTCGGTGCGTGCGTCGCTCCAGGTGTTGTTCGACTCTGGAATCCGGTCCATTGGTATCTGCTTGATGCACGCATACACATATCCCGACCACGAGAAGATGGTGGCGCAAATCGCCCGGGAAATCGGCTTCACGAACGTGTCGATGTCGAGTGAGTTGAGCCCCATGATCAAGTTCGTGTCTCGTGCCAACCTGTCCATAGTGGACGCGTACTTGACGCCGGAGATCAAGAAATACTTGTCGAGTTTTGAGTTGGGCTTGAGGCACGGCTACTACAGCCAGGAAAACAAGGCAGGCGTGCGGTGCCACTTTATGCAATCGGACGGTGGCTTGGTCGATGCACTCTCCTTCTCCGGCTTGAGAGCCATTCTCTCGGGCCCCGCAGGAGGAGTGGTGGGATACTCGGCTACATGTTACAATCCAAAAAACAACATTCCGCTCATTGGCTTTGATATGGGAGGCACCTCCACCGATGTTTCCCGCTACGGAGACGGCAAGTTCTTCCATGTCTTCGAGACTGTTACTGCAGGTGTTACTGTGCAGAGCCCACAGTTGGATATCAACACCGTGGCAGCAGGAGGCGGGTCGATCTTGACATACAAAAACGGGTTGTTTCATGTTGGACCCGAGTCCGCGTCGTCGGAGCCGGGCCCCGCGTGCTACAGAAAAGGGGGACCTTTGACTGTCACTGACGCCAACTTGTTTTTGGGCCGACTTTTGCCCGAGTACTTCCCCAAGATTTTCGGTCCCAACGAAGACCAGAGCTTGGACTTTGAAGCCTCTAAGGTGAAGTTCGAAGCCTTAACCAAGGAGATCAACGATGCAAACCCAGGAAGACAGCCGATGACACCACAAGAGGTTGCGTTCGGGTTCATCAAAGTGGCCAACGAAACAATGGCCCGGCCTATCAGGCAGTTGGTGGAAGCCAAAGGCCATGTGACTGCAGCACACCGCCTTGTTTCGTTCGGAGGTGCAGGCGGACAACATGCAGTCGCCATAGCCGAGTCGCTTGGAGTTTCCACCGTGTTGATTCACCGCTACTCGTCTGTTTTGTCTGCATACGGGATGGCGTTGGCTGATGTGGTTGAGGATGTGCAGGAGCCTTCTTCGGTCACCTTGAACAAAGAAAACCAGCAGCATCTCGCGGGCAGATTCGGAAGCCTCAAGGACAGGGCTGCAAACACCCTCAGAGGGCAGGGCTTCACGGACGCCACCATTGTCTACGAAGAATACCTCAATTTGAGGTTTGTGGGAACGGAGTCGGCTATCATGGTTCCCAAAGGCGAGAGCTGGGACTTTGAAAGCACTTTTTTGGCCATGCACAAGAGAGAGTTTGGCTTTGTCTTTGAGAAGGAGATAGTCGTGGACGACATCCGAGTTCGGGCCGTCGGAAAATCCGATCGGGACCAAGACGCATACATTGACGATCAGATGCATGCGTTGGAAGAAAACAATGAAATTTCGGCGGTTGCAGCGGAGAAAGTGGCATTTTCAAAGAAGGTGCGTTTCGGAACCAGCGATCTCTCCACGCCCGTCTTCTTGCTTGAGACTTTGGATGTCGGAAGCCAAATCCGTGGCCCAGCAATCATTGCAGACGGAACCCAGACCAACATTGTTCCACCCAACTCCACCGCCTTGATCTTGAAGAGTCACGTGGTGGTGACCATTGAGAAGCCCGAGAAGGCAGAATTAACCGCAGAAAATAAGGAAGCTGCATCGGCGCCTCCCGACCCCGTTCTCCTCTCGATTTTCGGGCACAGATTCATGGACATTGCCGAGCAAATGGGCTCTGCCTTACAGAAGACGTCCGTATCTGTGAATGTCAAGGAGCGACTCGACTTCTCGTGTGCCTTGTTCGATGCCGAAGGGAATCTAGTGGCGAACGCTCCGCACGTGCCTGTGCATCTCGGGTCTATGTCCACGTGCGTGAAGTTCCAGGCCGACTTGTGGAAGGGGAAGTTGCTGCCGGGAGACGTGATTGTTACCAACCACCCCATGGCTGGGGGAACGCACTTGCCAGACATCACGGTGATTTCGCCTGCGTTCGAGAACAACGAGATTATCTTCTATGTGGCGTCGCGGGCTCACCACTCGGATATTGGAGGCTTGTTGCCGGGGTCTATGCCTCCAAACTCCAAGTTTTTGGAGCAGGAAGGAGCTACGATCTATTCAGAGTTGCTCGTCAAGAACGGCGAGTTTCAAGAGGCTCGCATGGTGGAGTTGCTTTTGAACGAGCCTTCCAAGGTCCCCGGGTGCTCTGGAACAAGACGGTTGAGCGACAACATCAGCGACATGAAGGCACAGATCGCAGCCAACCAGAAAGGCATTGGCTTGATCGACAAGCTTGTGGGCGAGTTTGGCTTGCCCACCATCATGCGGTACATGGGAGCCATCCAAGACAACGCAGCAGCCACGGTGTCCAAGATGTTGAAGAGTGTCATCAAGAGGCTGGCAAACGTGCTCGAGTGTGTGGACTACATGGACGACGGGTCGAAGATCTGCCTCCGCATCTACGAAGACAAGCAAGACGGCCGGGTAGTGTTTGACTTCAGTGGCACGGGAATGCAGGCGTATGCCAACAGCAATGCGCCTGTGGCGATCACATACTCGGCCATCATCTACTGTTTGAGATGCTTGGTGGACGAACAGATTCCGCTCAACCAGGGCTGCTTGAAGCCCGTGAAGGTGATCATCCCGGAATCGTCGCTTCTCAATCCGAGCGACGGATGTGCAGTTGTTGCCGGAAACGTGTGCACATCGCAGATCATCACCGGGTGTATATTCAGCGCGTTCCAAGCATCGGCCAACTCGCAGTCTTGCTGCAACAACTTCACGTTCGGAATCGGCGGCAACGACGAGAACGGGCGCTACGTGCAGGGCTTCGGGTACTATGAAACCATCGCCGGCGGACACGGCGCAGGCCCCACGTGGAACGGCGTCAACGGCGTGCACACGCACATGACCAACACGCGGATCACGGACGCAGAGGTGTTTGAGAAGCGGTACCCGGTTCTCATCCGGGAGTTCAGCATCCGGGAGGGGTCCGGCGGAGCAGGTGCCCACACGGGAGGGTGCGGAGTGGTGCGAGACATCGAGTTCCGGGTGCCGGTGACGGCGTCGATTTTGTCGGAGAGAAGAGTCATTGCTCCGCACGGGCTCCAGGGCGGAGAAGATGGCGAACGAGGCCAGAATATCTGGGTGCGCAAGTTGCAGGCCGACGACGGGAGCTTCTACTACAAAGAGGTGAATGTGGGGGGCAAGGCGACGGTGCACGCAGCGGTGGGCGACCGATTCATCATACGCACGCCGGGAGGCGGAGGCTACGGGGCTGTGGGCGGGGCCCAGAACGTTACCAAGAAGGTGCATGGGCTGGACTTGATAGCAGGCACGGGATCGGTTGCGGTGAGAAACGATGCACAGCTTCAGAACTAGGACAGGATGGATGTATGGATAGATGTATGGATAGATGTATGGATAGATGGATAGATGGATAGATGGATGTATGGATAGATGGATAGATGGATAGATGGATGTATGGATAGATGAATAGATGGATAGAATAGCAGAATATCACGAATAGTATAGGAAAGTACCGATTTATGCCTAGATCTCTATCTCTACGCTGTCTCTCCATTATAGAACACACCTGCTTATTGATATCGAGTGACTCCAGCTGTCGCCTTTCTATTACTGACCATTAGGCAGTTTGCAGCCGACTGCATGGGCCACGCGTGGAGGAGCCAAGCAGTGCAGTCCTGCGTCATTTGCACCCAGAGCCGTTGAATGTTAGAATGGGACGCAGGCCCGTGTGTATAGTGAGGGGCAGAATGGTCTACCAAGGATCGGTCTAAGGGCCAGGACAGGACCAGGACCAAGGACCGGTCTAAAGTCCTTTGGCACAACGCAGTCCGCTCCTTCCACGATGACCTACTTGGCATGGCTTGAGGCTATGAACCTGAGAGTGGCGGTGCACACGTGCCTGGTCATGCTTGCCGTCGTTGGGTTGGTGCCTACAGTTCTGGCTCTTCTCATTCCTCATCTAGAACAGCCTGTTGGGACAGGTGTACGATGACGAGAAGTGCTGGGATGTACACTACGTACACTACGTATATCTCCTGGTGTGAATGGCCCAAAACTGACAAACTCATAATTGGTACTACGCTGACTGATGTATTGGCAGACCCTATTGGCAGACCCTATTGGAAGAGAGTAAACTAAGTGTTTGATGAACCGCACACTACAGAAACTACAGAACTGAGTGGATACAGACCTAGCCGGCCTCACAGTAGACTGAGAGCACTTTCATCTGCCCCAAAGTAGACGAGGAAGTTCTGTAGCGTGCTCTGGCAGGACACTAGGTATAAGTAGATTTACAGTACACAACGATAACCATCGTCCAAAAGATCAGCTAGTCCATTTACTACCCTTTTTTCTCATAAATCTTTAAGCCATATTTTTCACTAGCAGAAAATCCATACCTCGCCTCAGACGGCTGGTATGTACACGCGGCTCTTGCTGCCACAACTCTATTCAAAATTTCCGAGTGGATCAAGTGAAGTAGAGAGCCTAGTTCGTCTTTAAAATTGGTATAGTCCTCAAGTAAGTCTGTTCCGGTAAGACCACGCTTCCAAAAAAATCTCGGTGAAGAGTCAACCTGGGACGGCACAATATCGGAGGCTCTCCTAGCCGTCTTTTTACAGTTCAGGCCATAGAGCGGTGAAGAAGTGCCATAGCTCCCTTATAAACACGCAATTGAGTGTGGTACCTACCTTGGCTTTTGGCCATTTGGTGTTGAAGAGGTGTGTGAAGAGGATGCTCGAAATACGCTTGATACTATTTGCAAACTTAGTAATAAACCTATACAATGTAGTGGGGCCAATGCAGTGGGGCCAATGTAGTGGGCCCAATGTAGTGGGCCCAATGTAGTGGGCCCAATGTAGTGGGCCCAATGTAGCGGCGCTGTCCTGAGGTATTGAATGTTGCCCGGTACTATCTAACACATGCATAGTACCGTTGCATCTGAATCAACCAGTTCTGCAAGTTCACTTGTGCTCTACTCTTCCCCAACAAGACCAATTGCTCTTGAAGTTTATGTTTGCGACTAGATAATCAGTCGTTAAACACACCTACTGCGGGCTCTCTGGCAATCATGTAGGCATGTAGGTATAGTGGATAATTCGGGCAGCCAAGGCCCTAGAATCCATTGATGTAAGTTACTGACTGAACTCCCCACACAAACTTTTCAGGCTCTGGAACTATAAATTCTTTCCCTCTAATTAAAACCTCCTTCCATTTTCTTTCCAAGTGAGCAGTTTGAAGTGTGATGCTATACTCTTTCGCAGCCGCATATGCCAAGTGACCTTCTCCATAACATCATGCCGAGATTTCCTTGATGGTTGGGTAGATATTGTATTGGCCCGCTTACCTGATGATTTCCCGGTGAATTTCCATTCTCATTACTCAAAACCCAGGCAGACCAGTCAGTTTGCGTATTTTCGTTCTCGCGGCACAAGTGTGCACTATACCAGAGGATGGAATAATAAATGGAGAATGAAAGAGGGTGAATAATGGTATGGAATGGATGGAATGGATGGAATGGATGGAATGGATGGAATGGAATGAATTATACTGTATCATTCAACTATGTTCATGTTAGTTCCGCAGCCACATTCCATTACTACTGAGCACAATGGTAGCATCGCAGAACGCATGTGTACCGTACATCGTCGGTTGAAACACCAACAAACCTACCATACGACCCACTCGGTAATTAAATAACCTGGCTCTCTCCATGGAGAAGAGCCATACGAATAAACAATCGATAGGAACCCGACGTTACTAAAGATCTAACAGTTCATGTTCAGTACTGAAACTGACTAATCAACCATACAGTCCGATGAACTATGAACTGATTACACCAGCCGTTCCTAAACTCGGACTTCCTTGACTCCATTCCTGATCTAACGCAAACTCTTTTAGTCTCTCCGCTGTCACTGATGGTTACACAATTCAGCTGGACCTTGACACTTTAATTACGCATGTGTAGTGTGAGTGCCAGTCAGTGACTGACTAGTGTAGGTATTGTGCTGGGCACTGGGCACTGCTGGTGTGGTAGCTATTATGTACTGTAATTGCACTATTTATTGTACGGGTATACACTACCACTGTACTGCTGTGTCCACTGCTGTACTGTATTAGGTAGTATGTCAGCCAGATTCAAGCCTTCGCTGGTTCCCCGTCTTGTAGATCTAGACTCGAAATCACATGTTAACGTGCTATGCTTATTGAGTCTGCACACCAGGTCTTGCATGGATTGAGTCTCTAATACCCCTGTTTGATTGCAGCTAGGCTTATGGACGGTCCTGTTGGCCAATCCTTAGGCCCAGCAATTCCTGGAAAGCCGTTGTGCTAGCTAGCGCCATACGAAGGTTCGCTGTATCACATACAGACACACCAGCAGGCATACACAAGATGATCAAACACAATGATCAAACACAAGTTGTAAACAAGATGTATTCAGACACGCAGGACAAATTGACTCACAGCTCTGTGTAGTGCTTTTCTCCACTCAACTCCTGGAGCCGTGCAGCAGCCTGCTCACTGGTCAAGTCCCTCTGCGACTCGCCCAAAAGCTCGAACCCCACACAGAACTTCTTCACCGTAGCAGACCGTAAGAGCGGCGGGTAGAAGTGCATGTGGAACCACGAGGTGGCCTTCTCCTCGGCACTGGCGTCCAATGGCGCCTGGTGTATACCCATGGAGTAGGGAAACAGTGTCTTGAACAAGTTGTCGTACTTGATGGTCAAGGCCTTGATCAACGCCGCCAAGTCTGCAGTTTGCTGCAGACTGAAGTCCGCCACACAGGCCACGTGGGTCTTGGCTAGCACTAGTGTTTCAAAGGGCCACATGGCCCAGAAAGGCACCACCGCCACAAACAGCTCGTTCTCCACCACCACGCGTGTACGCTCGGCAAGCTCCAACTGCACGTAGTCGCCCAAGAGATGAGTCCCGTTTTGCTGGCGGTACTTGCTCATGTTGGCGAGCTCCGTGCTCACCTCAGTGGGCACCACATCCAAGCACCACGCCTGGCCGTGCGGATGCGGATTGGAGCAGCCCATAGCAGAGCCCTTGTTCTCAAAGATCTGGAGATATTTGAACGGCGCCTTGTGCTCGACCAGCTGCTTCTGAGTATCCAAATAGAGTTGCTGCCACGCGTTGATGACGCCCTCGATGTCCTCCACAGCCATAAGCGGCAAGGTGAGCGCATGGTTAGGGCTGAAACAAATCACAAAGCACTGGCCCTTGACGCCGCTGACCTTGAGGAGCTTGTGCTTGAGACTGGCGATCTCACCGGGCAGCTGCGTGCCAAAGGTGTCCGAGGGGGAGTCGGGCAGCTCCGTGCCAAAGGCGTCCGAAGGACAGTCGGGCTGAGAGAGCTGAACGGCGGGAAAGTCGTTGGGAAACACGTAGGTGGACGTGTACTTTGGGTTTTCCGAGCCTTCGGCACGGGCGTTTCCCGGACAGAGGTAGCACTTGGGGTCGTAGTCAGGCGACGTTTTCTGGGAAACAGATTCTTCTGCTCCTTGCCAGGGGCGTTTGGCCCTGTGGGGGGAACACAAGACGTGCTCGTTTGTGAGGGGGTTGAAGCGTCTATGCGAGTGGTCGCTGAAGTTGAACATGGGATGTAGTGATGTGAGGCAGGCGGGCGATGCGGGGTCAATGGGAAGGTCAATGGGTCAACATGAGGGGGACGGCAATATATGAGGGGACGGCAATGTATGAGGGGACGGCAATGTATGAACCGGACGATGGCGAGGTGGCCGGACTTGTGTCTGGAGTGAGACGGAAACGGTACGGAAAAAACGCACAAGTGGTAACGGATTTGGTTCCGCGGTGTTTTTCCGGGGTTGCTGCGTGGTGCAGCGGGCCCCAGGCTGCATGGCCAGCACCCGGCACATGCAGGCTGCGCAGGGCTGTGTCGAGGCATATACCGTCCGGATGAAGCAGCGCCGAGCTTGAATAGCGCCCGTGCGGAGCCCCGCGCTGCATGCAGGTCGTGCGCACCGTGTAATGGCCAGACTTGTTCCGCCCAGTTAACCCGACCCCGCGCTTCCCCAGGCCGCTGCGCGACATACATGATGGCCGCGCTGCGTGCACACCAGCGCGCGCGGCCGTGATGACCGGCTTGCGCTGGGCCGGTGTATGCAGGACCTCCGCATCGACATCAGCTCACTTGGCAGCGCTTAGGGATGTACTGCCAGCGCTACCATGGGACGCCATTTTGTTGTGGCGGGCGGCGCGGGCTTCATTGGCTCCCACATGGTGGACTACCTTCTTGCGAAGTACCCGGAGGCCAGCGTCTGCTGTCTTGACAAGCTATCGTATGCCTCCGACTACCTGTTGCAAAACCTCCACAACGCGCTGTGCCACAGGCAATTCACGTTCCGGCGGGTTGACTTGGCGGCGGACCCGGACTTGACTGGCATCATCGCCCGCGAGCTCGAGAACGCCGACAACGTGGCGGTGTTGAACTTCGCCGCCGAGAGTTGCGTGGACCGGTCCTTTGCCGACCCCGTCTTCTTCACAAGAAACAACATACTCGCCACGCAGCGTCTTTTCGAAGCGTGCCAGCAAGCGCAGAAACGAGACGCCCGCACCTTCAGTTTCATCCACATCTCCACCGACGAGGTGTACGGGGAGCAGATCAGCGGGGCGGTGGACGAGGGGGCGGCGCTTCTACCGTCGAATCCTTACGCCGCGTCGAAGGCCGCATGCGATCTTCTCCTCCACTCGTACCGGCGGGCCTACGGCGCCCGGGTGTCCATTCTACGGGCCAACAACGTCTACGGGACGCGGCAGCACCCGGAGAAAATCGTTCCCCGCGTGCTCCAGACCCTAGCAGGGCTCCAGAAGCACCCTGCCACCGCCCCGCGTATCCCCATACACGGAGGCGGGACCCAGAAACGCCGGTACCTCCACGTGGCGGACTTTGTTCGGGCGGTGGACTTGGTGTACGAGGCTATGGTGGAGGGCGACGCGTACGAAGAGGTGTACAACGTGGGGAGCCGCGATGAGGTGGCCACGTTGGACCTCGTGGCGAAGATGTTTCGAATGCATGATGAGTGCCGGGGGGAGGATGGGCTGGAGACACGCATCCAGGATCACGTGGACTTTGTGGCGGACCGGCCCTTCAACGACGGACGCTATGCGATAGTGTACGAGAAGATAGGGAGCTTGGGGTGGAGCCAGGGGGTGAGTTTGGAGGATGGCTTGGGGGGGTTATTGGAGGCCTTGGAGAGGAGATCATAGGGATCCATCCACTATTCATTCACTATTCACACTATCCACTCTTTCTATACATTCACTATTCACTCTATCCACTCTTTCTATACATTCACTATTCACTCTATCCACTCTTTCTATACATTCACTCCTATTCACTATTCACTATTCACTATTCTTTTATTCACTATTCACTCTTCTCTATCACTCTTCTCTATCACTATTCACTATCCACTATTCACTCAAACCTGTACTTGATAACAGACCCGTACACGTCCCCCCTCCTCAAAACCACCTGCAGCGCCCAGTCCTCCCTGTTCACTGCGTCAATGTACCGACTTGGCTCAATGCAGAAGCCACAACGAGCCCCCCTACCCTCAACTTCAACCCCGTCGCCGGTGTAGAACTGAAAGGCAGGCTCCGTGGACGAAAAGACAATCTGGCCTCCAGACTCTGGGTCTCCAGCACGGAAAATCTCCCGGAGTTCCTTCTTCCTGGTGTCCAACAGCCAGCCGTCTTGGTCCACCACCAAGCAGTGGTCATAGACCGAGTCCTTCTGGAGCACGAGCCCGCCTGCGAGGTTGTCGGAAAACTCAGCCACCTTCCCGGTGGGCAACTTGGAAGAGTCCACCTCCAAGTACAGGTTGGTCGCAGCCTGCACATGCGTGCCGTCGATGCTGGCGTTGGCGTTGACCTTGAAGTACGAGTGGTTGGTCAAGTTGACGATGGTGGCGTCCTGGGGCGACGTCTCCGGCACCCGTGCCTCGTACTCCACGCCCACACTGTCGTTCGTGATGGTGTACTTGACCCAGCACACCACATCGGCGGGAAAGCCTTCGGTGCCGTGTGCATCCACGTGCACGAACTTCATGGTCACGGGCCCGTCCTTTTGCAACTGCTGCGTCACGGGGCCGAGGAAGTAGTGCTTGTCGTAGCCAGCCGCACCTCCATGGAGGGAGTTGGCGCCCTCGTTCCGTGTCACGCTGTGGCGCGTGCCGTCGAGCTCAAACTCGCCGTTGGCAATGCGGTTGGCGTACCGCCCGATGGTGGCCCCAAAGTACGGGTTCTCGCTTGAAAGATACCCTTGCAAGGTGTCGAAGGCCTGCACATAGCGCCGCCCGCCCCGGGCCACGTCCTGGATGGCGGCGCCGTAGTTGGC
Organism: Metschnikowia sp. 03-147.1; assembly: GCA_002370795.1. Lineage (NCBI taxonomy): Eukaryota > Fungi > Ascomycota > Pichiomycetes > Serinales > Metschnikowiaceae > Metschnikowia > Metschnikowia sp. 03-147.1. Next base: position 43,734 of record NKZR01001336.1, on the reverse strand, counting down.
GATGCTGACGCTGAAGTCGCCGAAAGTCACCGTGTGGAGCCTGCTCCTGTAGTCGGCAGGCGCGGCCAGGAACGCCGTCCAGCGGTAGTTGCCGGAGTTGTAGCCGTACGGGTTTTCCGTGGTCCACTTCCACAAGTCCCTGCACGCGTCTTCGACCGAGAGCTTGGCGCTCCACTTGAGCTCGGAGTTGGCCCGGTCCGGCTTGGCCGTCAAGTTCAACACGTCGCCCGCGCGCCGGCCCACCACCTCGTAGGGCAACTTGCGGCCGATGGCGTCGCAGAACGCGTTGTACACGTCGAACACGGTGGAGCCCTTGCCGGTTCCGAGGTTCCACTCGCGGTAGAGCCCGCCAGAGCCCAACCCCTGGAGGTACGCTAGCGCAGACACGTGGCCCTGCGCCAAGTCGGTCACGTGGATGTAGTCACGGATGGGTGTGCCGTCGTGGCTGTCGTAGTCGCTTCCAAAAACGGAGAGCTTGTCCCGGCGCCCCACGGCCACCTGCGCCAAGAACGGCAAGAGATTGTTGGGCACGCCCAAGGGGTCCTCTCCAATGAGCCCCGAAGCGTGGGCGCCGATGGGGTTGAAGTACCGCAAAACGGCCACCTGCCACGAGTTGTCGGACTCGTACAAGTCGTGGAGCATGCCCTCGATCACGAACTTGGTGCGTCCGTACGGGTTGGTGGCGCCTGTCGGACAGGTCTCTGGAATGGGGATCATGTCTTTGAAACGCGTGGCGTCTCCGTACACAGTAGCCGACGAGCTAAACACCACGGTTTTGACGCCGGCTTGTTTCATCACGCTAAGGAGGTTGATGGTGCCGCGCACGTTGTTCGCGTAGTAGTCCAACGGGATCTTTGTGGACTCGCCCACGGCTTTCAAGGCGGCAAAGTGGATCACCGACGAGATTTTGTAGCGGGAAAACACCTCGGCAAGAGCATTGGTGTCGCCGATGTCCACGTTGTGGAAGGGGACGTTGCGCTGCACGATGTACTCGATTCTGGCCACGGCATCGAAGCTGGAGTTGACGAGGTTGTCCACGATGACGACATTGTAGCCGTTCTGGATGAGCTCGACTGTTGCGTGGGAGCCGATGTAGCCGGCGCCGCCTGTGACGAGGATGTACTCTTTCTGGTCTGACATTGTAGGGATTTCTTTCTGGTCTGACATTGTAGGGATTTCTTTCTGGTCAGACATTGGAGGAAAGGAGCAGTGCAGAGCACTGATATACCAGTGGAGCAGGCGGCTGGATGCAGGCGCGCTGCGTTCCCCGGTGTGGGACCAGCGCGCAGCGATGTCGCTCGGGGACTTGATCCGGAGATGCCACACGCGGAAAAACCGGCCGCACCCGGCGCAGCGTCTGATGCTCCCAAAAAGGGTATCCGGGCAAGCCGACGCGGTCCGCCGCAAGTCCGAAGCAAACCCGGGCGCTGGCGCCCTTATGGGCCGCGTGAACGCTGTTTCTGGCCTCGCCACGAACATCTCCGCCGAAGACGCACTCCGGATTTACTCTCTGCATGCGTGCCGGGGTCAGGTGCCCGCGGAGCGACCGGTCGTGCCATCTGCCGCGCAGAGGGAGTGCAGGCAACATCACGCAACACCGGCCGCACGCCCACTCTTAAAGCCATGCAATCCTGCTCGTGCTCTGCCGACACACGATGTCGGTACCCACCATCCACGACATCTCGTTCTATGCCAAGCCCGAGGCCCACAAAGCACGCTATGACGCAGTGGAGCACTCGTTTCGCCACCGCTTCCACACCAAGCCGGCGTTCATCGCCCGTGCTCCGGGCCGCGTGAACCTCATTGGAGAGCACATCGACTACTGCCATTTCTCGGTGTTGCCCATGGCCATTGAGGTCGACGTGGTCGCTGCGGTCAACTCCGCCGACGGCGAGCACATCACCATCGCCAACACCAACGCCAAGTTCGCCACGGCCCACATCCCCGTCCCCCGCCACGAGCGCGACATTGTCGTCGACAAGGTCAAGCCCCTGTGGGCAGACTATTTCAAGTGTGGCTTGCTTGTGGCCCGCAAGTACTTGGTGGACAAGCACTTCTTGCAGGATGGCCAGGCCATGAAAGCCTTCAACGCCGTCTTCGATGGCACGGTTCCCGCCGGCGGCGGGCTTTCGTCGTCGGCAGCCTTCTGCATCGCCGCCACGTTGGCGACATTGAAGGTCAACGGCGAGAGCAGCATCAGCAAAAGCGACTTGACCAGGATCACCGTGGTTTGCGAGCACTATGTGGGGCTCAGCAACGGCGGCATGGACCAGAGCGCCTCGATCAACGGCGAGGACGGCAAGGTGTTGTTGATTCTGTTCAAGCCTGCGTTGCATGCAGTGGCGTTCCAGTTGCCCAGCTTCCAGCCGCAGATCTCGTTCCTCATCTCCAACTCGTTGGTAACCGCCAACAAAACCGAAACCGCGCCGTCCAACTACAACTTGCGGGTGGTGGAGGTGGCGGTGGCGGCGGATTTGCTAGCACACGACTTCGGCTTGCACTGTGCACAGGACTCCAACATCAACACCGCCACGTTGCGGGGCAGCTTCGACGCCTACTGCACGCAGAGGTTGGGCCTTCCCGCGTGGGACGGCTCGGATATCGATGCGGGCATCGAGCGGTTGCAAACCATGCTCACGCTCGTGGAGACGCTTTTCTCCGACGCCGAGAAGGACGGCATGCTGACCGAGCACACGGCCCGCAGACTCGGGCTCTCCGCGGCGGCGTTTTCCGAGCGCTACTTGCGTCACTTCCCGGTGAAGTACGACGTGCTCAACATCTACCGCCGCACCAAGCACGTGTACAGCGACTCGCTCCGGGTGCTACAGACGATCCAGTTGTGCAGGAGCTACGCCGGCGACCGGCCGGGCTTTTTGCGCCAGTTGGGCCGGTTGATGGACGAGTCGCAGGCGTCCACACGTGACTTGAACCAGGCGTCCACGGCGGCCTGCGACGACTTGTGCGCCTTGGGCCGCCAGAACGGCGCCTACGGCTCGCGCGTCACGGGCGCCGGCTTCGGAGGGTGCATTGTGCACTTGACCACGGTGGACCGGCTCGAGCCGCTCCGCAAGGCGTTGCAGGAGAAGTACTACCGGAAGCGGTGGCCTGACATTTCTGACGCGGAGCTCGACGACGCCATTGTGGTGTCGAAGCCGGCCATGGGCGCCTGCATACTCGAGCTTGAATAGGTAGCCGAGCCACGAATAGAGTTGTAAGTGCATGGAGCCCACCGCTCAATGAACAGTAGGGTGCATATGGCGGTAGACGATGGAACGGGGTGCATCATGGAGCCCCGGTTTACTAAGCAGTGGCAGGACAATGGTGCAAATCCTGCACACGCCGCCGGCTGCCCGTTTGGCGGGATAATTGGGGCTGATGTGAGGGTGTTCCTCCGCATACGCCATGTTGGACAATAGCGGAGTATCCACATCGTGCACACAGACGCTTGCACAATGGCCAGGTGTCTCCAAGAACAATCGCCTGCACACGGCCGATTGTCTTGGTAACGCCTCCGGCACTGTAGTGTGCAGGCGGAGACAATGCGACTGTATGCACACTACACACCGAGCAGCCTTACATAGGAATTGTTCTGCACATACACCGCGGCCGGTGGGCCTTCGGCGGCACGGAATTTTTGGGGTCGTACATGGTAGATCTTTTTAGTGAGATTGCAACCTCAAACGCCACCCGCGTCCGGCTACACCCACATGCATAGTGCCATGGGGAAAGTGTGCAGCAGGCATGCAGCCGGCACACCCTCGAACTACGCCTTCTTGGTTCCACGGTGCTGGGAGGGACTGCAGGCCCAGGACTGCCGCAGGCCCACGGTGTGTTGCCTCACGGGGCGAGCGGCATGTGTACGCAGCGTGTGATTGGAATTCCGCGAGACCCGGTGTCTTTTCTACCCCCGGTGGCATTTTACGAATTAGTCCAGAGCGGAGAAGTTGGGGACGGGCCGACGCTCATAACGTTCATGCATGCAAGCCCCAGCGTGACGCGCAGGAATGCAGGCCTAGCTCAAGTGTGTGCGAGGATTATCCGGTGTCCACCCACTTGGAGTCATGGGCACAACAGCACAGGTGGATGCCCATGCCCCGAAAGCCGCGTCGAAGGAGCGTGGCCGCAAGCGCCGGTTTCCCCGTTCTCTCACGCCAAAGAATGGCCTAGCCGCCGCCCAAGGCGAAAAATGTCGCACGGCACACTTTCTCAAAGGGATGACCAGCATGCGTCATGTATGTCGTCGGCATGCGCAGCTCCTAAACTTTAACGAAAGCATTCGGCTTGCAACAAACAGCCCACCCCTTCCCCACGAATTCCCTGGTATAAATACCTCCCGCCCCCCAGCATGTCAACCCCCAGTTTTCTTTTCTTTCTTTCTCCTCACAATGGCTTACGAGGACAAGCTTGTGGCTCCGGCCTTGAAGTTCAGAAACTTCCTTGATAAGACGCCAAACATCTACAATGTATACTTGATTGCCTTCATTTCGTGCACGTCCGGAATGATGTTCGGTTTCGATATCTCCTCGATGTCCGTTTTCGTGGGCCAGACCCCATACTTGAAGCAGTTCAATTCTCCTGGCTCCGAGATGCAGGGGTTCATTACCGCCTGTATGAGTTTGGGCTCCTTCTTCGGCTCGCTCACCTCTACATTTGTCTCCGAGCCTTTTGGCAGACGTGCTTCTATGTTCATCTGTGCTATCCTTTGGATCATTGGTGCTGCCATTCAGTGTTCCTCCATCAACAGAGCCCAGTTGATTGTGGGAAGAATCATCTCCGGTTGGGGTATTGGCTTCGGCTCGTCCGTGGCCCCAGTGTACGGGTCAGAGATGGCGCCAAGGAAAATCAGAGGAACCATTGGAGGTATCTTCCAGTTCTCCGTCACCGTGGGTATCTTCATCATGTTCTTGATCGGTTTCGGATGCTCGTACATCAATGGCAAGGCCTCGTTCAGAATCCCCTGGGGTGTCCAAATGGTGCCCGGGTTCATCTTGCTCATCGGTCTTTTCTTCATTCCTGAGTCGCCTAGATGGTTGGCCAAGCAGGGCTACTGGGAGGAAGCCGAGTACATCGTGGCCCGCATCCAGGCCAAGGGAGACAAGGCCGACGCCAACGTGCAAATTGAAATGTCCGAGATCAAGGAGCAGTTGTTGCTCGACGAGAACGCCAAGGCCTTTACCTACGCACACCTCTTCACCAAGAAGTACAGACAGAGAACTATCACGGCCATGTTTGCCCAGATCTGGCAGCAGTTGACCGGTATGAACGTCATGATGTACTACATCGTGTACATTTTCCAGATGGCCGGCTACGAGGGCAACACCAACTTGGTGCCCAGTTTGATCCAGTACATCTTGAACATGGCGGTGACGGTTCCTGCATTGTTCTGCTTGGATCTCGTGGGAAGACGTACCATCTTGCTTATTGGAGCTGCCTCCATGATGGCCTGGCAATTTGGCGTGGCCGGCATCTTGGCCACCTACGGCGAGTCTAGTTACATTTCCGACACGGTGCGGATCACCATTCCAGATAACCAGAAGGCTGCCGCCAAGGGAGTCATTGCATGCTGCTACTTGTTCGTGTGTTCGTTTGCCTTCTCGTGGGGTGTTGGCATCTGGGTGTACTGTTCCGAGGTGTGGGGAGACTCCCAGTCCAGACAGAGAGGAGCTGCGCTCTCGACGTCGGCCAACTGGATCTTCAACTTCGCCATTGCCATGTTCACGCCCAACTCGTTTAGGAACATCACGTGGAAGACGTATTGCATCTACGCCACGTTCTGTGCCTGTATGTTCATCCACGTGTTCTTCTTCTTCCCCGAAACCAAGGGCAAGAGATTGGAGGAGATCGGCCAGTTGTGGGACGAGGGAGTGCCAGCTTGGAGATCGGCGTCGTGGCAGCCAAGCGTCCCTATTGCTTCAGACAGCGATCTTGCGCAGAAGCTCGAGTTGGAGCACGCTGAAAACGGCGGCCAGTTGATGACGCTGCACCTGCCTTCTTCCGAGGAGAAGGAGAAGACTGTTTCTGTTTAATATTTAATAATGACCATGTACGCGTTGCTATGACGGCCATGTAGGGTGCTCTAGTAGGGTGCTCATGTAGGATGTAAGGTGGTGGTGTGTATGGTAGCGCGTATATATGAGATACGGTCGCGGGGCTCGTAAATGTGTGTCGATCTCCTTGAGACGCCATGCTACAGGGGTGGGGTGCGAGGTATGCGGTATGCTACATGAGCTTACTACCTAGAGATGGTGAAGTTGAAGTGTAGAGATGTAGCAGCTTATGGAGCTTATGGAGCTTATGGAGCTTATGGAGCTTATGAGCTTATGAGCTTATGAGCTTATGAGCTTATGGAGCGTGAATAGCATAGCTGTATATGCTAACTAGCATGCAGCACTTACTATCTACACCTACGCACAGCCAACTCCGCCCAACCCAGCTCTCCTGGTTCTTCTTGGCTTCAGCTCAAGTGGCCACGTCGCGTGGAAACGCCGTGGCAAGACCACGTCTAACAATGTGGCATCAACAGTGGTCAACAACTTATTGTTTTCTTCACGCCGCATGCAGGCAGTGCATACACACCCGGGTATATAAATGGGCATTCCCACCACCACACCCAAACAAGCCCACTAAAGCCCAAAATGCACTTCCTTCCAATCTTGTCTCTTCTCGCTTCGGCCTTGGCCGCACAGTCCCTTGGGGTTGTTTTGATCAAGTCCGGGTCTCAGTACCACTACAACCAGCCTGCATCCAGCGGCACTACTGTTGTGCCGGGAGGCGGCACGCCGTTGGCGTTGGTGTTGAACAGCGACGGTACGTTGGTGGACACCGCCTCGAACAAGTACGTGTTCGTTGGGTCGGACGGATCCGTGACGTTGTCGACGTCGCCTCAAAAGGGCTACTCCATCCAGGACAAGTACCTCGCGTTCGAAGACAACTCGACGTTTGGTGTTTTGAATGGCAAGGCTGCGTTCAATAAGACCGGCGACGACTTTGTGTGGACGCCCTGGAGGGTTGTTAAGGCACAGCAGGCAGACGAAGTGGTGGTCAAGGGCCCCAAGGCCAGCGGTGCGCAGGGCTCGCAACCCACTAGTGCCGCGCAGGGCTCCAAACCAGCTACTGCCACACAGGGCTCCAAACCAACTACTGCCATACCAACTACTGCCGTGCAGGGTTCCAAACCAACTACTGCCGTGCAGGGTTCCAAGGCCCCCAAGACCCTGACCCCTTCGCCCATGCCCACGGTGCCCTACGTGAACGCCGGCGCCTTGTTGAGTGCCTACGGCGCCGCGGGGGCTGTTGGTGTGGCCGCGTTGTTGATTTAGGGCAGCAGACGGCTATAGCCAGGAGCTGGCCGCCATGCTTGGCGTGGCTTGACGACTAGACGCTGGTATGACGGCGTTGTGTGTTACTGTATGTACGATAAAAAAGGCTGGCTAATTGATGTAGACGACCATGCGCCAAGAGGTAATGGCGACAGTGAACAAAGCGATGGCGAAAGCGGCGACAGTGAACAAAGCGATGGCGAAAGCGGCGACAGTGAACAAAGCGATGGCGAAAGCGGCGACAGCGTGTTCACGGCAACTTTAGTCTACGACCAGCAGGGCGTATGCAGGACCTGAGCATAACAAAGGGTCCTCAGGCTATGTGTGCAGTGTAGTAGAGGGAGTGGACAGGCCACCTGGGTGAATAGAGGTCAATAAGAGCATCAGAGGGAGGTAGAGCTAGAGCTAGAGCTAGAGGTTAGAGAGATAGAGGGATCTCTTGCTTGGCTGCGAAATATAATACTTGCCCGGCATATATTACTATGCTTCACAGCTTGTCAAATTACAATGCTTCACAGCTTGTCAAATTACAATGCTTCACAGCTTGCCAAATTACAATGCTTCACAGCTTGTCAAATTACAATGCTTCACAACTTGTCAACAAACCCGCTGTCCCCACCGCTAAATATAGCATCGTGGAGCTATTGCACTGGTTCCACCTTAAACATCGACTACGTGCTTCTCACCCGAAGAAGTGTCAATCGCTTGATATGTCGGTCAAAATAACCGTACCCACCAAGTGACAGTCCTTGATTTGCTGAGACTGGAGTGACCGTGTGTCATGAGTCTCAGCTGTCAAGACTGCGAAGTGGTGCGGTGTGGTCCTGCTGTCTGAAACAACGACATTCCAAAAAGATGTTCAAGGAAAAGTTTCCTGTTTTCTCGTCGAAGCTTGAAGCACTGCAAGTCGATAATTGTTGGGCCTGCATGGTACCAGAGTTATTAGAGTGCCCGATGTTTACTTTAGCTTGATTACATTCGGCAAGAAAACTGGTCCATTACGAGTTACAGAATGCTGAAGGCTTTCGTGCCTTATTGTAGGACTTTAGAGACTTAGAGAGTAAGAGTCGAAGAACTATTCTGTATTGCAACTATTCTATGAATGTGATGAGTTATTTTTATTCTATCTTTATTCTATCTTTATTCTATCTTTATTTTGTTCTTTATTCTTTCTTTATTCTTTTCTTCATTCTGTTCTTTATTCTATTAATACTGTTGCGCCGTCATCCGAATTCTGATTCTGACATTCTGCCTAAGGTCCAAACTTCCTCCTGCCGACAACTCACCAGCTCGGTCTCAGAGGCTGGCTGGCAAGCTCAAGAAATGGTCTTGATCTCTGCAACTGCCCGATTATGCAACGACAGCAACCTAAGCTGGAATTGATGCATGGTGCCCAGCTGCCAGTTACGGTAGGAAGCTGTGTCCAGTGTCACTATGGTGGCTGCTTGCCAGCCTGTGCTGTGGAAAGAGGAGTGCTGGCACTATGTCTTAGCACTAGGTCTTAGCACTAGGTCTTAGCACTAGGTCTTAGCACTAGGTCTTAGCACTAGGTTGTGGTGCCTTTCGCTTCCTAGAGGTATTCACTCATCCACCACTACCTGTGTGACAATGAAATGAGTCTGGAATTGACGTGAATAGCCGAGAACCTTTCTTCTCGCCTGCTCCCACTTTGGATCAATAGAGCACAGGGCCACATCGCAAGCTGGCTCTTTCATAGCCATGCGCTCGAGTGACCTGCAATGAATGGCTGTGGTGGTTACGCAGTCTAAGACATTAATTCATCAGGCTTGGTGCGTCAGACTCCCGTCTAAACTTGCCTGAACTCTATAAATTCGAACTCATAATCTGAGATTATACTTTTTGCGCCACGTCCGAGTGCGAACGGCTGAGGTCTTCCGCACCTTCGGGCTTCGCATTCTGGCTCTCTTCTAAAGCCTTCTTCTTCATGGCGGCGGCGTAGCCGTACTTCGAAACGCCTCTCAAGCGGCGCCCGTACTTGCGGAATGCAAACGGAATTGGTACCATGGCCACGGCAATGAACCCCAAGAGCGACGTGGCCCACCCGATGTGGAGCTTCTGGTACATCTGCACCGTGAACAACGGGAAGACACTCGCCAACACGTATCTGATCAAGTTGTTAGCTGCCAAGGCCGAGGCAACATAAGCTGGCGGGAACGACCACGAGTAGTAGAGGACGACTCCCAAGAAAATCCACAACAATCCAAACCCAAAAGGCAAACCGGCAAGGGTGGGAACAATCCAGTGCACCAGCTTCCTGGAGGACCAAGCGAGCCAGAACAACCCAACAGGGACAAGAAAGGCGCCGATCTGTGCAATTAAGAGAGACTTTTCTGGCGCATCGGGATCGTGGACTTTGGGCTCCGTGCTCTTTTCCGCTTTGCTGAAGTTGATCTCGCTCATGACAATGAAAAGAAGCACAGCTGCAGACAAGCCGATTCCCACGCCGATGAACGGAAGCCCCGAGATTCCGGTGCTCATGGTGTAGACCCCTCTGAAGATGATGGGGTAGGCCTCGAAGAATCCGAAGAGGACTGCAAAAACAAAGGCAATGTAGATGGACGTCAAACCCACAAGAGGCTCCACAAACAACATTTCCACCGGGCGGAACACGTATGCAATGAGTGCTTCCTTGAGGGAGAACTTCTCCCTGACGACGGAGATTCCCCTCTTTTTGGCTCTAGCCTCTAAGATCGCAGGCTTGTAAGTCTCTGGGCAGAGCAAAAGACATGGCAACACCGCACCCGAGAACATCAAAGACACCCACATGGTCCATCTCCAGGACTTGTTCTCAGCCACAAAGCCACCAATAATAGGGCCAATCACAGGACCCAAGAAAGGAGCCAAACAGAAAAGTCCCATGGCCGTGTACATATCCCGAGGGTCGTTGGCCCAGATATCAGAAATGGTACCGCTGGCAATGGACATGGGAGGAGACGCCAACAAGCCGCTCATGAATCTCAACACAAGCACACTCGCCATGTTCTGCGACAACCCCACGCCCATGGTGAAGAGCATGGATGCGGGAAACGCGGTTATGTAGATCCACCGTCTGCCGATGACCTCGGACATGGGCGCTGCGATCACAGGTCCAATGGCCAAGCCTACCAAGTAGAACGTGAGGCCTGCCAATGCGAGTGTTTGCGAACAGCCAAAGGCGACCATGAGCTCCGGGACTCCTTCCACATACAACGACGAGCCCAAAGAAATACACAAGCAGGCATTGGAGGTGGTGAAGGTGATGAACCACTTTTTCCATTTGGGCCAGTTGAACGGGTTGGCCTTGTCATCGGGGCCATCGAAGTCCAAATCGGCGAGGCGGACAGAGTCCCCAGGAGCGTCGGAGCCAGAGGCCACATTTACACCAGAGTCATCGGCGAGATCGGCGGCGCTGGAATTGGACAACTTTTCTTCCAAAACTCCGGCGTGGGAAAGATCATGGTCGGGGTCGTCTGCGTGTTCCGGATCCGGGAGAGCGCCTCTGATAGTGCTGACGTCGTCGGCATCGGGGGCGTCGTCCGGGCCATTTCCAAAGTCGCCGTGTTCGGCGTCCGAAGCCGTTTCGTAGGCCGACGACGCCGACATGTCGGTGGAGTATTTGGAGTCCAGTCTCTGGATGTTCAAAGGGGCGGCGGCAGCCCGCAAGGCATCCTCTTCTTGGTGCGAGGTGCCCAAAATTCCCATGGTGTGGTGATTAAGAATTGCAGCCGACTTCAACAAAGCGGGTATAGAAGATAGTGGCAAGTCAGGTGGTTGAGTGCCGGATCGGGAGGTTGGCAACGGCTCAAGAAGTTGCGCTTAAGACAAATAGAGGGATGGAAACGTGCAGCGGGAGGCCGAGCGTGAAGACTCTTATAGCCCTGCGCAGCTTAGATGCCGGGCTAAACAAACGCAGGCTCGAGCCGCAGCACGGGGATTTGGGGCCGAATCCCGCAGTGTGCAGGCCGGAACGAGGCGGCCCACAAACCACACAGCCGGCGGCGGATGGCGGCAAGTTCGGCGGCACGGGCGGCCGAATGCCGAGACAGAGACGGACGGACGTGTTTCTGGGGAGCCCTGGGTCCAAGTCAGCGGTGGAGATAGTGTGCGCGCACGGACATAAGCATGAGAAGCCGAGGCCGATGCATCGCACGGTGCTCGTCATCAGCCACACAGACTGTATAGAGGGAGGAGGGAAGAGGGAAGGGGAGAGGAAAAGGTACGGAGGTAAGAGGAAAAGGTACGGAGGTAAGAGAAAAAGGTACGGAGGTAAGAGAAAAAGGTACGGAGGTAAGAGAAAAAGGTACGGAGGTAAGGCGTCCAGACGGAAGCTACGCGAAGTAACAGACGGTGGAGCTAGGCCAGTGCAATCCGCATCACGTCGTGAGGTCATGGTAGCCAGCCGGCTCAACGGTAGTGCCTACGACAGCGCCTACAGCAATGCCTCTGCAGACCCAGGTCACGGCGCCGCTGATGGCAGAAACATCTAGACCGTGCAACGGAAGGTTCTAAAAATAGCCGGCAAGCATCGAAGCGGCACCAGTGAGGTTAATTTCACGCTAAATTAAACTTTTCCGCCTAAACAACGCCCGATCGGGCGCACCGCCTGCATACGTCACTGGCCGGGACCTGGTAACCCCGATTGTTTCGGGCCGACTCCGATGCGCGCCGCATGGCCAGGCCTGGTGCTGTGCCGGCCGTCCTATCTAGGCCAGACTTGACTAATCGGAGAGCCTCTGCATGGAAGAAGACGCATAAGCGACGTCTCTGGCATTGATGCGTTACTAAAATTGATGCGTGGCATTGATGCGTTACTAATATTGATGCGTGGCATTGTGAGTTACTAATATTGATGCGTGGCATTGATGCGTTCTGTTACTGGCATTGATGCGTTCTGTTACTGGCATTGATGCGTTCTGTTACTGGCATTGATGCGTTACTGATGCTTTGAATGTGGCTCACATTGTCTGCTGCAGCACTGACAATAGCCAGCTACGACTGCCGATTGTTACGGCTGGTGACGTGGTTGGCAGCTCTATAGACCATGCATGTGCCAAAAAGCAAACTGTATCATTTTAAAATATGACCCCTAACGTATACCATGCACTCAACGCCGCGCCTTATGACGCGTGGGCCCCATTCCTCCGTCAAATAGACTAGGAACCGGCTTCTACGCTGGCCTGGCTGCCACTGGCTCCCACATCATATCACGTCAACCTTTAGCGTCGGTACAACTTACCTGCCTGGCCTCAGTGCTTATGCATCAGGAATGTGGCTCAACACATGCAGCTCGAACGGTAGCGTTTGATCGCCATGTCACCACCCATGCAAACAGGCGCTGGGTCACGGTTCGCCGTGGCTGAGGGCAGAAGGCGGTAACTGGTGGCGAGGGTAACCTAGTTCGTGTTTTGAGCAGTCAAGCGGCATAGCTGTTGGTGAAGGTATGTTGAGTGGTCAATCGAAAGCAAGATTCCATAGCAGGAAGCTTCCCATTTGTCTGTAGGGTCGTTCAAATGGAGCTTTGTTGCAAATCTGGCCCTCCGCTTCGCTTACTACAAGTGCTGAGCGCTGGGCATCTGTGCTGGCCTCGATGCTTTGCACCGGAGGACCAACTGCTCTGCAACTTCGAGCAGCTGCAGTACCACCGGGACACCCACTCTGGATGTGATCTTCTGGCGCTTGGACCACTCTGGATGTGATCTTCTGGCACTTAGGACCACAGCTTCTATCCCCTCACTACTGCCCCAGAGGCGCTGCGCTTATCGTATGGAGAAGACACTCGGGTGCAGGAGCCATGTACGCTATGGTGTGAAGGGCACCGCATTAAACGGCTGTCCCGCGCCTATGCGTGTGAGTCCGAATCCGTCGCAGCAAAGCCTGTCACAACAATTAGAGCATCCCACAGGCCACACCAGGCCAAGTGCCGCCACACCAGGCCAAGTGCTGCTTCAGCCGTCCGCTTGACACTAGGGCGTCTGCGCGTGCTCGTAAACTGGCTAAGCGGGTCGCCTCATATGAGTGACGACATTGACCGAGAATAGTGCCCTGCGACCAAGTGGCCAGGCAGGCAGCATTGGCAGCCGCACCAAAAGAGGCCTAGTCTTGCCTAGCCAGGCTCATTGTCGGGCGGGCTCATTGTCGGGTGGGCTCAGCGACTTATGCCGTTGTGCATGGTTCTGGTGCCAGCAAGGTTACCCCGCTGGAGTGAGTTCTGGTGCGCATTGCGCAGTGGGACGAGTGGCATGAATGCAGTAAACAGTGTAGCTCAGTAATGGATCTGTTCAGTAAGGGATGATTGCAAGGGGTCCACGCAAGATTGTCAAGTGAAGATCTGTGACGGAGAGGCTACCCATGGCATGGTGGTATAGCCAAGGCACAGCACAGACAGCAGGCAGCAGGCAGCACCACAATTCTCTGGCTCCTTCAAACCATAATGCAGACATAAAGCTAGAACAACCATCGTTCTCCTGCTTGCAGAGTGCCAAGTTCCGGTGTCATGCACAGCTCCTCTGCGCCAATTGCAAGCCCAACTCACACCATACCTTCTAGTCAGTCTGGAGACAGGTCAGGAACGCGGCCTAATAGACAACGGCCAGAGCCACAAACAGTAGCATCAGCAGCTTTCAACAGCTTGGGAACCGCCTCAGCCCGGAGGTCCAGAAGCTTTGAAGCGAGCCCTGCGGCTGCAGGAAAGTCAGTGTTGTGTAACAATCGAATGTTTCAGTGTTGTGTAAAAATCGAATGTTTCAGTGTTGTGTAGCAATCGAATGTTTCAGTGTTGTGTAAAAATCGAATGTTTCAGTGTTGTGTAACAATCGAATGTTTCAGTGTTTCAATGTGGATTGATACAAGCCTCAAAAAAAAGGAGGCCAGAAGCGCTACTACGCGCTAAGATATAGCATGTTCATGAGACGACACAAGTGGCAGGCGACACCAGTGGCAGCGACCAGACTAGATGTTGGCCATGATTTAACGTTTGGCAGAAACCATTAAGCCCAGACGGTGCATTACGACAATACCAGGTTATCAGCCAAAACTACCCATGGTGGAGCAAGACAAGACCAGCAATGGAGAATCTCCAGTTCGTGCTGGCTTCCAACATCTCATTAGCAGCAGTCTGATGCTCATCGCGTTCAGGGTCGTTTCAATGCGTACCACATGAAAATGGAAAGTGCTCAAAACCGCGTTTTCAAACGGTTTGGGAACCTCTCAACGGCCCATCGGTTGCATGAACGGCTCTTAAACGGCTTTCATCAACAGTCGGCGATGCTCACTGAAACCGTCACATGCAGGCCTGGCTGTGCCCCAGTGCCCACTTGCGGAGTTAACCGGGCGCGGAGATAGCCGTTCCACCGGGTGAGCCGGCCATCTGCTGACAAGCCGCACAGAACACGAGATGCGCGGCCCAGGTGCGGCCCAGGTGCGCGCATCTCGGTGTTCGTGGCTCGTGCCCGATGGCAGCTGAAGGACCCGGAGCTAGCCGATGTCGCAGCAATGCCACCCAGAATTGAAAGCAGCTTGGTGCTCTCATCAACGTGTACCTGGACAACGTGCTGGACAACGTGCTGGTCAACGTGCTGGTCAACGTGCTGGTCAACGTGCTGGTCAACGTGCTGGTCAACGTGCTGGTCAACGTGCTGGTCAACGTGTACCTGGTCAACGTGCTGGTCAACGCCAGTACCGGCCAAGGAATACAAGGCTTAGCGTGTTGAGCCACAATTGTAGATGAATTTTGTCACCAAAGATCTCATGGCAGACCCGGAGGACCAATGATTGTTTTCTTTGGAGTGCTAGCCAACATTCCAGGCAAAACAGGGTTCTCCGAAGCATGTCCCCAACCAGCCCACACGGCATGGACGTCTTCGGCAATTTCAACTCATCTCTAGCATAGTTGTTGTTGGTTCCAGGAACCTCAACGCATTGGTCGGCCATGAATATATTCTGCATTGGCAGCCAGGAATATATTCTGCATTGGTCAGCCATGAATATATTCTGCATTGGCAGCCATGAATATATTCTGCATTGGCAGCCAAATCTTCGGAAAACGCCAACAGTCAACTGAACGGCTCTCGTCACCGAAAGTTTCGTAGGCCATTTTCTGAAGGATCTGATTTCTTTGACGGCACCACCTCCGCCAGCATCTTGTAGCGGTGTCTCACGGTGCGCCATTCTCGAATGGCAGAGTTGTCTGAATAATCCGTAAGACCAGTGACGATCAAAGTGAAGGACACCTTGACTTGAATATCAATTGGGTGCCAGCATGCGCCAAGGGGCTCGTGCTAGACGGGCATATTGCCAGCGTGGTACCGAGTGGCTCAAATAGTATAGCTGTCTTAAGTACTCGGTTCCATAAAAGGGTCGATTTATGACAACGACTTGTCTACACCAGTCTGTCACGGGCAACCACTCCAAGCTACAGTCTAGCGCCGAAGAGACTGGAACAGTCAAAAAGAAGACCTGAGAAAGGGAAACGGTGAAAACTTGTAAAGAATGAGACCACATGAGCTGATTGATAGCTTCATGTTGGTTGAGCTACTGTCACTTGCCTGAAATGTAACGTACACCAAAACCAGCACCAGGTCGTGTCCCTCTCATACGAATGCGTCGAAGGCATCGCTGCTCAGTTGAACTGCAGGTCCATTGTAGACCATAACAGACAGCTAGCGATGTAGCCAGTGAGTCAACCAAACGTCATGCAACCAGTGCATGATGCTTTAGAATAATGCTAAGAACGGCGGTTTGAAAGGAATGAAAAACGAAATAGCCTATGACACTAAAACGATGCACCTGGCACAAGTTCCCGACAGATCAAAGGAAGCAGAATCGGAGCTCAACAGCATCAACGGCCCATCTTTTTGCGGTGGCAGCCACGCAATGGCCAGATGGCTATGGCAAGAAACTTTAACGCATATTCAGGGCCAGCCTTCATGTATCGGGACCACATGTTGACGTGACTCCCACACGCATTATCTGGAGAATATCTGGAGAATATCTGGAGAATATCTGGAGAATATCTGGAGAATATCTGGAGAATATCTGGAGAATATCTGGAGAATATCTGGAGAATACCCTTCTGGAGAATACGCTGATAGAGTTTACGCGCATCCGCCGCGCATTGCCGCAGTTTCTTGCAGAGCATCAAGTCTTTTGCAGCCAAATGGTCGGCATGTGGACTCTTTGCTGGCCATTCATGCGGCAGGACACATTTGATGCTGTATCGATGTACTGTGCATTTGAGAAGCTCAGCAGTCGGGCGACGATGACCGACCGGAATACGGTGAAGTGATCTCCATGGAGAGTAGTATGTTTCACTTCTTGCCGATTCAAGTACTGAAGAGAGGATGTTTGCATTTTGGTGGTCGACCGTGTGTTGTGCACCGCATTTTTGGTTCTCACCAAATACGCCAGAAACACTCGAAAGTGCCGTGCACACTTCTCGCACTCTTCCACTGTGTTTAAATTATCTGTAGTCTTTATTAGTCTTGTATCTGTAGCTTTATTAGTCTTGTATCTGTAGCTTTATTAGTCTTGTATCTGTAGC
>NKZR01001336.1:0-26735 GCA_002370795.1 Metschnikowia sp. 03-147.1 | reverse complement strand
GCTTTATTAGTCTTGTATCTGTAGCTTTATTAGTCTTGTATCTGTAGCTTTATTAGTCTTGTATCTGTAGCTTTATTAGTCTTGTATCTGTAGTCTTTGTGTGAAGCGGCCCTTCCATAATCCTGCCCTGTGACACAATTCTTCACCAGAGCTATGACTACCGCTCGTTCAACACCACCTTTTCAGGGCGGGCGTACATTTTAGTCACGCAGGATACCAGAATACTAGCTAAGGAATGGCCAAGCTTGACGGCATAGACCACTATTAGGAGACTTCCAGAGCGAAGGCGATGGGTCTCATCGCTTGTTTACCAAGGCATAATTCATCATTGACCAGAAGTGGTTTCCATTTAGGGGCACGAATGTTCTGGCATGCCGGGCAGTGTCCTCTCATAGTAGTTGAGGTGATTAGATGAGTAGGAGCTGGTGCCACATGCCTGCCGGGTCTGAAATGGAAGCGTTTGATAATTTGTGAATTGCCATGGTCCTTGTTACGATCGTGTTAGGGTGTATCGTGTATCGTGTTATCCTTACCCTCTTATCCTTCCCCTTATCTCTTATTTACCCTCTTATCCTTCCCCTTATCTCTTATTTACCCTCTTATCCTTCCCCTTATCTCTTATTTACCCTCTTATCCTTCCCCTTATCTCCTATCCTACCCTCTTCCCCGTAGTTCCTTGTGAATGCCTCTCCCAAGAGTCTACTCCTAGATGGCGGCAGCCGCGTGCTCATAACCAAACATGCTCCTCAACCATAACGGGCCTAGAAGTCCACCCGGTGGTTATGTGCCTAGCAGCTCAAGCCTCGCATGTCTCAACCCCTACCGTCTTCTTGAAACTAGCCATACAGACCCACAGCGTCCCTTCGCCGCCCCCACCTTCCCCGGTGCTCAGGCAAGTATCCAGACGGTCGGAGGGCCTACTGCCTCGAGCCCGGCTGTGTGCAGGAGGTGCATTAGGAGTGACCTTTCCAAGCATTATCAGACCATTGCCGGAGCGGGTTGCCGGGAGTCTGGGCGCTTTGATTGGCGAAGGAGGCGGCGACAGAACTCGGCACTGCGCCAGGCTCACTTGCAGCTCGTGACACTGCGCCAGGAGGTCCAGGCCGGTCGCAAGGCTCGCTGGCTCAGCCGTTCTGCGCTCAGAACAACTACATAGGCGCCTTGCACCTTTCTTGATAAGCATGGCAGTCTGTGTTTTCACGCGTGCCTAGTACCATGGACGATTGCTGCAAATAGCAAGCCTAGCAAGCGTGCCTAAGACAAGCCCTACGAGCTGGTGATGGACTCGAGCTACCTAGTGCATCCGGAGGGAGCACGAAGTGGAAGCGTGGTGGTTCAATCACGAGCCCTGCAAAGCCTGACAATGCAGCCTGGCCACAGAAGTCTCGAGCCGTCTTGGCAGCACGCATGCAGGTCGTGTTGGTGCAGTGAGCGATTGTTCTTCGAACAATGCGCAAATTCTCGGATGTTGCGGCGTCTCTCCGTATATAAAGCGGGGTTGAGCGGAGGTTTGGGCACCATCAATTACCATGAAACTCTCTAACTTGGCCATTGCCCCCCTCGTTGCAACTGTGTGTGCACAGTCTGACACCGTCTATGCCTTCTTCGCGAACGTCAGCGGTGACTTGCAGCCGCTCGCTCTCGACCTCAACCAGGACTTGGGAATCGCCAAGACCTCGGTGCCGCTCTCCGCCAATCCCAGCCAGAGCATTGACGTGGGCGACTACGCGCTCTCGTACGGAAACTCGTCCGCGGCCAACACGCAGTTCGTCAATAAAGACAAAATCGCTTTCATCAAGCCTGACAAAACCGATGCGTACTCGTTTGCCGGATTCTACCAGGACATTCTTGTTGCGGGCCCCAGCGTCAAGAACAAGTCAGTGTTGAAGATCGAGCCGAACTCGGACCTGTGGAAGGGTGAGTTCTTCTCGTGCCAGAAGGCGTCTGGCGGCGCCGGGCCCTTGATTGCCCGCAAGCGCTTGACTACTGAAGGAACCACGTGCGAGCCGGTGACGGTGCAGTTCTTGCCCTATGACGAGTCCAAGTACCCACCCACGGGGGACTTTGGCGTTACAGGCTTGGACGAATGAGGAGCGTCAGGCAGCCTAGCGAAACGCGTGGCAGAGAGAAAACGCCAAGTGTATGCAGCTTGATTTAAATGCTTTTTTTTTTGTTTCTGTAGTTAAGTGCGTTCAGAGATGCCAGGGTGCATGCGGAAGGTTCTTAGCAGGTGCAAGCTTCCTCACTCGCTAGCCAGTATTGTTACAAGGTGCACGCCTCTGCGCGGTATTCCAGGGTCTGACTTGTCTGGTATGCACACCGATGCCGAGTGCGGCTAACGGGCACTGAGGCACGATATGGGAAGGAAGCAGGGGCAGGAAGCAGGGGCAGGAAGTAGGGGAAGGGGGCAGGAATCAGGGGCAGGGGTCAGGAATCAGGGGCAGGGGTCAGGAGTCAGGGGCAGGAAAAGGTGGAGGTGGAGGCAGCAGTCAGTGCGCTCCCACCAGCCCTGGACTCTGGACTCTGATTTCGCACCCCTGCATAATCATCATGCGGCTGAAACATGGTGCTTCCACGTAAGGTTCTTCGCTCGCGGTCGTATCTCGGATTTAGCCAGCTTAAATGCATATAGTGAAATTAAGATTTAATGTGAATTTATGTGAATTATGTGAGTTATGTAAAGGTTTATGAAGGTTTAGAAGGTTTAGAAGGTTTAGAAGCGTTATGAAGCGTTGTGAAGCTTTATGAGCGTTGTGAAGCTTTATGAGCGTTGTGAAGCTTTATGAAGCTTTGTAAGTATTTTAACTCCGTCACATATACTCCTCTCCAGCTGCCGTCCCGGTGTCACTGCCCATGAACTGCCTGGCTCCAGCGGCTGAGCATCGCTTCTGTTGCATCTGCCCAGGGAGGTACGCGATCCGTTTACGTCACCTGCATGACTTAGATTCTGCATACGCTGGCAAATTTTGGCACTGCGCGAGGAAAAACTACGGAATTAGGCGCACCTAACACCGTGGAGCGTTGGAGTGTCCGTGCCAGATTATCCGAGTAGGCCTGACAATCTGAAATGGTCTCTTCGGCATCGCTGCGGCAGGCATCGTTGCGTCGTTTCACCAGGGAATGATGCACCAGCATTTGTCGGAGACCTATTACAGATGTCAGGTCTACAGATGTCAGGCGTACAGATGTCAGGCGTACAGTTGTCAGGCCTACCCGAGTGAAATGCCGGAAAAACCAACGCAAAAAGAAATTATCCAAAGTCAAAGCGAGAGAAAAGAAGCGGATATCTCGCGCCAAGAGCCGTGATTGCCCGTGGTAAAATCCTGTCCCGCGGCCATTTAGGACTTGTGCTTGACAATAGGACGCGCTGATGGGCACCGCCAGGTGTGCATGCGCGCTCAGACGCTGCGATGGCTGTAGCGTTGTATTCCAGGCGTCGCATCGCTGCGCCAGAGAAGTGAACTACTCTGGATGTGTGGAGTGGGCAAGGCATCTGCTGCGCTAGCCGATGCCACCTTCCCAGAGGCCACGAGGTGCGGCCGGGCCCGTGTTTCGGGCAAAAAAAGCCGCTCATGTGCTTGAAGTACATCTGCCCGTACATCAAGTTAGCACTCCCGCATACTGTGCACTCTCAGCTATGTCTTGGGATTCCCGTTTTACACAAGCTTGGATTCACTGCATGGACTGAATGTGGTGCGTTCTGCTAGTGTCACTCAGGCTTTTGGGCCAGCCTATAAATCTGGCTGGCCGCCCGCTCTCCAGAAGCAAACACCATCGCCATGAGAGCCAATCACTTGCTAGTTGCCTCGCTTCTTGCTGTTGCCGGACGGGCAGACCCCAGGTTTCCGTATTGCTTTTTTGCTGACACCACTGGAGGCCTTGTGCCGCTCACTGGGTATAGGTTGGGAAGGCTCAGTATCCTTTCTCACAGTGGTGAGGCATACACACCTACAGAGTTTACCATTTTGGATGACTACGCTCTTACCCTTGACCAACTAACGCCGGGGTATTGGGGCTTCAAGGACGGCATGGTGACGTTCGGGCTCGGAATCTCGAGGGTGTATGTGGATCTTGACAGTGATATGAAGATTCTAAGTGGCCCTTTTCTCTCGTGTGAGATCTTCAACACCCAGACGCGGGCCATCTTTCACGACTCGTCAAGCGTGCCTACCAGAAATTGCTACGAGGTGGAGCTCTATCTTTTGCCCTACGAAAGGTTGCATTTGTCCGATCCCCGTAATGAACAAGGGGCCTTGCCTTTCCGGAGGTTCAAAGAGCAAAAGGCCAAGGAAGAACGCGAAAATGTGCCGCAATACCCTAAGTTTGCCATGCCTGAAGAGGAATGGAACGAGGTTCCCGATGAGGATTGGGATTACGTGTCTATTGTCAACCTCGAGACTGACCCGAACGAGGAATGGGAATACATCGAGGAAGGACCAAGTCCGTCGAATGGAGAATGGGACGAGGAAGCAAAAGAGCCGGTGCGGGATCCTGGTGCGATGGGCATGTCCGGCTCGAGCCTTAGCGCTTCTTCTCTCTTTAGTTCCACCTCTGCGACTGCGCTGGCCTCCGTCAATGATCCCCAGGAATGGAGCCGTTCCGAGCCTGTTGCCTCTAGCACTGAGGCTTTGCCGATGTCCAACTCTGCCGAAACCACTCTGTCCCCAGAAACTCTCATCTTCAACACATCTTCTCTCTCGAGAATACACGGCGCTTTCAAGCCTCGCCTCTCAAGGACCATGTATGGGAATTCCACCTCGGTACATTTTCTTGGTCACGCAACTGTCTCAGAGACCGCCGCTTCATTTCCTCTGTCCGAGTTCGGCCGGGCGCTCGAGACCGAGGCTCTGACATCCTCGGCCACTCCGGCAACCTTTCGACTCCGCAACAAAATCATAACTTTAACCAGCTCAGATGGCTAGTGCTTCGTGGGTGTGAAGTAGCTTTGGATGAAAAATGCGGGTGTAGCACTTGAAAGCGAATGTATCTAGTTCGCCTCATAGTTTATCACAGGTTCAGATCACAGTAGAAGTCCAGTAGAAGATACAAGCACGCAAGGAAAGCAAGGGCATAGTCCGAGAGGCTGTCGTTCGCGCCGGAACCACTCATCCTCTCTAGGCTAAGTTTACAGCACCAGCTGGCTCAAACAGACTTCAGTACGGCATCTGGCAGCGGAAGCACCCGCCGTCAGCTTCTCGTCACGTGACCAACCAAACGCCTGGCTTGTTGCCTTGTGGGCATCGGTACCAGGATTAATAAATGCCAACGCGGTCACCATGCCAACTTAATCCTGACCAAGATGCCGGAAGTGGTAATCTGGGATATCTGATACCATCCTGTCACCGTGTTCTACACTGGTGCTAGGGCAGAAGGCCGTCTGCACCTCCTATGCCGTACACGGCAATTGCCAACAATAGGTGAGTGGGAGGTCTCAATGCCGCTGATTTGAGCCATGTGACTGTGCTCTTTTGGAGGTCGCCGAAGCTATTTATGATTCAATCACGTCACCTTTAAGCGAGACGCATGAAAATTGCATGTAGCACCAGGAGATGCAACTTCAACACTTCGACCAAAGTAGAAGGTGTGCAATAAGGTCCAAATAAATAAGGCGAGATTAAAGACACGAGTTGCTAGAATCAGGTCTATTGTTCGCCCCTAGAATGTCACCGAGAGGAGCTTGTTGGAACATGAGAAACCACCTGCGCACTGCATGTTCAATTGAACAGATGGAACAATGCTAGACATTGAAAGAGGCCACGGTGGAGGCAGAGCTCTCGTCTAGCTCTCGTTAACCTCGGCTAGCTTTGGCATTGTCTTGTGGAAGACAATGACCAACAGGGATGGTAGGCGACGAACTGTATAAGTCTATAAGAGTCAGACTTCGTCTAGAACAGTATCAATTACGACAATCAAGAACATTTAGTATCTTTAGGAATAAAGAAGAAATGGTGATTAAAGTATTCCGCAAATCAGGAAGCTGTTAGAAGACAACTTGGTAACTCTTTCAGGTTCTAGGAGTGGACGCTAATTCTCAACAGAGCTTCGCCATGCCTCTTGAAGCCGCTTTCGCAGCTTGGGGCTTGGTAAAGCTAGAGCATTTCCCGGAAGAGATGTGACCGCAACCACTATAACGGTAAGCCAGAGAATTTTTCGACAAATGGGCTCAAAAAAGGCTTCTTCGCACTATAGCGACCTGCTTGTATCTTCAAACAAGCGTGACTGAGATCTCAAAGAAATAACAGGCATAAGCCGTTACAACCAATGGCTCACAGAATCAGATTTGAAATCCAAATTTTTTGACTTAAGCATAGGTTGCATGCATGTGTCCGCGAAGTCAAGTCTCCGCTAGTATTGTACCTTATTGTTAGACCAGGCGTCCTTCGTGTAAGGTATATAAGGCTATCAGGTCATTAAGTCCGCAATGTATTTCATGCGTTGTTGATGTCAACGCAAACCTTTGAAGCATTCAATGAGCATGCAGAATCCAACACTCGTTAATCCTCGCCACAAAAAATCGATTTCTGTAAGCATTGACTGGGAGACGCCAGTTCTCTATCGCGACCAGGACTCTTGCGGTATGAGACCAAACCAATCCTGCCTGTAGGTTGTCTCAGCCAGACTCAGCGCCATGATTAGTGTTGACAGGTTCGCGGAAGTCTCTGGAAGCATCTGCGCCAAGTGTTATTACTTATTTCTCTGGACACATGCGCTGGATCCTTTTATCCCAAACGTGTGGCCGACACAATTTTGAATTTGAATAGAGCACACAGAAACACTAAGGATCTCCACTAACGACCACATTCACTAGGGACTACGTTCACTTGCAAGTCATCACAACCATGAGACCGGTCCTGACACCTGCCAGAGATCTGCAGCTCGCCCCACCTCTGTATAGTTAGCATGTTGAAGATTCTGTTCTGAAGCTAGCATGATTGTAGAAAGCCCCCATCACATTCTCAGTGCTTTGACGTGGCTAGTTCATCGTTGTGGGGGCCGAGGTGACTTGTAGCTATACCTGTTTGCGGGTCTGCAGGCAAGAGGTTTGATGTTCTGATTGACAAGGCGCGCCAGACAGTGGTTTCGGCTTTAGCACAGTCAATTACTACGCTAAGATCTGCATGATGCACCATACATGCTTGGCAGACTTCAATGGCTTTAGAGTGGATAGCACGAATAATGCATGTTTTCCACGTGTCACATTAGCACCACCCCAAACGAATTGGCCAAGCCTTTCGAGCAGACGTCTATGCTACGCGCACATCCCGTTCATCAATCGGGCGGCCAAGGCAGATGCTAACATGGAAGTCGGTTCAAGGAAGTTTTCCATTCAATATCCGGCCACATCAATGTTCAAACGTGCTGTTTAGTGATTTTGCTTGTTCGATAGTCAAAGACACCAGAAGCGCGCCTATGAAGGGAACGCTCACTCAATACCGTGCCGTGGCCAAGCGTGAACTATACCAAGCACCTTGTCTATAAACGGGCGGTGTGGTAAAAGCGACACCTGCTTAGAGTCTGACTGACTTATCATAAAGGCAAGGATTAGAGTCTGACCCGCACCGAGCAGGCCCGGGTAACTCTTGCTAAGAACTCATATGCTGATTATTAACAGGATCAAATGGTTGGATGCAGATTTGGCTCCCCACTACAGGCATCTTCCGCGTGAACGACTTGGTATAATTTCTGCGTGGGCATACAAATAGGGCCACCCGCTATGCTGTAACCAAGATTCATGTGCCATAAGACAAACAGGATGTTACAATTTTCCATGATAGGCTTCTGTGCCTGGTTTGACCCTACGTGCCAAGACCAGCAATCTGCTCTAACTGCTTTCTCGTCGGCTGCTTCTGTCTCTGTATTGACCATACTCAATGCGTTCAACTGCCACCCGCGTGACTAACCCTTACATGGACAAGTTTCCAAGCAGAACGGGAATATCACCGGTGAAATTGCCCCTGTCACCATTTACACTGAATGGCTTGCCTCTTTACTTCTACACTAGCTACAATGTCCACTGCACACGAGACTCTGACAATTGTGCGAGGCAATTACCCCTACAGTTATGACTATTACGTGTTCGCATTGTACCGGAGACAATATGGAGTGGTGCTGCCAAAGACCATGACGCAGTCACCAAAAAATGAGGCATGAAAAGGCCGGGCAAAGCACCTTCTGAACCAAAGTTAAGATGCAAAAAGTGGATCGCTAAAGGGCTACCCTTACTAAAGATGCTTTTCAACATAAAAGACCCATGTGGGACTTAGCAAAACCTGTCTAGCAAAGACTCCGATCCAGGCGAGCTCAATGCCCCTGACAGCTGGGACGCGATAGTCAACCAGATTCTTGATGGCATCATCACTCCAAAAGTCTCTTCGTTACCCTGAGAACGCCATTGGTGTATGTATTATTGGACTAGCTGCTTCGTTGTTGTGGTCAGTATTGCTCTAGTTTATCCTTAATACTCCTTACTTGATCAGAACGTTGCATACCACCTTCAGAGGTATTCTGTGGAGAGGGTGATACCGGAACAAAATCTGACGATCCTGACGGATGTACGTATCATGTCCTTCGTTCCTTGACACCAGGGAATGCTCTTGAAACCCAAGTGCACCAGCAGTGTATTTTTCAACCCGCATCGTCAACTACTTTACCTCCAGAAGAGAATCACGGCTAGATTGTCATAAGACCATTGCAACAGTGTGGCTCGTTTAGGATGTGTGATCCTCATTGCGGCGATAAGATACGTTCTGTCTTTACGTAAGTGTTGTGTCTGCTATCTACGTCATTTCGTCTCTCATCGAGTGTCTAGGAATAACAGAGATGTTTTGGCGACACATAGTCACCGCCACTACAGCCGAAGAATTTACAAGCAGTGTCAGCTGGTACACTTACAGAATCGTGAACGTCCGACTTACACATGAAGAAACCGTTGAAGTTTGTGCAGAGTATAGTGCGCCATCCCGTCAACAGTTACACAGGGCCAAAAGAGCTGCGCTAAAGACATCAGCCT
The DNA here is from genome assembly GCA_002370795.1 of Metschnikowia sp. 03-147.1. NCBI lineage: Eukaryota > Fungi > Ascomycota > Pichiomycetes > Serinales > Metschnikowiaceae > Metschnikowia > Metschnikowia sp. 03-147.1. The sequence continues at coordinate 17,725 of NKZR01001336.1, read as the reverse complement.
CAGCAACCCCAGCTTGCCCCTTCTTTCACATATCAACTCATTATTCAGTAGCGGCCACAAGGCCTGAACTTTGCTGGTGTTTGCTCACTGATGTGAGTTGCAAGGCTGGTTGAGAAGTACCCTGGTGCAACGACTGCACGTGGGATATCGTGCGTGACTTCTTCCATCTCCTTTCCACCAGAGTATTTTGCTTGAGCCAAGGATACCTCGTTATTCTCCAAATCAAACACAACGTATGCGCTTCGGAGAAAGTTGTTTCCCAAGCGAGCAGCTTGAAAGTGCAGAGTGCTGACTGACTGCTTCACCCCCAAGTAGCAAAGTCGTCTATGTTCAATCACCAACTCGCCTACTGGGACCTTGATTTTAATTCCCGAAAAGTCATACACCAAGTCTCCAGAATTTAGGTAGGAGCAATCAACTTGGTAAACATTACCTTCAGTCGAGTACCTTCCCAGCATCAGATAAGCCAAAGCCCGCAACACGTTTCGAGGAAAGTGTTGAAAAGCTATCCCCGTATCCAAAGTCGCCCCGATTGGCTGGTCCAAGATCACCACCTTTTGGCTCTCGTTTTCCAAGTACAATGCGTTGAGCTTGATACTAAGCAGGTCTAGTCTCCGGTGAGGATTGAACAAGTTCACTATAGGGACGACCTGCAATTTACCGAGGTATTTTTCGTGGTCAACGGCACCAAACAAAAGCAATCCCGTCAGCGATGTCAGCGAGTTCAAGAAGAGCGAGTATACTAGTCTTTTGATGATGCCCAGGTTTTTGAGGCGCATAGGGAAGTTGTCATACAAGTATCTGTTTTCAGATCTTCTGAAAGTCTGCTCTCCAACAACGGGACCGAGGCCCAATCTTCCTTCCTTGCACAGAGATTTATTAGCTACGCCAAAAGCCATCCTCCTCACATCCACACACCCACACCAAAAAGAGTCGCTGCCCCAAATTCCACTAGTGTGTTTGTCAGGTCCGCACGGAAAACGAAATTCCGGGTCCTCTTCCTGCGGTCTGAACGTATGAGAATCAGTGTGATTAAACGATCCAAGTAAATGACAAGCGTTAAAGTTTTTGGGTCGTTTCGGGGTGGTTTTTGGCGACCTGGGACCATGTTGATCACCTTCCTGTAACGTTCCTGCTAATTTGAACTCACATTTTACCTCCTTTCCCATGATCCAAGTATCCTATGTGCCAGTATCGATCAACACTTTGTTTTGCTCGAACTCGGAGCCCACCCAAAACGAAGCGAGGTAGTGGGAGATCTTGCTTTTAACTATCTGCGACCTATCGGGCTGCTTCAACTGCTCTGCTTGCGTGGTTTTGGGATTTCGGCCCTGAAAGTCACTTGGTAAAACCTCAAGTGTCAATTTGAAACTCAGTCGCTGGTCATTTTGGTCAGAGACAGCAAGGGCCAAGGACATTGATGTTACAAAGGAGAACAAACCCTGTATCATCACTGGCCAGAAATGATTCAAGGAAATGGCTTTCAAAAAAGCATTGTTTTGGGGTCACCTGATGTTCCTGCCGCTGAAGTGTGACTTGAAGCTGTGTTGAATGCATGCCACCGTGCGGTGTGCAGGAACCCTATGATTCTTATCCAAACGCTCGCATAGGCCTTCCAAGGACGTCAAGTTACTAATACTAAGCTACCCCGAAAGGAGAAAGAAAGGTTTTCACCTCTGCAGGAGGTTTCTTTAGCACTTGTCAAGGTCGCCGCAGACATATGGTTTGCGCACTACCCGTATGGAATGAGCCGACGCTCCACAGTAGCGCTGTCTGAAATGCCAGCAACTCTGTAACATTTGTACGTGCTCTTTGCTAGCCGGCTGCGTGCTGTCTGGCTCCGTGCCACCAACAGAGAGGTGTCTGTGGAACCTCGAACAACGAATATGACAACAAAAAGCGACGTAGCGATAAAACTGATGTTTCTGAGCCAGGCTGTAGATGACGGGACGCGCTTTAATGCCGAAAGTCACTCAATAGAATGTGAAGTTTCGCACGTAAAAGTGGTCTTGGGCACTTTCGCAGCCACTGGGTGCAAATTTCGAAGCGCACTTTGATGCAGCTAGCATGTGGGGCTCTAGTAAAGGGTGCGCTTAGTAGAGCTCTAGTATAGGCCCCTAGCATAGTGTCTAATGTAGGGCTTGGCGACGGGTGATTATCTCCGTGAACTTCATGCAAAGTCGGGCTAGTCAAAGTAAGAGTGCCAGGACAAGGTGATTGGTAGTGGAAAATCAGCAAGCCACTAAAGTTACCGGCTGCTACTGATCTTGACTTCAGTGCGACGGTTGGTCTGTGGCACACGGCTCTTGACATCCACACAACGTATGCCCACTAATCACCTAACTCCTAAGATGCGCGTCCACTGGTCTGAATTTGAGACAGGTTGTTTCGTCTGAATCTCAAAGACTGTATATACCGGCAGAACAGCCCCAGTTAATATTCCTGCTTGCACAGGAATTGTGCGTAACCAACTGGGTATCGTTCATCACGCAGTCTTGATAGAGTTTAGTGGTGTGACAGGGTACTTATTGGACGCCTGCGACTGATAACTCAAGATCCCTGGTTAACTGTCATGAAAGTAGAAAAGCTATTTCACAGATAATTAGTGGGTAAACTTCACTTCTGATGCATTGTCGGTGACAGTTATCGGGGTCTTTGCTTAGCACTGTCTTCTTTGAATTGGCTGAGTCCGTGTTATCTATACTATACTTGACCCGCGCCAAGGAACCCAGGCTTTTTTGGAACGCTATAACGGCTTGCGGACGCCATACAACAACCTGTGATACTACCTTTCTTGACACTTGATATCCTTCACTCCGCTCCACCCCCTGCAATGACGTAAAGTCGGTACAGCTAAATTCGTGCGTTTAAATTAGTTCTGCTGATGACAGATGCCGTCGCGGCGAAGGATTGCATGCGTACTGAGTTCGCGTAGACCGTCAGTCTAGCGGTGCACGGTCAAGAGTTGCATGTCCCGGCTACAGCTTATCGAGCTACAGCTCATCTGATATGGGATATTTTAAAGTTTTGATCACTCACTTTACTTGTGGCTTCCACGGGTTCGTCGCTTGTGTGAGTCAAAATATTCCAAGCCCTTGGCCATGGTGTACGCAACCATGCCACCAAAGCGGCAGGACGTACCTCAATGAAGGGCCAACACAAGTTTTCTGCGGCATGACATGCCGAGGCACTGCCCCACCTGAAATTGTGAAACTTCGAAAGCAACGGAACTTTCCCAGTATCCTGTACACACCGCATACCACAACGAAACCCATGCACCTTGGGTAAATTGGAGATTGCTCTTACCCCTGAGTGTGAGGCCTCTAGTTCCTAGGTGTTCTACCAAGTACCATGCTTTGCTCCAAAGCTCCTTTATGGTACCTCTTCTGGGCGGCGTGTCTCGCTACGGAATTTGCGCCGACTATCAAGACAACAAATGTTAACGCACATAACATGAAGTTCTTCGGTTATCAGAGCATTATCGTCTGGCCCTCTCCTGTTTTGATCTCCCATGATAACGGCCACTCATGGGGCTTGATTCCTGAATTCGAGGGGTTTACGGTACGACGTGTCCACGTAAACTCCTTCTATCAGAACATTGTTATGGTGTTCATGATTGGCCACGAGCATTTTTTGACTAGGGACCTGGGCAAAACGTGGACAACATTTTCCATTAGTTTACCCGACCACCCTCCCTTAGACGATTGGAAATACGTCAGCTCACACTTTACTGAGACTTGTGTATTGCTCGAGTTCACGACGAATTCAAATGGTTCTCGTACTGTGTACTTTTTTCTGGATGATGAGCTCAAATCTTTTCAACCATTGCCTGGTGACTTTTCCAAATGTTTACTTCCACGAATGCTCCCCGAATTTGACCAAGTGGATCCCAAAACGCTCTTATGTCTTAAGAGCTCTTCCTCTGGGAAGACTTCGCTTCATCGAAGTAAAGATTTTTTTCAAACGGACGATATCCAGGACTATCCAGAGCTGGAAACTAATATGGTTCAGAATTTGTTTTTGATTTGGGGGGGTGTGTGTCTTAGGTTGAAGGACTCATCAGTACTTATCTCTGAAAGCATCGAGTCCGCTAACTCAAGCTTCCTCTTTGAGGATTTTACACAGGCGAAACTTGATCGCAAGTTTCAGCACCAGGGCATCCCCAGCTTCCTTTCCTTCCGTGATCAGTCTTCAAACAAAGTATTCTCCTCTGTATCGTCGGTTTCTGACTTCACTGAGCTCGAGATGTCTCAATTTAAGGGTGCAGAGTCCGGGTACTTCTGGAGGTCACGAGCAGCAGAGTCCATCTGGTACGCTGAGGTGCAATTTACTGCAGGCAAGGCGTGTTCTTATTTGTCCAATGACGGGGGCCAAAGCTGGAGAAAAATGGAGATACTCGATGATCTCGATTGCAGGCTTGAATTGGGCTGTTCCTTCCAACCTAGGTCAATACCGGATACAACAAAGCCAAACGTTCTTTTCGCAAACGGTCTAAAAGGAGAGTACGGCGTTTTCTCAGACTCTTTCTCAGACTCTGAACCAGGAAAGAGCTTGTACGTTTCTCGCGACGGCGGAGGCACATGGAGATTGGCTCTCAATGGTTCGTACCTGGTGGAGTACCTTGACCAGGGGAATATTCTTGTGGCTTACCAGAGTAGTGAGTACAGTGAAGGAGAGATGTTGATTGAAGAATTCAAATTCTCTTTGGATCAACTGCTTACGTGGAAAACTGTGAAATTGGAAGAGCCAATTTTCGAATTCTCTTTTGAAAAACGACTGGACTCTAATGGGAACTATTTTGAGAAGAAAAACTTTTCTGATGTACAGATTTTTCTTAAAGGCAATGCTGTATCGGGCCCCGTGTTTTCTGTGATTGACTTCGGAAGTGCTTTCGAAGGAAGAACGTGTTTGGAAGCGGATCTCGAGGTCGTTCCGGTGAGCCCGGGTGGTTTGTGCTACAATGGCCACAGAGACTGGTTTACAAGACGGAAGCAGGAGGCCAAGTGTCTCATGAAACACCCACAGGAAGCAATTTTGAACCAAGTGCCTTGCGAGTGTTCATCTCTCGATTACGAATGCTCACCTTTTTTTGAACTCTCCGCTGAGAAAAAATGTGTTTTTAACGTGTCGAAAATTAGCGAGTTCTGCGGATCTGCGACGACCATAGTCAAGGTACCACTGCATGTGAAAAAACCAGACAATCAGTGTATCTGGACTACAGAGTCTCTGGAAATACTTAAGGAGGTCGAGGTGAATTGCGAGCTTATTGATCGGGGAGATCACAAAAGTCCCGGCTTTATGTCGAAGTTCTCGGGACAGATACCAGTCTCGATCATCAAAACTTTGTACTCATATTTCTATTTTGCTTGAGGATCTGCTACATCTTCATCAAGGCAGAAATTCTTCAATTAATTATTCATTCAGATGCACAGTATGAGACGGACTTTAGTAATGGCCAGTGTCTTTAGTACTATAGGCAAAGATTGGTCTATAAAACCTTCAACGGCTACGTACAGCAGCTGCGTTTTAGTGCACCATCATCACCAACACACCGTTTTGAAGTTACAAGAGCAACCTTGGCTAAGTATTCAGCATTCACCTAGCCACTTTTAGATTGTCTTAGCCGAGTTCAAAGCAAGTGAGTATGGAGAACGATGTCTGGGGGAGGTGAGGCAGGGCCCGACTAAGTGCAGTGGTGCAACCAGATGTGGAATGAGAATGGACACACTCGCTTGACGTAGTGGACTGCATAGCGAGGTTCTGAGATCGACATACACACCTACGGGACCTCATCACATGCTCTAGGGCTCAGGTTTATATTTCGCTTGACTCAGGTGCCTTGGGTATTGCTTGGAGCCTAGTGCGGCGGGAAATGAATCGGTAGTACCTGTGAAGGTCTCTAGTTAGGTAACATGGTTCTATTACGCGAAATTACGGCACGTGACATATGGCACGCGAACAAAATGCTGCTGAGGTCGCCAATGGCTGCAAATAGATAAGCGCCGTGCGTGGATTTACCCACGACACGGTAAGCATACTCTAGGAACCAGCCAGACAAAGTGTTGTGACACGGGGCAAAAATTAACATGAGAGCAGTGAGACCTGTGGTGCATAAACGATTTTGAGCGGTTTCTGATTTTAGAAGTGCAATTAAGTTATGTACTTTTTCCAGGTCGCAGCGAAATTGTGTAGACATGCAAATACACACTAACACACCCACACTAGGTCCTAACAGTTCTTGTGCAACAAGCATTCGAGAATCTCAAAGCTAGTTTTGTCCTGTGCCAAGTAACTTCCTTCCAGTTGCCGAACTAGAAGCGTTTGACTGAATCAGAACAACTGACTGACTTGGTTCGACGGGTTTTGATGCCGCCTATTACAACATAGCTTACTGACGTTGTAATATGCACAACTCCCTTCACGCCGCCCTGCTCACCTTATGGCCAACACCATTTATTAACCGCGAACGCAAACGAGGACATCATGTAATTTACTGCGTAATCCAAAAAAAGACCTACCCGGCTAATGGATAAAACAGTAAAAAACCAACCAGGTGTATTCCATTGCGTGGCACGTGCCATGGTTTACGTGGACGGAAGTCTATTTCGCGCGCACCTACCGGTGACTGGCCTTCTTGTCAATTGCATGGGTCTAACTGATCTTATACATGCAAATGGCGTTCTACCTTTAGCTAAACCTCTCCAGCGACTTCATTAAGTTACCTGGCGCTTTTAAATTACCCAAAAATTTTGTGTCTTGAGGCTGACTACTAAGATTCTGCCAAGGCTAGTCTAGAACAATGTGCTGCTTGGTGCTAGTGCAGAGCGCAGGAGCCGGCAACAAGTATGGCATAGCCGTTATTTGAGGTACCTAAGGAGAATATGTCAGCTACTCTAGGTTTCAAAAGTCTTGGCACTCTCCAGGAAGGCGTAATTGCTGTGACCGCCAAGCCTTCACATGTTATACACTCCATTTAGTGGCTCGGGTATGTTTAGATCTGGTTCCGAGCCCAAAGTTTCAATTGTCCAACATCCCGAAACACCTTAAACTGATTACATTTAGAACCAATCGCTCCTGAATTGGAGAATCAAGCATGAAAGTGTTTGATTTGACTACTTTACTTTCTGCTACCACAGCAAGGGCGGGTTTTGTCTGCCTCTGCGTTCTTTACCAAAAGATACAGTACGTTTGGCGGCCACCCACCACTAAGACAGTTCCGGAAGGTCTGGCTGAAGACGCAAATGGGGGCGCTAAGACATTGCCGAAACGGTAGTGAAGGTATCAAAGAGTCTGGATATACCCCAAGACGCCCCAGCCAGACTGCTAAGGTAGCTGAGTACACGGTAGAGTCAGGCACGGACTCTAATCCAAGCCAGGACCTCACTCCAAAGAAAGGTTCGAGACCACTTCAAACCCAAGCCAACGGCTGGTAGTCTGATACCAGCACTCATTCTTTTATTAGCACTACTATCGCACCACGTATCACTCCATACATCAGCAAAGGATCTACGAATGCCATTAAAGCATTTTTCTTGGAGTCGCCGCCTTGTTGATGTAGTAGTGGGCGGTCGGCATCACTGTTTGCGGGCTAACACCCAAAGCGAACTTTGATAGTTACATTTGTCCTACAGCTTGGTTCCGGTTGAAGGGAGCTAGTACAATACAACAGCTGTATCTTTGACATTGTAGTAGTTCACTAGGGACCAGGCCTGGTGAGGTCTAAAACGGCCCAAAACTTTAGGTGATTCTAGAAGTAGTAGTGGTTCAGGACCAGATGCCTACTTGTACTGGCGGTATACGTGCATTCATTGCGCGGTCATAAACTTATCAGTCTGTTCAATACCACCCTCCCTTACTCCTACCGGGGCAATTAGCCAAGAATTCGGGCGATGTGTGTTTGCTAACCTGCATAACTATGTGAGTGAATAGCCCGGTGCGTCAAGTGCCTGTAGTGTGGTGCTGGTGACATTCTCTATCTCCTCCGCATCCCTCTATCTTGCCTATTCTATGAACTCCATAGGATCCAATGGTGTGTGTCGGATAGAGCAGGGCTGAAGTGCCAATTTGACATGAGTTGAATCAAAGGCGGTTCTGGTAGCAGCGTTAGGATTGATTGGCAGGTTAGGAGTACCCGCGGCAGCTTCAAAGAACCGACCAATACTTGCACATGACCCATAATTCGGACGGGCTCGTGTTAACGAACCCACGTTGATATTTTTTCAGGAGCATACCTTTGAAGTGACTAGGTAGGGGAATATTTTCGAGTGAGCTGGGTAGCTGGACAGTCTCAAGCGGTGCGAAGGAACGATTCACGAAGGTGCCGTGTGCAGCCAGGTTGCACATTCATGCCTTGCAGGAGTTGATGGGATGACGCGGTGGCCGCAAATACCAAAATCAGAATGACTCTCAAACATACTAGTGGTTGACCTAGCTCACAGTTCAAGGTGAAAGTGCATACAGGATGACCAAAGAGAAGTCACGCGGACCATAATTAATGCATGAAGGCCGCATTCAAGCATGTTCGCAGCAGTTCAAGGGTGACTATAATCTTGCATTTGCATATTCATCCCGTGATTCATGGATAAGGAGATGCATAGTATTTGCTTAATTTGTAAGTCTCACCAAATGCGTTTTGGTCATGTTGTACTTATCCCGATTTTCCTAAAAATACCAGAACGGCTGAACTTCGAGCAAAGGATGAATGCGCCTTAAAAATCGAAAACAGAAAGAAACACTTCGGGAAAGTGACAACAGTATTGATCCACCTTCTGAATACACCCATGACGATATCCCCTTCAGCGGAGGACCTATCGGTCTACTCTCCACTTATTAGTGATAAGAGGCTTGTGTGCACACCCGAGTGACGCGATCGGATGCGAGCACATAAATCCGAGTACGAGATGTTTGCGTGGTTTTAGTGTTGAGCCAAAATAAAAGTGCCGGATTTATGCACGTCGCTCTAAGGATGCTTAGTTAAACCCTTGACTAATTGGGCTGTCCCAAGAACTGTATGCACACCAGTGCTACAAGTCGGCGAACTAGGGTGAAGGTCCACACCCATATAAAAGGCAGGCCGCGCCCATGTTCATAAGAGTAATAAAGTTTATCTATAGGGAAGACATGCAAGATGGCCTCCGCTACCAGACCCACCGCTTTTCTTAAGTAGATAGAAGACTAGGAAGTTTAACGCGGAACGGAATGTACACTTCAACACAGGACAAGTAGACTTTTGTGAGTACCAAAATTGTTCTATGGAGATCTTGCATAGAGCTAAGGTTTTGTTAAACAGCTGATTTGGGTTAGCTTGAGGGGCGAATTATGCTTGAGCATCTTTATTTTTCATTTTCCATTTAACGAGCACTGGACATAGTAAGAATCCATAATCATGTCATTGATTATGGACGTGGAATAATTAGAAAACAGTCGGGGCTTATTTTGGAAGCACGAGAATCGGTGATATCATGGCTGTTTCATAATCAGTCTGAATGTTTAAATGATCAGAGTTTGGATAATGCAGAAGAATGCATGGGCACAGAGTATAATAACTATTCCCATAGCTATTGTTAAGCGGTAATGCGTGACTACCAGATGACTTAGCTTTCATCGCATATAAAACGGCTCGTGAACCTGTTCTTTACAGAAGCAGCAATAACTATGAAGACGAATAACTTGGTTTTTACCACACTTCTTGCCTCCACCGCTTGGGCTGACTCGGTCAAGCCATATACCTTCTTTGCAAAGGTGAATGATACACTTATGCCACTTTCCAGAACTGCTTTTGCGGGATTCGAGGATTACTTGAGCGTTTTGTCCTATGGAGACCCTCAGGCCGCCCCTATGCATTTCGATTTGACAGACGATAAACACGTCTATGGTCGCAACCAGGAGACTGTCGCTTTCTTTAAGCCCTTGATCGTGTTTGGTTCTAGTGTCAGTCCCACTGCTTTGCAATTGGATAGTGCGAACAAGCTTTTGAATGGTCGTTTTTACTCGTGCAAGCTGACTGCCAGTGAAGTAAGCATGATTTTCTATGAAATTACAAGGCCACACGATAAAAAATGCTTTGAAGTGGAAATCTACGTTTTACCTGTTCAAAAATCAGCAATTCCTGCCTCAAATAAGCCGATTGATAATAGTGTGACAGGTGTTGGGAAAGATGCTGACCTCACATGGGCTTTCTTTGCAAAAGAGAATGGCAAGTTTATGCCGCTTGGCCGCGATGCTTATCCCGAAATTAGTGTTGACGCCACGGCATTCTCATACGGAAACATTTCTCAAGTCGCTGAGTTCACCTTTAAAGATGGCTACGCTATCAGCACAGACAAGAACTCTGTGGATAACTTGAGCCGTTCTGAACTCTTTAGCATAGGTCCTGCACTCCGCCGGGCTAAATTGAAGCTTGACAATGAAATGAGAGTCCACAACTCAAAACTCTATACGTGCCATAAGGTCCACGGCAGAAACATAATTACTGATGTGCCATCATCTAGTCAATGTGTCAAGGTGGATATTTACTTTTCACGTTACGACAAAAAGACAGGAACAATGATCAAGCTGCTGCTTCAGAAAGGAAGTGTGAACTCAAGGAACAATCTTAAACCCTTATCCGAATCAGTAACCGACAATTCACGATACATGCTCTACGCAAAAATCAATGGAGATCTGTTGGCACTTGGAGCACGTTCCGTTTTTCTTGATGGGGCTAGTGTCAGCCAAATGTGTTACGGACCCGGTTGTGCGCCTATTCAGTTCAACATGGTAGGTGACTCCGCTATCAGCATGGACACTATTCATGATGGGTACATTGGAATACACGGTAAACTGCTTGTGTTTGGCTCTACTGTACCAAAGAGCAACTTGATGTTGGATGAGAATCGGAAGGTTCGCAATGCTGATTTCTACTCATGCGGTGACTCTGCCAAAGGTCAGATTATCACCACTCATAAGCGTCTTCCCTACTGTTTTCCAGTGGAAATCTACCTTAAACCGAGCAGCGCAGAGACAAATGCATTTGCTTTCCCAAAAAAACATATGGTGGAGAAAGATGAAAAAAAGAAAACCGGGAAAACATCCTCCGCTCTAGTATCTCTGGAGAAAGCCAAGATGGTTCCGGGAAAAAGTGCCTCATATATGCCTGCAGATACGCCATTTTATATGTATGCAGTAGGAAATGGTCAGTCTATTCCCCTCTCTGGGGAAATTGTTCCAGATTTTGGAAATGATTTCAGTGTGATGTTCTATAACACCACTAAGTCTTTACAGCCTGTTGAGTTCAGATGGGAAGAAGGTAAATATGCCCGCAGTACAGGCACAGCCACAGATGGGTACCTTGGAAATTTTGCCCGGATGCTTAGCTTTGGTCCTATTATCACGCGGAATGAAATAAGAATTAATCCTGATGGTAAGATCTTGGGTGTACCTTTTTTTGCGTGCGAGAAAGACGAAGTCGATGGTTTCGTGATTGCCACTGAACTGAGAAATGCCTTCTGTCACACTGTGGATATCTATTTCAGGCATCCAGAGTGAGGGACATGATTAAGCTTGTGGTTTACTGGTAATGATGGTGAATCTCATCTGAAGGCAGACAACCTGTATTTGGTTGCACCAGAAGAATGCGTTCGAATTTGGGTAACCTCTCTAGAACCGTATGTTAAGCCATGGTGCTACGGATTAGGGTTTTGTGAATTAAGGTTGGATGAATTTATGGTATGAGGCCTTGATACTCAGTGTGGAACCTTGGCCACTAGGAAGAGTTGAATACTTGCCAGATGATTTTTTTTGTTGTTATCTAAACTTCATTGCATAGTGCTAATTCTGTAGTGCCACTGATAACATCTATCGTCACCTTTACCTCATTGCTAGTTCAGCCCTTTATGAATTGAGAAGAAATGCAGCTCTTGGGCTTAGCTGTGAGGCCCATGTGAGGAGTATCAACTTAGTACACACTTCATAGCCTCCGATATATTGCCTTTCCTCCTTGATGTTAGACCTACCATGGGTAGACACACGTCCCGTAGAGGTCTTTTCCACTTGAGTTTTAGTGTATTTTACTATACAGAGATATGTAAGTTATTCCTTAACAGACCAGTGAGTCTGGACTCACCGTCCCTCCCTTTCCCTTCTCCTCCAACCTTCGGTCTTATCCGCTCATGCACACTTCGATTGTACGCATTCCCATCCTACTCCGCATCGTTTTCTCGTACACATCCGCCCCATTCTGTCTCACTCATCTGCACTCCATACATCCATGAAGAACCGACCTTCAATATCATACATATCAAGGAATCTAACAAAAAGCGGCGCATATGGTTACCTAGCACCTTTGCCGATCTTCTGTCTACAGTTCTACCGGTGTGTTGACGTGTATCGGAGGTCAAGACTCAGAGTGAGCTATTTATACAATGCGCTTAATTGGAACTGGTTCAAAGTGACATTGAGCGCCAGATCGATCGGTAGCAATGGGTGTATGCACACCAATACCACATCGTGGTAATCGACGGGTAAATGTCCACTTCGGCTATAAACAGAGGGGCTACCGCCCCGATTCACATTGTCAGGAGTTTTCTGGGAACAATTGAGGATAATGTCGACTAGAAGCAGTCATACCCAATAAACATAAGTCTGAAAACTAACAGTGTGAGCACCTTTCACGTAGTTCATGCAAGTTGTGGTGACAAATTGTCTCTAAACAGAATGTTTCTACGCGTGATTTTACATAACCAAAAAAAAATTCAAAGACACTACCTAAAACCTTTAGCTCTTTAATGCTTTGCCGGCTCGAGTCAACAGTCCAAGCCATCAAATTAAAGACGCTAAATCCTGTAACTCGGGAGCATTCATACTTCAATACCTGGAAAAAACCTATAGTAGCCGCTTGACATACTTTCTACAGATGCAACTGTTCAATGTCATGCCCTAGGATTATCTCCGCAGGAAATTGCTCCAGACACTCAGAATCTGGAACCAATCTTGAGGAGAGATGTTCATTGTGGCTCAGGATAAGGAATTTCTTCAGACTCATTCTTAACATCTTCCATGGCTTCGTTTTGCTTGTCTTGTTCCATGGCTTTATTTTCCAGGGCATTTTCCAAAGCTTCTTTTTTCTTGGCTTCTTCTTCCATGGCTTTTGCCTTCAATCGTTCGTCTCTTTCCTTTCTCCTTACCTCCTTTCTCTTGGCTTCTTCTTCTCTTGCGCTCTCTTTCCTAGCTTCTTCTTCCTTTTTTTTCTCTCTCATTAAGGCTTTTTGTTGGCGAGCCTTCTGGCGACGCGCCTGGCGAGCCTCATAGTACTTCCTTCTCTCTGGATCATTCTCTATATCTTCGTATTTCTTGATAAGCGCTTGCACTTGCTCGGGAGAAAGACCTTTGGTAAGGAAGGAGATGGGGATAGCATTGACTGCAAGAATGCAGAGGGCAAAAACGATAGAGAACTTCATATTGGTTGTGAACTGAAATAGTAGGGAATCGTCACTTATATACTTTTTTTCGAAACAAGGTCTGACAATTTCAATTTTACACAACCCTGATTATAGCTGGACATTGTCCAGGAATGACCTCTCACTAAATGCTTGGCTTCTTTGTTTGAGCGAGGCTCGATGGATCGCGCTCAAAACGTCTATTGTTGTGGATCTCGATTGTTCTAGCGTAGGACCGGAAAATCCCACCCTAGCCCTAATTTATTTATCTGGTCCAGAAGCAGTGGGCGCTTCTCTGTACAATTCAAGTGGGCGAGTCTGGATCTGGCGAATCTTTGGATGCGCTTTTGGGAGCCTATTTGTTACAGGTTGGATTTCAACGCCAAGAAAAGATATTTCTTGCAAACTTAAAAGGAAAACTCTTGCAATAAGGCAGGTATATAAACAATAAAGTGCAGGTATTGTGCAGTAGAGGTCACGACTTACTATTACGGGGCGCTTCAATTACTATCATGGAGAGTTTTTGATATTAGTCAGAGTCTTCCAAAACTTACGATTTGCTTCCATATTCTTAATCTGCTTGAACGGGGAGGTAATTTTCGTGTCAATTGACAAAAATCTCAGCCTATACAGATGATCAGGCACTTACGGAGGCCTCCAATGTACCTAAAGGTGCATTTTCGTGACGGAGGCTGAAGAGGTGCTGTATGCAAACGATTTAGTCAATGTTCAGGCTAGCAATTGTTTTCTAGCAAGAATCTCGAGGCAATTTACGTGTCAACAAGTACCTAACATGTATAGGTCAAGATAATTTGTAAATCTGTCGTTGCAGATTGTTTTCTTTCAGCTTATCGCTTTAGTATATTCAAATATACAGGGGGATGCAAGTTGACTTTGCAGACCAAAGTCTTATGCCAGGTGCGAGGGTGGTGAAACCTTTTCACCCCCATCAATCTGCATGTAATTATAGATATACATACAACTTACCCATGATGTACCTAGACTCCGTACATGCTAGGTACTCGTGACAAAAGTTTAGGGTGCGAGTATTTGAGTGAGATTCTAACGTCACGGGTAAGTTGCTGCAGCTTTGAGTGCATATGAATACAGAAGAAAAGTTCCAAGTAGAGCAGGATCCTGTGTTTCTCGAAAGCCATGGTTTTTTCCAGATGACTTGTGTCCTTGGGGAACAGTAAACCAAGGTATTGGATGACTGAAGCATGTTTGTTAAATTAGATTTGGGTGTCACGCTGAAGGCATGTCAGAACAATTGATGACGCAAGCAATAGGTGACTTGCTTAGATACACAGAGACATGTCCCGGATTAATTGTTAAAGAGGGTGAAGATAGACCCTTTGGGTGATGAGAGATGATGTGGATCAGAGTCCCTGTAGCACTAAGGGCGTATTTTTATCCATGGCAAAATGCAAGAAAGTTACGCTAGGCTCAACTACTACCCAAAACAATTGCCAGCAGAAGAGACCAAAAGCCAAATCCAGTTGGCAATGGTCATGGCAGGAAAGGGCTGTGAACACTCCCGCCCCTACGCACTCATCGAACTGAGTTCCTGGACAAATACTCTCAATGCTAGTAGTTCAGTTATTTAGGAGCAATTGATGGTGGCTTCGCGGATCCTCCGACAGAGCTTGGACATTGCAGCCGGTGGGTGCAAATTTAGAAGCCAATGCAGCTTGAACGCGCAGATGGCTGCAAAAATGTAGATATAAGCGCTGTGCATCACGAAAAGTTAATCTGAAAATTTCAAAGTTTTCTCTGTGAAATTGAAGAGGAAAGAGGTTTTCGGGTGGTATTCTGGCAGTCTTGATTTAGGTATGGAAAATAGTAAGTTCTTTCCATGTCGAGGCAACATTGCGAGAAGTGCGAATACTCTGGTAGCCTAGCTAGTACTTCGCACGTAGGTGAAAAGTGGATTCTGGATATAGTATGATTACATGATACTAGTCAGAAACACACTGTTGTTTGTTTTTTGTGTAAGCAGGAAATGGAGGTACGAAAAGTTCTTAGATCTTGAATGACTAGTACGCTTAACGCTTGAAGCTCATACTTGCTTCAAGAAATTATTTCGCGTAATGTTACCGCATGCCTTTAGTGTTAAATAACGTTTAAGGACAGGGCAGTAGGAATACGCTGGCGAGTATTGGGTCATTCCACGCAATAGTAGAGTCCAGAAATTTCTTTACGCATTCGAACGATGTGGCTCAATTAGTGACACATCTCATGCAATACACTGCGAGTAATCACTTTTAGTTTATCCTCGAGAGGGTATTTGGTAGGAGAGTTTTCCGAGAGACAGCTCTGCAAACAGCAGTGAAAGTGTTGCTTTTTAAATGCTGATATTGCGCTAAGCAATACAGTCAGAGTGTAGAAGCAGTATGTACTCCACATGAACCTCATAGACCGTTAGTCAGTGTCAGCCAGCCATAGCGAGCTAGGCAAATTAGGACAAAGTGGGAACTGGCGGACGTCAGGTGTACATCGGTACAATGCCGCATGTATTCACAATGTCAAGTGTTGATGAGCTTGTGCGATAGTGGTTTACCTAATAGTCTTGAAATGTGTCATGGCGAACCCAACTCGCTAAGTCTCAACTTGCGTTTTAGTCTATTTTACTACACAGGGATATGTGTCAGATCGCAGGGCGTATCACAATATTCCTACACAATGGTAGCATCGCAGATCAATTAGACGTGTGCACCGTACAACGTCAATCAAAACACTAACCAGCCACCCACAAGGCTCATCTGGTAACTATATAGACCCGATACTCTCCTTGGGAAGACCCATCAATGAATACACACCTGATAGGCACCAGATACTACAGAATCTAACTTAGTTATTCCTTTTTAGACCGGTGAGCCATGGTGAGCTCACCGCCCCTTTTATCTGTTTTCCCTGTTCCATTCTCCTCCGATAATCGACCTTGCCTCATACCGCTCATGTGCGTTCCGCTTGGGCATTCGATCTCACCCCGCATCGTTTTTTCGTACACATTCTGCTCGTGCACTCTGTCTCACTCATCTACACCCCATACATCGATAAAGTATCCTACCTCTGCAGGTCCTGGGTACTCGTTGGCAGAATTTGCCCATTCGAATCCTAGTCTCTTGGTGTAAATTTTTAGCGCTTGAGGTTCCGAATGTAAGGACCAAAATTTACTAATTAGAATGTGCTGGGATGAGTGCTATTGGTCGAATGCTAAATACCAAGAGGACCACCGAGGATTGACTGATAAGGGTTCTGAATGAGTTACCCTTGATTGTGTTTGCTTTACACCTTTCATGATAGCTTGGTACTTGTGCTTTGGTACTCTGTAAAATGGCCTCCCACAGAAGACTCTAGGTTATTGCAAATTCTATTACGTGTCCCGTCTGCCATCTGCTCCTACCTCGCCCAAAAGAAGCAGATAAGCACTGTTCGGTATATAAGAAGATCAGATAGATATGGCAGAGTGAGTTCCCGCCTTCCAGCATCTACTATCTTCACTAAATATAAGGGTAAGTTTTTCATGAGTCGTGTGTGACCGATATGGCTCAGGCTCACTTAAGGAAGACCTGTATGAGGTCAGATACAAGGACCCCCAAACGGTGTCATTTGGGAACGAGATATCTTCTAGGAAACAGAAAATGCACTTTTTCTTGAAACCCAACCACATTGTCGTACTAGCGAACTCACAAATACCCCCAACTTCCGCCATCTCATGCATTCACAATGCTGAAAGGTAATGCGGACGTCACGGTAAAGCCTGTACACCAGAAAGAGAAGTTCAGTGAAGAGGATGTGGTCTGCACATACCCACGGAAATGTATTACCATGTTCATTTGCTAAAACCGTTGATCAAATTTGAGGATATAATCACGGAAGAAGCATTGTTTCTCTCAAACAAAGCCACAGCGGCCAGACCCACTTCTTGATCGCAGTCACCTATTCTTTGCCAGGGCGCGGTTGAGTCTATGTTCGGTAAAATTTTACAAGAATACATATTGTACAACTCATGGCGCAGTACGACACGGTTTTGAGATGGGAGAGAGTTTTTACCCACCAGTATTCTGCGCATACAAAGTTTGCATACAATACAATAACGAAACAAAGTATCCGTACATGCCAGGACTGTTACTAACGTGACTTTATTGATGCCGCACACAAGTTTTTTGGACCGACCTATATCCACCCCCGCGGGGTTTTCAAAGGAAACACAGTAAGTTAGATACAGAACTCCTGCAATAACTCACTAAAAATCAGACTTAGTCGTACCGATATAAGTTTTTTTTGATAATGCAAGGTGTTCATTA
>NKZR01001332.1:0-125998 GCA_002370795.1 Metschnikowia sp. 03-147.1 | reverse complement strand
TCGATGATGGAACCTCAGAAGCTGGAGTCACAACGTCAACAGTGCAGGTGGCAACATCATCACAGTCAGATGGGGTGTAAGTACCTGGGACAGAGAACTCGCTGTTCGTGAGGAAGGTGGTGGTAGTCGTTGTGTGAGTTGAAGAAGGAACCTCAGAGCTGCCTGGAGTCACAACATCAACCGTGCAGGTTGGGACAGCATCACAGTTGGATGGAGTGTAAGTGCCTGGGACAGTGAACTGACTGTTAGTTGGCACAGTTACAGTGGTGGTCACAGCAGGGCAGGATGCGTCATTTGAAGAGACTTGGTAGACGTTGCTGAAGTCACTAGCCTTGTTACCGGATGGGGAAGTGACGGTGGTGAAGAGCTTCCATTGGGTGAGCTCGTTGACATAAACGATCTTGATTGGGTAGTAGGTGTCGGCTTCCATGGACACAGTGATTTGCTTGGTGACATAGGTACCGGCGACGAAAGTCAAGTTTCCCCCCTTGGTTCCAGAGAATTGAGCCACTGGGGTGACGGTGTCATTCACATTTTCGCAACAAGGACCGGTGGAACCGATGAAGACACCGAAACCGTCGTCCGCAGAAAACTCGAAGGTGTAATCTCCGGTCTCACTGGCCAAGAAATAACCAGTGAGGGCAACAGCAAAGTTGGAGGCGTTCTCGAGATCGACACCGTAAATGGTGCCCAGTTGTTCGTGGTTATCGTCATCTCTACCGCCATTGAAGTAAAGATCGGTGATTCCGGTTTGCGTGGCGAACTGACCTCCGAAGTCTTGGTATCCAGAAACGAAGAATTCTGGGTGATCGTTGGCATACAAGTTGAGGAGGGGGTAGCTGTAAAACTCAGCGTTGAAACCAGTGCTGAGTTGCTTGTCGAACTTGCAGCCAGATACTGCGTAGGCGGCCGAGGCCAAAGCCGAAACAGCTAAAGGAAAAGTGGACTTCATTGCAGAACTGAGGAGGGAAATTTGAGGCAGCGGATTGCGGCCTTTTATAAGTTTCCAGGCACCGCAAGGTTCCAGGCGCCGCAAGGTTCTATTTCAGACTAGTGGAGTTGGCGAGGTACGCGCTGCAAGTCTAAAATAAGCGGTCTGCATTCGCACTCACAACCAATCCATAGTGAAACCATTGCAAAGATTGGACAAGGGGCATGGGGCGTGGATACGGCCTAATTTTAGAATCAGGTGGTGAATCATTTGCCACCGGCGGCTTGGGACGGAGAGCGGTGTTCGTTGCGGGGATCCAGGGTTCATCAGAGGGCTGGGGAGTTCGTCGGAAGCTCATGCAGGCGCTAGGCCTGGGACCGATGCAGGTACTGCGAGCCCAAGGTTGACGAACAGGAACGTGGAGGGGTCAATTGTCCATCCCTAAGATAAGCCAGAATGGAGGAGGCTGGAGTCACGAGGCGGGAGGTGGGGTGTTGCCCGAGCAGCCTGCGGCCCTTCAGGGTGTTTTGACATATGAGAGGGCGATCTTTGTTGGCGGAAAGAATTGATCGGTACCTTTTTCGTGCAGCATTACGAGGAAGAATACGCGACGAGACGTCGTCTAATCGGCGTCGCGTGCAGCGAACGGAAGCGCTCGTTTTGGCGGAAGCACGGCCCAATCGAGGCCCTGATGCAGCGCCACCTAAGTGGAAAGTGTTCCTGGACCCGGGATTGTCAAATAAGCGAGCCAAGAAATCAGCTGCAGGCCGAAATGGGGAGTGTTGCTGCCGAAAAAGTCAGTGGATCTGACGCAGAGCCCTGGCACTCGGCATGTGGCACTATGGAACGTTGCAAGACAGCACTATGGAACGTTGCAAGACAGCGACAGTCTACCAAGCCAGACGGAAGCCCGATACTTGCAGCAAAGACGGTTGTGGCTGAGCGAAGAGCCTGTGGCCAAAGCCACGGAGCCGGTAAAATCCCGATGACTCTTGCCGAAAAGCGTGGGCGCGACTAAAACCCAAGAATAGAATTGGGTGCGCGTCGAGACAGGAAAATGCAGGCGCACGCCGAGCCAGGGGTCTCGGTTAGCGACTTCCATATGCGTGGAAAGGCAAAACATGCCATTGTTTACCTCAAGCACGTCATTCGATGCGTGGTAAAACAATCGATACGAGGGCGCCAAGAGATGGCGATTGCAACCTGTGCTTGCAAATTACGAGGGCCGTGCCGGGAGCTGTGTGCAGGGGGCAGGTTGCCAGGCGCTGCATGTGCTCTATGGGCCCCAGCGGTCAGGCGATGTAGCAGGTGATGTTGCAGGTGATGTTGCAGCGAGGCTTGAGGTTGAGCGAGGCTTGAGGTTGAGCGAGCGGTGGTGCAGGAGCAGAGGCTCGCTTAGCCACCAAACCGTCAACGAAGCGTGGCGCTACTTCGAAGCCGAGCATGCAGGAGGCTGACAAGGACCATTCTTAAGGGCATTGTGATTGGAGCGGAATTGGAGCATTTGAGGGGTTGCAATGCCACTACGCACACTACCCCGTCCTACTAGGGCCTACAGAACCCAAGAGGGGATCAAGACATCGGTGTCATGGCTAAGCATGAAAGGCAGATGGTGATCCTCCAGGGCGACAATCGGGAGAATAGCACGGACACCCTACCATGCAATCAGAAAATCTGTCCGTGTGGCAGTGAACAACGATGTATACCAGTCATGGTGCACCATTCATGCTTGGTCTGTTGTAAACACTACACTACCCTAGACGTCTGGCACACTACGGCGAGTCTTGGGTTTGGATGTATCTCCTCGAGATGGAAAAAATAACTATTGCTTCAAATCCTAGTAAGCGATGTTAGTCCTCCCTTCACCGGCCGCTGACCGATGAATGGCGAGAAACTGGAATTACTCGTTTGGCTGACATTGACTTGGTATTTTTGCAGCAACTTTAAGGTTAAATATTGTATCACACATAGTGGAATTAACAAGATCAATTGTATTAGAGTGCAACAGACGTGCGCCAGAGGTGATGGAAGCACTATTGCCAGAGTGGTGTTGGAAAGCAGTTCAAAGTGTTTGCTCAAGCCAAAATGGGGAGACAAGTCAGTGATGCAAGATGAACTTGAAGAGTGGATTGTCCACACTCGGAGGGATGCAAGGATGCGGAGTGCAGCAAGTGTGGAAGATTGGGCACTGGCGGAGGTGTCGGCAGATGAGCAAGCGGAGAAGGAGGAGCCAGAAGGGACAGAGAAGGGACAGAAGAACAGAAGAACAGAAGAACAGAAGAACAGAAGAATAGAAGAATAGAAGGGCACCCCTCCGCCCAAATTGTGACGATTGAGTCGGAACAAACCTTGCAACCAGGTGAACGACGGGCTGATGACGGACGACGTTCACTCCCCCTCCTTTCTGACAGAGGACGTCCCGACGGAGGACGCTTCCAAAAAAACAAAGTGCAGAAAATGACAAGATTTACCCAACCGGGCTGTACAAGACCAGTGGAATAGACTGGCAACAATAACAAGCTCCGCCAGGCAATCAAGAGCTTTTGAGTGAGCAGGCTAGGGAGAATAACGCAATAGCATTTCGGAATACGGGGACGTCCCGATCGTGCTAGGCTCGGAGCGCTCGACGCAGTAGTGGATAGTCTAATGAACTGACGTACAACGAAAGAAGGAAGAGCCAAAGCGTGATTACCACAGGTCGTTACCACAGCCGTTGCCACAGCCGTTGCCACAGATCCTGTTGCTTGCCCTTGACCTCGTGAAACAGACCAGCAGTTCACATATGCAGGTATTCGCCAAATCTCCAAATGCCGAAAGTATTGGTCTTCCTATCGGTGGCCGTTACGACCGGAGGTGTCCTGGAAGCCAACTCGAGCGCAGTTTGTGCATTACTCCAAGTCGATCCAACGTCATCGATTCAACTAAAATCCTATACCAAGACTATCGGCATGTAGTAGCGGTTCTCGACCGGCCTAGCAGTAGAACTGAAGCAATCATAAGATCCGCCAGATAGCCTTGCGTTTGACTTTAGTTGCAACCAGAATCTCACATCGAGCTTCCAATGGAGCGCTAGTGACTTTTGTAGCGCTGGTATGCTAGGTTGAGTAGTTCCTGAATGTTTGCGTATTTTTCGGCGAACGCGGTGTGCTGCAGAAAATCGTCTGCAAAATGGAAGCTGAAAAATCACACAGACCGCCACGGTGGACATGGAAGGTGTGGAGTATGCGGTGGTCAGCTAATGTCCGGGCAGTCGAAATTACTGGCATTTTTGCGAGTCATGTGGAGGGAGAGTAATGGTATGAAGTAGATGGTAGATGAGAGTATGGAGTGTGATAGTGATGAAAGTATGAAGTAGATGGTAGATGAGAGTAAAGGAGTGTGATAGTTGCTAGATGCAAGTTGATGGGGCAGTGGTGTCATCAAAATGCTAGCATTTATTCTGTAGCATGCAACAGACTGCATGCACCGTCTCGCCTCACCTAACCCGTGCATGCCCTGGCCCCACACTAGCCACCATACACCACTCCACGGCCCATAGTGCCATGTCTTGTAACCTCCTCGCCACTCTAGACAGTGCTCCACTAAACTGCAGAACAGGCAAAGTATGCGTGTAGAACATTGATGCGAACATCTGCTGAACCACAGCCTACATCACTACACACCATGATAGTCTTGTCTATTAAAGGCTTCACTTCTCCACTGACGCGTGGCTCGCTTATTCTCTGTGCTCTTGACGCACCCGTCGCCGCCGCCAGGCCGGGAATGCAATGCCGCAAGTCGGCCCCTGCATACATCACCATCATCCCAATTATTATACCTGGGCTTGTATTGGCGTTGGTTAAGCTTACTGCTTATCAGGGTTCAACGAACGTCAGTACGATAAGGCCCGTTGCAAGACTCTGAGCGGCTACTCTAAGTAGGAAATTGCCGTTCAGGAGATAGATATGTATCTTTACTGGCTCTTTTTAGGTTGGAGTTGTCTTTTCAAGAGTGCTTCGTCCGAATTCTATACAGCTCGTTTCCTGATTCTAGAGCCACAGTCTGGTTGGCACAGTCTGGTTGGCACAGTCTGGTTGGCACAGTCTGGTTGGCACAGTCTGGTTGGCACAGTCTGGGTATCCACAGACATTGCTGTGTTCCTGTCTGTTAGACCTTGTGTCCTTATCGTAGTAGAGTAAATGTCATGTGTAGCAAATCTACTGGCTAGTAGAAGAGGGCCATGTTGCTGCAGTAGCCTCGACTACCTCAGGCTGTTTCGGGCGGCACCAAGGGTCCAGGCTGTCAACGCCCTTGGGTCGTGCGAATCTCTAATTGATGCTGGTATGTCGATCAAAGACTGCATAGCTCGTGCAGTTCTAGAAGGGTTCTAGAATAAGACTTCTAGAATAAGACTTCCAGAACAAAGACCGTAATTCAGCAGCCAAGGGAAACATGATGCTCATTATGGATGGCGTGTCAGATAAAACTGCCTAGCTTGCCAGTATCCTTCCGTCTTCCCCTAATTACCCAACTTATCACCAACTGACTACTTGCAAGAATCCTATTCGGAGCTCAGCTAGTGCCAATAAACCTAAATCTTCTCAATAATGTGTCTACACCACTTTTGGCGCTTCCTCTCCCTCTCCTCTCCCCTCTGATGCTAGATCGTAGAAATGATCTGTGCCCAAAAAAACCGCCATCTTGTCCAAAACACGCATCATGGAGTCCAACACATGGTACGTCTTTGAAAGCGACCGTGATATCTCCACCTTCTGCTCGCTCTGCGCGTACGAAAACTGCCCCACGGCACTCTGGAGTAGGTCCTTGCTCTCAAGTAGGGCATCCCTGCTCTCAAGCACTCCCTTGTCCCCCCCGCCCACGCCCCCGTACACTAGCTGCTGCATGTACGCTGCCGCTAGCTGCATCTGGAACGCTCCCCGGTGGATGGTGTCGGGCTTTGAAAAGTCGGGTTCACAAATTCTTTGCATCCGCGTTACGAGCCCTGGCAACGTCATGCCGGCCCCGCCCGTCTCCAAGAACCGGACCGAGACCGCCTCCACAAACTCACGTGCCAAAGGCCCCAAGTCGCTGCCCACTGCATTCTCGAGAAAGTTGTGGTACATCTCCGCCTCCTTGTATCTTGCACACGGCACCGCTTCCGGCCCGCACGTGACCAACCTCACGCCCTCCACCATCTCGTGGAACTCCTGGGCCATGTCCTGTACGCTGCTCCACGCCGCCATCCCCGCAACGTACCGGGTCAAGACGGGGCCGACAAGGACTGTACATAGGCGCTGCCGCTGGTGCTTGTTCAAGAGAAAGTCGGAGCTCGCCAAGTAGAGGTGCCTGGCAAGCTCGCGGTACTCCTCTGGCCTGGTGAACTGCGCGACACCAACAAGCATCACTATGGCGGTCTTGAATATGAGCTGCGGAAGGTCGTCGTTGAAATGGGCCAACTTCAACCGGCACTGTGCAGGATCGCCTCCTCCCAACGCCGCCATGTACTCCGACAACGACCGGTCCGCATGGTTCTCGGAGAGACGGCCACCCAAGGCTGCAGCATGCACCCTGGCAAGGTGGGAGATCTGAGCCGTGGCAAAGACGGCGTCCAATACGCCCACAGCGTTTTTTCCAGAAAAGTATTCTAGCATGTCTGTTTCGGGCGTTGGGTCCCGCCCCCGGGGGGAGAAGTAGTAAAAGTGCCTTCGGAGAGCCAACTCGGGGTCTCGGCGGAGGTACAGATCCACTAGGTCCTGCACGTAGCGCAGGTCGTGGCCCATGGTATACTCGTATCCCCCGCCGTTGTTGTTCAATTCCCGGAGGAAGTCAGCCTGCAAAGCAAGCATCTGGTCGGCACGGGCAAGTTCCTTGGTGTTTTCGGCGTCAATCTGGCGCCGTATCTCGTCATTTTGGCGTAGAAGCCGGCGGTTTTTCTCGCCCTGCAGTAGAAAAATGTCGGGAATCTCTATTTCGGAGTCTGGCGAGTCTGGGATGGCCAGGGAACTAGGACGCGGCGGCAGAGGTGACGGTGGAGCATGTATTTGGGGTGCTGGGGGCTGTAGCGGCCGTAGAATTCTGGAATTTTCGGCGCCCGGGGCTTTTCTGGGGCGTCCGGGATTCACCGGCTGAATCTGCCGTAGAATCCAGTCATCTTCGTCCTCTGACAGTGACATACACTTGGCGGCCAGTGAGGTAGCTACTATCGCGGACAGTTAGTGAGCGCACCACGTTAGCTCCGTACACCAAGGAGGTAAAACGTCAATTCGGACTTTCGCCAAGTCTGCCCGCAGCTCCAGAAAGGCGTGTTCCATGGTGCCCGGATGTCGAGCTGGTTGCTTGCAACGCTAGAGACAAGAAGGGTCGTGCGGTGAACAAAAGTGGAGTGCCGGAGAAATCCCGGAGAAAGGAGCGGCGGAGAAAGTATAAAAAGGAAACAAGAGGCGCGGAGAAAGGCCGCACCCTGCACGTCGGCGGCGCGTGCATCAGTGGCGTGAACGAACGCGGAGATAACTGCAGATAACTCGGACATGAACCTTCTTCGCAACCAGCACAAGCATGCTATTCTTCTCCGAGCATTTCATCTCCGGGCTTGCGCTTTTCATCTCCGAGCTTGCGCCACCTAAACGCAACAGGCTCACGTATATAAAGAGGCTCGGTGCCGGTGTAGACGCCTCAATCGTTGCTCACACCAAGTAACTTTACACCTTATAATTGACTACACTCAATTGACCACAACTGCTGCAAACTGCTACCATGTACCCAGAGACCATTGAAGCCATTGGAGTTGTTGACTACGACGACTGGTTGAACCCCCAGAGGTTCGAGTACACCCCCCAAGCATTCCGGGACTACGATGTGGACGTCGAGATTGAAGCCTGCGGAGTATGTGGGTCGGACGTTCACGCCGCCAGCGGCAATTGGGGCCGGCCTTATCTGCCCTTGGCGGTTGGCCACGAGATTGTGGGCAAGATCGTCAAGATTGGCCCCAACGCCAAGAAGGGCTTGAAGTTGGGTGACCGGGTGGGAATCGGCGCCCAGGCAGACTGCGACGACACGTGTGTTTCGTGCAAGGCTTCGTTTGAAAACAATTGCGAAAACATGGTGGGCACCTACTTCGGGAAGTACCCAGAGTCGGGGTTGAACACCATTGGAGGCAATGCGTCGCACATCCGGCTCAACTCCAAGTTTGCCTTCAAGATCCCCGACTCGCTCGAGTCCAAGTATGTGGCGCCACTTCTCTGCGGTGGAATCACCGGGTTCTCGCCTCTTCTCCAGACCAAGGTTGGAAAGGGCACGCGCGTGGGAGTCTCTGGAATCGGAGGCATCGGCCACATGACGATTCTTTTCGCCAAGGCGCTCGGAGCCGAGGTCACGGCCATCTCGAGAAACTCGTCCAAGGAGAAACTCGCCCGCGAGCTTGGAGCCGACCACTACGCCGCCACCGACGACCCCGACTTTGACAAGAAGTTCAAGAACACCGTGGATGTGCTCGTGAACACCAGTTCGTCGTTCACGGGGTCTGCGTTCGACAAGACCTTGAACATGCTCAAGGCCCGGGGAAAGATGGTGTTCATCACCTCGCCACCCATGAACGAGAAGCTTCAGCTCACGCCCATGACATTGCTCATGAAAAACATTTCCGTGATGGGCTCTGCCATTGGGTCTGTTGAGGAGATCCAGTATATGATTGATTTTGCAGCCGAGCACCAGATCAAGCCATGGGTGGAGACCATAGACATGAGCGAGAAGGGTTTGAGCGAGGCCTGGAAGCGTGCCGAGGCTGGCGACGTGAAGTTCAGATTCACCATGGTGAACTACGCCAAGGCTTTCAAGCACTGAAAGGATTAGACGATGTAGCAATAAGAAGTGCTGACAGAATAGTGAATGAGAATGAAGAGTATTATGAGTATGAATAAGTATTATGAGTAGCGAATGCTAATAGTAATAGTAATAGTTAGTAATAGTGATAGTAATAGTAATAGTTAGTAATAGTTAGTAATAGTAATAGTTAGTAATAGTTAGTAATAGTGATAGTAATAGTAATAGTTAGTAATAGTTAGTAATAGTGATAGTAATAGTAATAGTTAGTAATAGTTAGTAATAGTAATAGTTAGTAATAGTTAGTTAGTAATAGTTAGTAATAGTAATAGTTAGTAATATTTAGTAACAGTCACTGCTACTCGTTGCTACATTCCTGCATACACCCATATAGAACCCTCTCTCCGAGCACCTCCCCCCCAATGGTCACCCAGTTCTTCAAGTCCACCGTCGCCACATTCACCCCCCTCCTGCCCGTCACCTTCGCCAAGCGCCTGGGCCTGGGCCAGGAGTCTCAGTCACGTGCCTCCGCTACAGACATCATCGGCGCCGTGGCCCCCGAGTTTGCCCCCGGCGCCTCCTTCTACGTCAACCCCCTCCTCTCCAGCGGCCACGCCCAGACCGCATACACCGCCCTAGGCAAGTTTGACGCCGTCGACAAGGTCTACTACAAGCGGCGGGTGTTGAGTGTGCAGTCCGACCAGCGGTTCTACACCACAGCCGGCGACAAGATGCCGTACGACCGGTGGGAGGGCCAGTCCACGTTTGCGGTCGACTACGTGGTGCCGGAGTACGACGATGCGAGCGACGACCATCTCCGCTTCAAGCCCGAGTCCCAGAAGTACCCGTTGCCGCCCCGCACGCAGTACTTGGACCCGCTGGAGGAGCACGCGCTTTTGGACAACGACAAGCCGCTTGTGTTGGCGCTCCACGGGCTCGCCGGCGGCTCGTTTGAGTCGTACTTGCGCTCGTTTGTGTGCCGGGCCACGGAGGCGTACGGCTTCGACGGGCTTGTGCTCAATGCCCGGGGCTGCGCCAACCACACCATCACGTCGCCGCAGTTGTTCTGCGGCTTGTGGACCAACGACTTGCGCTACTTGATCAACGAGCACATCTTGAAGAAGTGGCCGCAGAAGCGCATCTACTTGATCGGCTTCTCGCTCGGCGGGTCCATCATCGCCAACTACTTGGGCCAGGAAGGGGCGGCAGTCTGCAGGAACATCAAGGCGGCGGCCATCATGGGCTCTCCGTGGGACTTCCCGCAGGCATCGACGGCGTTGATGGACTCGTTTCTCGGCAGCAAGGTGTACTCGCCCAAGATGTGCCAGAACTTGCTCAAGCTACTCGACCAGCACTACGACGGGCTGCTTCTGGCCAACGACATCATCGCCCGCTACAAGGCCGACCCGGGCCGCGTGCAGCTCCACACGCTCCGTGACTTTGACGACAACTTCACGTCGCCGCTTTTTGGCTTCAACTGTGCCCTGGAGTACTACCGCCACGCGTCGCCGGACCAGCGCTTGTTGAACGTGCGGGTGCCCACGATCATTGTCAGCTCCATGGACGATCCCATTGTGGGGTCCAAGAGCTTGCCAAAGTCGGAGGTCAAGTTGAACCCTTACACGCACATGATCGTGACGCTGGTGGGCGGCCACTTGGGCTGGTTTGACTACATGCACCGGCGGTGGTACTCGGACCCAATGGCGCGGGTGTTTGCGGAGTTGGACAAGTATAGTGTTGAGGATGTTGGGGAAGAAGACTTGCCCCGGGCGGGCCATGGGAACTGGGCGCACGACCGCTTGGTGCAGTAGTCGAAAGGAGCAACCAAGGGGTGATCTGAAGAGACTATACTATGAGATGACTTGAGGTGAGAGATGATTCGAGGTGGAAATGATTGGCCCACCCAAATTACACACAATCAATACTATGGTATTACTAGGTGGCTGAGACTCAATCCATACATGTACAGACTTCAACACAGACTTCAACACAGACTTCAACACAGACTTCAACACAGAATTCAACACAGAATTCAACACAGAATTCAACACAGAATTCAACACAGAATTCAACACAGACTTTAAGATACAGACTTTGAGATACCGACTTCAACACAGACTTTAAGATACCGACTTCAACTACAGACTTCAAATAACAGACTTCAACTACAGCCTCAAGTATACACATAACCATGTGTCTCTGTCTAGCTGACATACCGCAGCTGGTCATAGGGCTCGAAGGCCCGGAGCTGCTGCTTGCAGATGCCTATATCAGCATAGGCCCGTTTGGGTAGGTCGTTGATAACGCTGACCTCCACTTGAAGGTCCTCTAAAATGGGGTCGGGCGAGTCCAAAGGCGTCGCACAGTCGTCAAAAAAGTCACAGGCCCTGATCATGCTGGCCAAAGACGCCAAGCCTACGCGGTCGTTGGGATTGAGCGCAAACACCCCGTTCAACAACTCGTTGAACTGACGCAGAATCGGTAGGATGGTCAGCAACACGAACTTGTCGCGCATGATATAGGTGAAGAACACGTCCTGGCGGTCGTCGATGTTGGCAATGGGCCATGGGTTGCGGGCGCACGTGACGTTGATGAAGAGCACGCCCAAGGACCACACGTCGCCGGCCAAGGTCGGGAAGAACACCTGGTCCGGGCCGTGGGCCGAGCAGCCGTGGCGGAACTGCGCCATGTCCAAGAGCGACTTGACGAGCTTGTTGGTGTTGAAGTTGACGATGCGCTCGGGCGCCATGTAGAAGTTGGAGCCGCGGCACACGTTGCAGCACACCCACTCGGAGGACATGGCGAGCCCGAAGTCGATCAACGTGACGCGGAGCTCGTCGTAGTCCACGGGGTTGCTGGACGTGCGCACGTACGCGCGGTTGTACGACACCATGATGTTCTCCGGCTTCAAGTCACAGTGGAACACGCCGTGGCGGGCGCAGTGGTGCACGGCGTCGATGAGCTGCAACATGCAGTTCTTCATGAGGAGCTGGCGGTTCTGGCCGGGCGGCGGGCTGCTGAAGACGTGGCCGTCGATGATGGCGCCGAAGAGGTCGCCGTCGGGGAAGTACTCCATCACGGCGACGAGAGCCGTGTCCTGCACAGTGTACACATGGTGGAGCGTGGCGATGTTCTGGTGCTGGTGGACCTTGAGGTGGAGGGCGACCTCCTGGAGGAGCAGCTTGAAGGGGGCGAGGGCGTCCAGCGCGCTAGCGAAGTGGGGGGAGACGATGGAATCCGTTTGCTGACTTTTTTGTTCGTGCCTCTGACTTTGCTGACTTTTATGTTCGTGCTTCTGACTTTTCTGTTCGTGCTTCTGACTTTTCTGTTCGTGCTTCTGACTTTTCTGTTCGTGCTTCTGACTTTTCTGTTCGTGCTTCTGACTTTCCTGTTCCCGCCTCTGACTTTCCTGTTCCCGCCTCTGACTTTCTTGTTCCTGCCTCTGACTTTCCTGTTCCTGCCTTTCCTGCTTGGCGCCAGACAGACGCCTCTCCTCCCACGCCAATAACGTCTCAAAATCCACCTCCCTGACCGCCTGCGGCTGGGCAAACGTTCTGTACACGCGCTCGATGTTGGACTCCGGGCGGCCTCGCTCGCGCAAGAGGATCTTGGCTGCGTACTGTTTGCCTGCGCGGTCTTCCACGAGGTAGATCAAGCCAAAGGTGCCGGCGCCGATTTTGCGGCGGAAGACAAAGTTGTCGTTGAGCCTTAGGCCGTTTAGGCTATAGTCCTGGGGGCATGCCACGGAGCCCTCGCTCAAGAGGTTTAGAATGTGGAGACCCATGGGGACGGGTCGATGGGTGATGTTTGTGTCGTGATGTTCCTGCTGGTCAGTTCCGTGGTGGAGTTTGGCGTGTCCTGGAGT
This sequence comes from Metschnikowia sp. 03-147.1, assembly GCA_002370795.1. Classification (NCBI taxonomy): domain Eukaryota; kingdom Fungi; phylum Ascomycota; class Pichiomycetes; order Serinales; family Metschnikowiaceae; genus Metschnikowia; species Metschnikowia sp. 03-147.1. The sequence goes on along the minus strand of NKZR01001332.1, from coordinate 113,405 downwards.
TTGGTTCCGTGGAGTTTGGCGTGTCCTGTCGATCAATTCCCAATCCTGATCCCTATGTCAACGCTGGCTCACAAATACTGCCCATGGCCGTGGGCGGCAGGCTATATACCAGTGGAATCAGGTGATTGCCGCGAGACCAAATGGCCTGATGGCCTGCATATGTCTGCGCAGCCTCGATAAGATAGGTTGGACAATGCTATGCGCCAGTGCAGGCCGCGACGGAGTCTGGCCAGGCCTGTACACCGGGGCCCACCGAAGTTTTCTCCGACCAACACATTTATAGACCGTAGGCCAATAAATGACAAACAAAAAAAGAAAGGTGGACAAGAGCATGGGACCTGCTGCACAGCAGGCCAGCAGGCCAGCAGACAGCTTTGTCTGGTCCCAGCGGCTTTTTCGTTGCAGGTCGGACGTACAACCGTGCAGGCCACGTTTTAACATACCGCTGATGCCAAACGCTAGTTTCCTAGTCAAGGCCGTTCTGAGGTCTTGGGACGGGTGTAGACAGCAGAACGGGGGAACCGAGAATAGGTGCTGAGGTGCGTCTCAGATGTCGCATGCCCATCATTACACACGCTTGACGCTTGACACAAGAGATCAACGCCTGTCGAAACTGCATCTGGCATTAGCTGGAGCAAAGGACCGCATGCTGCTCGTGTGGCCCCTTCAGACCTGGTGCCTGCTGAAGATGTGAGCAAGGAGAGGAGCACCACACGGTGCCGAAACAAGCAGAAGTGCCCTCTGCCAGTGGACGCAGCAGGAACAGTGCTGCCACAGGCGTGTGTAGGCGTCAGTTTACCATGTGGACTTTGGTGTTGACACGGTCTGCGGGTCTGCCAGAGGATGAGCAAGATGAATGGAGTAAGGGCAAGATGAATGGAGTAAGGGCTCTTGACCAAACGTAGCTGGCATGCTTAGTGAAGAGTAGACAGTCAGAGACAGTAAGAGTCCAAAAGAGTAGACAGTAAGATACACCAGAAGAGTAGACAGTCAGTAGATAGTCCAGAAAGTATCTGCCTCAGCACACTGACGGTATTCTGCAACAATGGTCGTGACCCAAAGTTTGCACCCATCACGCTTCGGCCCGATTCAGACTTTTCCGCCGTCCGGCGTTGCTTGGGTAGGTCGACCCTTACGTATCAAAGCTATCACTCAATCCGCTCAGCCGCATGGTGGCCTGAAGGTTGAGCCGAGGAAGGCCAAGGAAGAGGTGCCAGAAGCACCATCATCGATCAGGACATGGATACAAGCCATGCTGGAGAGTGAACAGTGAACAGTGGAGAGTGAACTATGCTATAGTATGTCTATGAGTAGTATTTCTATGAGTAGTATGTCTATGAGTAGTATCAACTAAGAGTAGTATGTCTATGAGTAGTATGTCTATGAGTAGTATGTCTATGAGTAGTATGTCTATGAGTAGTATGTCTATGAGTAGTATCAACTAAGAGTAGTATGTCTATGAGTAGTATCAACTAAGAGTAGTATGTCTATGAGTACTATGTCTATTAGTACTATGTCTATGAGTACTATGTCTATTAGTACTATGTCTATGAGTACTATGTCTATGAGTACTATGTCTATAAGCAGTGAGTAGTATTGTAGATCACTCCACAAGCCAACTCTAGTCACTCCGTGCAACTTCATCTACGGTCTTGATATCATACACACCACCTAGTGTTAGACTCTTTAGTAACGGCTAGTGCCTATCAGGTGTATTCATTGATGGCTTTTTCGAGAGCGGTTTTATAGTTCCATAGTAGGGTCGTGTGGGTGGCTGTTGGTGTTTGGATCGACAATGTACGGTACACAGGTCTAAGCGTTCTGCGATGCTACCACTGTCCTCAGTGGTAATGGAATGTGCCCTGCGGATCTGACACCTAGAGTCTTAATTCTTGTCTCCTCCCCACCAACAGGTCCTCGTCTAACTACGCTAAGTGCTTATGCAAGGTGTATGTAAACTGGGTCGCCTTCCTACGACATGTATGTTGGGACATGGGAAAGTGTAGTACTGTAGTACTGTAGCGTGGTGTAATGACTGTAGTGAGATAGTGTAGTACAGTCAGTGCACCGCCTTGTTCACCTGACTGCATACAGATAACAATGCTAGACGAAAAGAGCCAGTGGGGCAGCGTCTAGCTCGTCTAGCTCGTCTAGCTATAACATTGTCTACAATGTCCAAGGATAAGAGTCAGACTCCGCTTGAACAGTATCAATTAGCACAGATCAAACACTTAGTATTAGGATAAGCGAGTCATGATTCAGAAGTCCATCACCAAGTTAAACCTTGATATGTTGCAGATTATGGCATGTATCTAAACTCTCAACATCGTAGTCCTACGGCTGGCTCACTTGAACATGCAGTACCGCACATTGTTGATCATCAAGGCTGCGTTAAATCGGTGCCTCCGGTGCTTTAGAGTAACCAGGCTGAGCAGTCCAGTTGGGCAGGTATACACAATGTAGGGCTTAATTGTCTCCAAGGTAGTGAACTCTTCTTGCTGTCGTTCTGTTTAGAGTCCCCTGATGTTCAGGTTCAGATTCGTGGTGTCTTGCTGTGGGTTGTTGGGTTGTGGGTTGTTGTGGGTTGTGGGTCTGGTTCCGGCATTGTATCTAACAAGCCCTGGTCGACTTGGTTTTTAGTATAGAATATGACTGGCCTCATTTTATTGGAGCAGACCTCACGCATGGCTGTTGCTATGTGATTGGGTGTATAATTACAACAGCTCTAACTGGAGTCAAGTGCTTTCTTACTTTCAGACTAGACCTCACATACGAAGATCCATGTTCAACATGGAGATGGGGGCCTGGTGAGCTTGCTAAAGCAAGTATGCAGGTGCAGCTGGCTGTACGATGCCTCTATTTGATGCTTTTGATGCCTTTACTTGATGCCTCGTCTACTCTGTAGGTGCATGCGTAGGCATTGTGGTCAGTGTTGATATCTAGAGTTTGCTTTCACACAAGTTTATGAACTGGAGAAGAGGTAGGCAGATTAGTACGCTAGACAAATAGGGCTTTAGTGCGTCTATGGCTCAAGCTTTGGACCCGAATATTCTGGAGTCGAACATTCTATAGACCTCCCTGAGCACATGACCAAGGCTCAGACGTAGGCATAGTCAAATTTTCTGTATACCAATGTTCTGTAGACCAATGTTCTGTAGACCAATGTTCTGTAGACCAATGTTCTGTATACCAATGTTCTGTATACCAATGTTCTGTATGGAGTATTAAACTTGTAGCTTCTGGTGCTAAAGTGTACTTAGATGACCAAGGGCGAGGAAAAGCCGTACAGTTCCATGAGAGGTGCGTCTGTCTGGCAAAACAATCTAGGAGAGCGGTATAGGTTCGAGACCGACACGGCTGATAACTACAGTGGCTGTCTACGAGAGCTACTAGCCAGTCATGGGCCCATGTTGGGGCTGCTGCTATAGGATGAGATGAAAGCTTAAAAATAAGGAACCACAAACCTTACAGGTGTAATACACCAGAGCTACTAGGGCGTAGGTGTCAGTGAGGAGTAGAGTAGTAGGATGTTGTAGTAGAATAGTTGAGTGTGTGAAAAGTTGGGGTATAGTGTAGTGTGGTATAGTGTGTATAGTGTAGCACAGTGTCGTATAGTGTACTGTAGTGTGGTATAGTGTGTATAGTGTAGCACAGTGTCGTATAGTGTAATATAGTGTGGTACAGTGTAGCACAGTGTAGCATAGTGTACTATAGTTTACTATAGTGTACTATATTGTAATATATTGTAATATTGTAATAGAGTGTGGTATAGTGTGGTATAGTGTACTATATTGTGGTACAGTGTAGCACAGTGTACTATAGTGTACTATATTGTGGCATAGTGTACTATATTGTGGCATAGTGTACTATATTGTGGTATAGTGTAGCACAGTGTACCATAGCGTAGTACACTGTAGTACTGTAATACTGTAACACTGTAGTCTTCACCCCTCCTGGGTTGGCGTCTTCGAGTCCAGCTGGAGTATAGATCAATCCACATAAACCACCTCCATGACCCGATCAGTGGTGTCACCTACAATGTTTAAGACAGGTCCAAGATTATTGGTCGTTAAGATGAAGCCTGCTGTAGGCATCCAGACAGACTGCTGTGCTGTGCTCTGGACCATAGCTCGCAGATCGTGGCCTTCCAGAATGTAGTTCTGGCATAATCCCCGAGCCGTCCTCCACAGTGAAGCATCTGGCCTGGCCATGTCTGGTTGGGCCTTACATGAGCACACGTGAATTGACTTGCGAGTGTCTCTGAGTCAATGGGTACACAACCTGGTGTCATGAAGTGCCATTTTTATGCCTTTCAATACCGTTTCCTATGTGCAATGTCTCCCTTGGAGGGCCATGGAAAGAACCTCCTCGCCGTAGATGCTTGAATACTAAGTATTATTGACTCTTGCAAAGTATGCCAAGAGTTTGCCAAAGAGACAGAGTATCTGAATCAAATCAAGAGGTACATACAACGGTCGTACCACAACAAAGCTTGTTTCAACCGAAGAAATAATTACTGAACTGTATGGCAGCATTCTTAGAAACAGCGAGCCTCGCATCATCTGTGCTTTCAGTGTTTTTGACAGAGCTCCTTGAAAGGTCACAATCAAGTTATCCTCAAAGACCGTTCATCTAGAGGTTTGATCCAGATTATTCTTTGTTTCAGTAATTGTCTGTTGCTTATCAAAGACGGCCAATACCACACAGTAGTACCTAGGCAACAGAGAAAGACTTTAAATGCTCCAAGGTTTTGAGTGTAGTCGCCTAATTTTAATGGGGTCTACTTTGTGGTCTCTAATTGTGGTCTAGACACCCGGCAACATTTAGCCTTCCGCCTGACTTCAGAAGTTGATGGTATTGAATACGCTAAACTCTGTTAAGAGAACGTGAACGTACCCTTCTTTTGCCAACTAATGCCCGTTGTGCATAATTGACATTCCCGTCTAAATGCCAACCCACAAGCGCAAGAAAGACCTTCGTAGTCTCCGCTCCTCGCGGGCTCATCACCACGTTGACAGGCAACACCTGTGATCTCTCAGTACTCTGGCGTGCGTTTCTTGGAGCACCCAAAGATTTGGTCACCTCCAGTAGGTCCGTCGGATCTGTTTAAGTCAATAAGTCTGGCTCAATTGGCTGTGTTCAGCTGTCTCTACCTTTCAACCACCACGTGCCAAGCTTCTACTTACTTGGCTTCCAAGTTCAGCTAGGAAGCTCGTGCCTTATGCCCATCTGCTTACTCACTTTCAGAATACCGCAGTGCAATCAGAATACCGCAGTGCAATATATGGACAAGCTATCGCTATGTTCCTTGCTTGCTTCGTATTTACTGGAGAGCTTCTGCTAGCTTTAGTTTTAGTTTTCTGCTTCATCAAGTACATCTACTGTCAGCTGGAATCATATCAATTAGTAGCTGAGAAATAGTCAAAGTACCTAAGAAAAGCTAGGCTAGGAGGGCACTGGCGACCGCTTTCGGCCTTTACATCTGGATAACCATGAAAGTCTAAAGTCGCTCATACAGACTATTAGCCGCATGGTCTCAGCACTCACTAGCTACTTGAACAGTCATTCCATTGTCACCTACTTTCCCTTGTGGTGAGTGATAAGGTCATTTAGTCGTCATTGGATTTCTGGCTGATACGCTTTGTGTGGTGTTGTCTGTCTTGAACGCCTCATAGTCAATGTTAGTTCACTTTGAATTATGATTTTCTTGGATGAAGCTCCAGTCTATTCATTATTCTGGGACCTTCCACGCTACCATGGAACTACTAACTTTCTGATACTTGGTCTACCTTATTTTCCCAGACGAGGCACTGCCTGGTCATATCTCAGTTGGGCCTTACATTCTCGTCCAAATGTCTCAGTCCCACCACTTTCGCCAGGTGCGGGCCGAAACGCACACAACCGAAAACCCTCCTACACAATTCTAAAAATGATGTGCCCTCGATTTCTCAAAAACACACCCCAAGGTTAACCGGGCCTCCGCCAACTACCCACAGCAGAGTAGCTTGCACCTGCACAGAGCCGTGCACGTGCGCACACCCGTGCACCACCGCCTATATCTACGCGCGCGTTTTTCATCACTTTTTTTTCCCCAATGAGTTGGTGCTCATTCACTTTACCGTCCGATGCTGTGGTCGACTGAAGGGGAAAGAGCACCTAGACCAAGCTCGAACACGTCTCATACCGGAACGCCCGACCCCGTGGGTTTTCCGGACTCGTTCTCGATACATCTGCCGTGCTTGCCGTGGTGGCTACTGTTGCTGGCAGTCACTGTAGCCTCTGTCTCGCCTCTGTCTCACCTCTGTCTCACCTTCCTCCTGGGTCACCTTCCTGTCTCCTGTCTCCCGTCTCCTGTCTCAGTCCCACCTCCTGTCTTCTATCTTCGTGTCTCGTGTGTCGATACCCAAGTTCACGTTATGAGCCCGCCGACATGGACGCCAGGTTACGAGCACGCGTCGTCCTGCACATAGTACACGTCCCCCGCCCGGGCCCGGCCCGCCGTACAATTCCGGCGGCCCTTCACCACCCCGCCCCTACGTCGTCTACATCGTGTTTGCTGCCCGTGAATTATCTGGTCTCGTGTGACCTGTATACAGACCACACTCTATAGTAGGTGTCAAATGCATTCACCGGCGGAAGCCTTCTTTGATGCAATCTTAGAGGCGTCATATATCGTAAATCGTAGCCAACGCCAGTTTGCACATCCAGCGAGTCGTAGAGCGCTCTTCAAGAAAGAAGATTGGTGTTGGCAGAAAACAAACACCGACTCTCTAAATCCTTCAAGCTGGGGCTCAAAGCGGCTTTGTTGGCAGAGTCCTCCTGCGGTTGACTGTGCATGTCAACGTGCGGATTGTTAAGAATAGAGACGTTGAAGTCCGAATTCAACCTCTCCTCGATTTGGAGTAGTTTGGAGTCAATCTGACTGAGCACTGAATCTCGGTGCAACACGAGGTTCTCTATGTCGTGTCCCGAACACCATCCCGAACTCGAGAGTTTGGTCTTGGATACCTCATACGCATTCTCCACCGACTTCTTGTGCTGAGTCAAGTAGATCAGGTAGTCAATCAAGTCGTCGCTGGTATTGAGCATGGCCAAAGCATCTACCGTGCCGTCCAGAGCCACTTGCGGGTATGTGTCTGCCGAAGCGTTCAAGTTCTCGAAATAGCTCTGCTCAATCGACACGAGATTTCTCTTCGTGCTGGAGAGATTTTCTGACAACGTGATAATGGGCAGCGGGAACGGAGGTGTGGTTGAAGTGGCAGAGTTTGACTGTGAGATGGTTCTTCTTCTGGATTTGGCCACAATCAGCAGCCCTTGGCTGGACGTGGGAATGTGGGAGGGTCCCATGGGCGTGCTGGCGGGCGTATGGTTGGCATGGCCTGCATTGTTGGCCGGCGCCAGCGAGCTAAAGGTACTCGACCTCAAGCTTTCGCCTGTAGAGGACAGCAGACTGGCGTCGTTAAGACACGTGTCGGTCTGGATGGGGTATATGAAAGGCTTGGCGAGCAGCGCCAGTGGCGTCTGCTGCACGAGTGCTGGAGTGGAGGTGCATGCGGCCAAGTCGCCCATTTGAAGCCCCATGGACGCCGTCGATCCCTTGCGGGAGAGCGAGAACCGCCGAAGGCCCTTTTTGATGCTCTTCAAGCGTTTCAAGGGGGACGTGTTGATGGACGTGGACGACTTTGACTTGCTCAATCCAGGTGGGTACGTTGACTGCACGGGCGACGGAGGGTCCATCAGAGGAAACGAAAAAGGCGACAGATCCATATTGAGTGTCAGCAAATCGATGCAGTGGATGGTGGACGCTTCCTGGCATAGCTCCTGCTCTTTCAAAGTAGACGGAGACGAAAACACCCGAGGCAGCGCCGAGGGTCTTGACTGTAGCGCTGGAGCCAGCGCAGCTGCGCTTGCTGTGGGAACTAGCGGCGGCGGCACCGAGTGGGAGATTTCCTCTTCGCTCTCCGGCAACGGCGGGAGAAGCGTCTCAGAGTTGGTGTATTCGTCAGCGGCCTCGGGCAGCCGTAAGGCTATGGCCTGGTCGGCTCGTAGCATCAGCGCCGTGTCCGACTCTTCAAGCACGATTTTCAAGCCACTCATCGATGTGATGGATCAAGGATATCAGGGAAAAGCAAAAGCAAATCAGGGATCAGCAACAGATGTGCAATTAAGAGAGATGCACCGTAAAGACCGATTTGGCAGTGGATGGCGATGGCGATGGAAATGGCGATGGCGATGGCGGAAAAACCAGGTCAGTAAGCGACTCGCAGGTAAACCGCTTATTATATATGTGCCAGAATCGAGGACCACGTTACTCGCCGAGTTCGTCGCTGAGTTCTTCGCTGAGTTTCACAACCGTTAGGTTTCGCTGTTTCAGGTGAGCCTCGGATGTTTCTCAGTACGTTGCTTTTGTTGGCGCTGAGGTGAATCGGGCGTTTCGCAGCACACAGAGGACGTGAAACGCGGCAGGGACGGCGGATGTGGTGATGTTCAGATGAGCTGTGGACAGCAGCCAGTAAAGTCGGACCGATTTCCGGGGGGACCACAGAAGGAGTAGTTGAAAATCTGGTGTAAAAAATGCAACACTAGATTGAGGTGTGATAAGACCAGGTGCGAATTTCAGGAGTGCACAGAGCGCAGCCAGTCGCGCGGAGCTAGGAAAAGTGCGAAGGGCGTCCGAATAGCCGCCGGAAAATGGACGAAAAATAAATTCATAAGCCCGAAGCTCTCACAATATGGCAGGATGGGAGATTGTATGGAGGTACCTGCACAGGGGCCTATTCCGTCCTGTATGTGAAGGGGCGTCTTTAGTTTGAACCTAGCGGCACCCCCGAACACGCCCCCTTTTATACCAGAAGGAATGTAGTAGTAGCGAAAGGGGCAAATTCCGCTGCCAGATACCGCCATCGGGATCTGTTTCACTGTTGTGACAGAGTGACACGCGCGTGGGCTTATTTGAAGGACTGCAGCCATACGCATCAGTCTACCTACTGCTGGTGCGCTGCATATGTGCTTAGTGCGCGAGGTATTGTTCGAGCGTACGGAAGGGCCAGGTGTTGATTCGCAAAGCTCAGGCAATATCCGGCGGGTGAGGTAACATCTTCTAATGCTGCAAGTCACAATGACTCCTCGAAAGGAAGGAACACGCAAGCACGCGCAGGCACACGTAGGCACACGTAAGCACACGTAGGCACACGTAGGCACACACAGGCTCCGGCAGGCGGCGAGCCGTGCCACGCACCTTTGCGAAGAGTCGCCGGGCCCCGCGCTGTTATCGGACACCGCCGAATCCAGCGGACAGGGGTGCTACTTCATTAGGAAAAGTTCCGTATGCAGGGCATTCGATATGTGCGAGCATAATGGCTAGATTTTAGTGTTCTCGGAGTAAACATCCCAAGATCTACGACCGTGCGCGACACTTCCTCATCGGGAAAAGTAATAAGGTCGCCATCAAGAGAGCGGATGTACGGGTGCGCACGCTAGTGTGAAAATACAACGTCTGTTTTGCATTGTCTTGATCGGATAAATGTGGCTTCGTCCAAAGAGCCGTTAGTCTGTTACATTTCGGCGTGCAGCTGATCCAATGAATAATGGAAATGGCTTCTGGGGCACTGTGTGCAGTACCTTTGTGTTCATCAATAGCGCTGGGTCTAGACCTTTTGGGCACAGACAGCGCTAAACGGAATGCACATGCATGCATGATGAAAAGTGTGGCGCTATACACAGAACCAGAGCTGCTCTTTTCAGGTGGGCATTGGCTAAAAAATCTTGGTCTGCAGGAGCATCATCACCACATGCATGGGGCCTGTATGCGGAATATACAGGAAGGACAACAATGCAGAGTTTTTTTTGGGGAAAACCTTTCCAGGGAGATTTTTCGATATTTCAGCCGCGGTACGGACATGTGCCAGGGGCTTGCGGTGTGTAAGTGCCACGAGAGCCCCTAGGTGTGACCCGCCTGCAGTGATCCCAGCGGATCAGCCATCTCAAGGGTTCACTGTCTGCAGGCCGCGCGCGTGCGAAGCGTCGGGGGCCGGCACACAGAATCCGCGCGGCATCTTCACTGCCGTGATTGCTGCTTTAGTGTGGTCGGCCAGACCGCCTCTAGAAAAATGCCCCATGGCCTGCAACCAACTGATCTAAAGCACGTAGTGCAGCGCAATGATTGCGTGCCCCGGTGGCGTATGTAAGCAGGGGCTCACTGGATCTAAAGACGCCAGCTGGTTTTCGCATTGTGGCAAATTCTTCTGCCATAAGCAGTCATGGTTGACATTATTCTGTTCGGGTACACGTGATCGACTCGGCCCAAACTGCCAACTTAATCACTGTGAAACCCACGTGACTTGCTCTAATCGGCTCATGGGCCCCGCCAATGTCTAAACCCGAGGTCGATGTTTCACAGCGCAGTCAAAACGACTAAGCTGTGGGATCCTGTAAGACTGTCATCCGATCGTAGACTCATGCGTGTCAATGTCCAATCGTAGACTCATGCGTGTCAATGTCCAATCAGAGTAGTGATTATCTCAGCACCAGTCACGTTCTGAGGTCCCCCAATGATATCATCACCGATAGCTTTAATCAAACCTTGATGTCTCTGATCATCAATTTCGATTCGGATCTTTTGTGATCATGTTGCACAGGCGTAGCGCAGAAATAGTGTGGTCTTAATGCTCACTCGAAACCAATCATCTTTTCATATTCAGCCGAACAATAGCTAAACTTGGACCCTGCCTTATGATGATGACAGAACTTGACCCAAGAAAACTAAATTGCTTTGTATGCGGCACTAGAATTCCATGGCATGCATATTCCTGAGGAGAATGTCCTGCACGGGGGGCGGAGATAATCCTTTTTTCAGAATGAATTTAATTCTGAACTAATTCCAAGGATGCAGATCTCGAGAAGCTTCATGGGTGCCAGCTTGAGATTGGCAATAGTCAGTGGTGGCAGGTCGCCAAGCGCAAGACGCCATCACAATAAGATGAACTGTTGGCCATATGTAACCAGTAAGACCGTGATTCCTATTCCTTGCCCCCAATTAGTCTGCCAGGGTTCCCATGCATTTTCTGACCATCCTTGTTTGCTCCTATTCTCCTTCGTATTTTTATGCGCGCATTGTGCATGCTATGCCAGATCCCTGTGCAGTGTTGATATCATCTGCACCAGCGCAAGATAAGCTGCGGAACAGCATAGGGAATGTTTATGTTCCAGCAAAGAACGCCGCCAACTTTCGTTCCCTCTGTTAGCAGTGCTTCCAGATCAAGTATCCTGATGCATCAAAAGAGATATCGCAGGACTAGATCTGCAGGCATTAATCGCATTCCAATGTGATGATGAAACAAACGCAATGAAGGCATAGTTTGGCACCGACAACAGCTCCACAATGCATACTCACCCTTAAAGACAATACAGATGCCTTCTGTAAAATTCAGCATCTAATGACGGTTGTAACATTAGTCTTACACGACCTTGAGCGGACGTTCTCTTCACTTCTAATATTGACCGAGTTTAGTAATTAACGCAGGAATAGCGAAAACACACCTGTTTATGGCCACCGAATTAGGCACAGCTAGTGTAACCCGCGTTTGAGATAGTTCCAATAATTCACTCGGATGGGATCATAAGTCAGCGCCAAAACATCATAGATTTGCGTCGCCTGGTCAATGTTTTTCTGTGACTTTGCTATTATTGCAAGTAGCTCGAGGGCATAGGAGCTCAGCACCAACTGCTTTTCGAGATCTGCAAAGCCAGCACAGAAGCTCTCTAGCTCAGCAATATCGTACTTCATTTCGGCATAGATACCCCTTAGGTAATTCCAAGAAGATGCATTTTGCGGGCACACAGCAATTTTTTTCTTTGCAAAGTCAATCTCTGACAAAACCTCTTCTTCCACCGGAGAGTTTCCCTTGAATTTCAAAAAAAATCGATGCGTCCATGCACTATTGTTTCTCAAGTCCAAATCAATGAGCTTGGTGACGAAATCCAATTCTTGTGGGTCTCTGTAGGTCTCAAACCTCTCCACCAACCACTTTCTGTAAGACCATACGTGATGGTTTTTGGGGTCCTGTTCAAGCATCACGTTCAATATGGGAAACTCTCTTTTGTAAGAGAACTTGCTTGCAAGCTCGGGACTTGCGAGAATCTCCTCGATAATGAGGTGTCGGTAGTTCCAGATCTGGTAGTTTTTCTCGTTCTCCAACGCAATTGCCTCGCACCAGTCCAATTCCTCGAAAAGGTCCTTTTTGAGATTCGTGATAATTTTAAACCGGTAGTGCCAAGTAGTGTAGTGGGACGCAAGAATTTCAAGCACCTCCTCCGTCAACTGAAGTGCCTCCTCGCTATAAACCTTGTTCTCTAGCGACTGATTGAGTGACTTCATCAACGACAAGTAGTCCTCAGAGTAGAGGATCTGGCATAACTCGGACATTGCAGAAAAAGGCGATGAAGAAAATGATGATCTTACTCTGCTGTAATTAAGTCAAGGGGGCAGGGGTGGGGATGGATGCTTATATAGCCAGAGGAAGACGTGAGGGAGGTGTTTCAGATGTCGCGACAGTCTCCCGAAGAAGAGGCGACAATGGCGCATTTGTGTGCATGCTGTGTCGCATGCCTTGCGCATGTCGATTTGCAACCACTTGCATTTCAGCCCCTCGAAAGTCTATAAAAGAACGATATCCGCATCTTTAGTGGACAGAAATTTAATGGAGGAATTCCCGTTGCTCAGAGTACGCCTCGGTAGTTCTAGACACACGAGCCTTTCCCAGATGACGCCGTTAAAATTCCAGCGCTAGCCTCCGATACCGTGAAATTCTCCAATACCTTGAAATTCTCCAATACCTTGAAACTCTCCGATACCTTGAAATTACATAGGCAATCAAAAGAACATATAGGTTCCTCAAAACTATCAAGCCTACTTCCCTCAGCTGAAGGTGCTCGGGTTTTCTGGGACTAGTTGAATACGCCTCGAAGCGTCTCCCGACGAGCTCGAGCCTACGGTTTGCTTCCGGATCAGTCTCCGTGATTTCATACCGGCGCTCCCACGATATGGAGGTTTGCTAAATACCTTGCTCGACGGAAATTCGGCCACGCGCGCCCGAGAGCTTTGATGCGTCGCGCTCTGCCAACTGCCACAGATCATGAATCAGCACCGTTTCACCCATGCTGAACCTATTACGGTAGTTCCTTTTGTCTGTATACTGGTTTATTACTCACTTAAATTGGTCACAGCGAAAAACTCTCAGATCCCCCTTGCCGTCAGCTTTGCCCTTTTGACCTTCATGGTGTCTCGCTTCAACCTAGTTGAAAAACTACATCGCGTGCTTGGGGAGCAACGAAGGCTTCTATCGCGGGAAATCAATACCAGCGACTCCAAAAGCGCCTTTTCCGCCTTATCTGGACAATCACAGACAGAACTCCTACATGCGTTGGTGTCGTTGCGTGACTATACAAAAAACCTGAAGCAAATTAACGAGCGCCGCAAACGGCTTTTCAAGTTGATGTCATGGCGGCAACAAAAGTTATGTACTGATTTGGGGTATTTGACGAAATTGAAGAGCATTGATTCCAGCATTGATCGCAATCAATCAGTATTCGATCTGATAGCAACCGCAATTAAGGAAAAGTACCAGATCACCTACAGGGATTTGGATTCCATGGACAAGCGCGCCCAAAGCAACTCCTCGCTGAATTATCGGGTTGTCGAGAGTCTAGGCCATTTTATCCGAGACTGGTCGAGTTTTTCTGACAAGGGTCCAGAAAAGGACTCACCCAGAGACAAGCCAGAAATCGATCCCCTTTTGAAGTACGTCACTGACCAGCTAGATGCAATTATACCGGAAAACGAGGTCAAAGACACGTGTGTTATTATCCCAGGATCTGGCTTGGGTCGGGTTGCCCACGAGGTTGCTACGCATAAGCCGTATGGCTCTGTGCACGCAGTTGAATTCAGCGGGCTCATGCATGCATGCAACGAATTCATCTACCTGAAAAGAGAGCAGGGCGGAAGCACATCATCAAAAATTGAAGTGCTCCCGTTCGCTCACACAAATCTGAACTTTGTTGATTCAAAGGCTCAATTCCGGCACATAAATGTCCCTACGGGGGTCGAGCGGCCGTCTAACTTGACGCTTACAATTGACGACTTTAGATACTGCAGCATTCCTCAAAGGGAATCATACAAAAACGTTGTGGTGGTATCTGTCTTCTTCATCGATACTGCAGAAAACATCATGGACTACTTCGACCGAATCTGTGACTTGACGAAACCAAACGCACAGAGAAACGGATTTTGGATCAATTACGGACCCCTCAAATACGGCAGTGCTGCGCAAGCAGAATTGAATGCTGGCGAAATCTCGCAGTTACGGAGAATGCTTGGTTGGGATGACATCTCTTACATAAATACGCTCGAAGATCCGTACACCGAATATTCCGAAAACGGAGTTTCGGGATACATCACCGACAAAAAGAGTATGTGGCAGGGCTACTATGGAATCTCAATGTGGACCAGTGCCCAAAGAAAAAACCACAGGAGAGTCGAGAAGATGAAGAGTTGAAGAATGGCGGCAAGATGAATTAGCAATAGACTCGAGATCCATGAAGCACTCTCAAATTTCACATGTGTCATTATTATACGTGATGTTCATATGCCTTTTTGTATTGACAATCATTATTCCTTGATTGAAGGATTACTGTTGATCTGAACCTTCTTGTCTTCTCCACCACTGACAATGCCAATCTCAGCATCCCAATCTAATCCCAACACTTTACCGAATCCGGAATCTCTAACCACAGTATGCAATGCCTTATCTGCTCTCACATCCCACACCTTGACGGTACCGTCATGTGACGCAGATGCAAACATGTTGGAGTTGGTGGGGCAAGCCGCCAAGTCCACCACAAAGTTTGTGTGGCCCACGAGTTTTGTGAGGTGCTTTTCGGTATCACCGGTCACACGTGGATCGTGCAAATTAATGTGTCTTGCGGAAGAACCTGAAGCGATCAAATTGACACTTGGAAGTTGCAAGACTGAAAGCAACGAAAAACCCGTAGACCTCGTGTCCACACAGCGAGAAGTAACCAAATCCCAAGTTCTGATAGTGTGATCCTGGGAAACAGAGTAACCCACAGAGGAGTCATTGGAGTCGAATATCACCCCTTCGACCGGTGAAGCGTGGCCTTCGAGAAGAGCTAACGGGGCTCTGTGCAGAACCTGGGAGTCCCGAAGCGCCATTTTTCTTCTCTTCTTCACCGCCGTCGATGAACCGGCACCGGACTCGTCCACGGAGTAAGCTTCGATGATAGTCATTTCTTTTGGCACGGTGGACCAAAAGCCCACAACGCCGTCATTTCCTGCAGACAAGATGCGGTGTGTTTTCTGGCACACATCGAGATCCACCACAGGCGCTTGATGGGCGTCGAGAATGGCCAATGTCTTGGCGTTCTCCGGCTCCTCGCCCGCTTTTTCTCCATCTGCTGATGTCTTCCACAACCGGAGCTGTCTGTCGTTACCTGCAGATACAATACGGTGATTGTAGACCCACTTGACTGTCCTGATGGGCGCCGAATGGCCAATGAATTGCTTCTGAACTTGACCAGACATGTCAAATGTTCTCACCACACCATCGTAGGATCCCGACAAAATTTGAGGTTTGACAGCGCTTCGAAGCTCGGCAGCGGCTGGCGAGTTGCTGCTGAAGGTGTCTATGCTGGAGACCCAATCTTCGTTGTTGTATGACGCCAAAAACGAAGGGGGGAGAATGGCCCTTGTGTATTCAATCAGCAAAAATGTTTCTGAAGAGAGGCCCTTTTTGGTGAGGTATTCGTCCAACGATGTGCGTAACAAAACACCATCGATTAAAAAGTCAAAGGGCACGGGCGATTCTTTTTGCAAAAGATGGTTCACCACCTCCGACAAACCATATCTCTTCAACAGCACGGGGACAAAAAGGGGCGCCTCAGAAGCATGAAGTGTTTCATCCTCTTCTTTGGTGAAAAACCGGACTTTCACTTGGCTTTCGGACATTGAGGAAGTTATGGTGATTGTGTAGTTTGGGTGCTCACTGATGAGATGACCTGAAAAGTGTGCATAGAGCAAAAACCCGCGCGGTCTGCACCAAGCACGAGATCAAGCGAGGCGACTAGATTGAGTCGATGTGTATCGCGGAAAAAGGCGCCAATAGTATGAAACCGAATCAATAATTGTCTTGCTTGGTGGATTTCGAGGTCTGCTCTGTTAGTAAGCTAGAACACATGATCCATTACGTGCATATTTCTCTTGGTATTTCCACCCGGTCACCACTGTCCGGCACTGGCTTCCTTGGCCGATTGTAACCTGTATTTTCAGGCTTCTGATCTCGATCACTGGATGGCAGTTCTTGAATGAAGTCGTCTATGCACCACAAACTTGTGACACTATTCGCAATTCGGCATTCAAGTAAGCTTGAAGTGATGAAATTTTCACTTAATATCACTTGGTCAAAATAAAAGGGCTCGGCGTAATAATCTCAAACGATTGAGTGTCGATCTCTTTTTCAATCCCAGCCGAGAATTTCGTATATACGAGACTGAGTTTCGTCTAAGAGTAATGTTCTGTTGAGGCCGTGTTCTTCTCAAGCACGATTTGACAAACCGTCTGACACGTTTCCACCGCCGACGCCTTGTTATTCTCGGAGGCGGAAGCAGCCTCATATAACGTATAAGCTTGCGTTGTGTCACCTCCAAGACAATCGTAAGGTGTGAGCTGGCCACAAAGGGGACTTCTAACGGGTCACAAGTCAATAGTGTGTCCTGGACGTACACTTTTTGCTGCACAAAAGCCTGGCAGACGAGAGGCGACGTTGTAGCAAGTTTGTGGCTATTGTAAAAATTGACGCCTTGTAGCAAGTTTAGAGAGCAAAAATCTGGGGAAGAAAACAGGGCGGAAGCGGCACTTATATAGTGAGGTGGTTGCAAATGCACAAGGAGCGCGGCGGGTTTGGGGTTTGAAACACTACGTACAGATGTACCGTTTCACCTGAACAGTATCAGCCGCCGTACCGAGGGTGCTCAACGGCGCCACCGAGGGGGCGTTTGCGCTTTAGACATGTACTGATAGTAAACATTCTTAGTATGTAACCTGTGCGTCGAAAGTTGCCGACCGCGAGGGCCAGGCTCCAAAGCCGTGTTTCCAAACTGGAAACGGAGCGGCATATCAGATCATCAGGCTTTCAGTAGAGGCCCTGCCTTTGCGTTTTCCGAATCTACACTTCGGGATTGGCTGTAAACCGGGATGTACGGATGTGCGTAGAGTCAGCGGTGACTCCACTCCGCGCCAACAGCCGCATCCCTCGAAACTGAAAGCTACATACATGATCCGAGGCCGCATCGTAAACCCACACCCGAACATGCTGCACCACTCACATCAGTCTAGTGCCCCCCACGGACACCCCGGACTCACGTAACCGGCCGCCCCTGAAACATGCACAGATTCTCGTGGGTGCAACCGCACATGCAGGCGAGCCATCGCGGCGTATATAAATATTGGTAATTCCGCGCAGCCCATCGACTTTTTTTTCTCTTGGGTTATCCCAATTCCTACCCCCTCCGCAAACCACAAAATGTCCGAATTTGACGATGTCCCCATCGAAGTCTCCAAAGTCTTCGACACCATTCTCGTGTTGGACTTTGGCTCCCAGTACTCCCACTTGATCACCAGAAGATTGAGAGAGTTCAACATATACGCAGAGATGTTGCCATGCACGCAAAAAATCGCTGACTTGTCGTGGACTCCAAAGGGTGTCATTTTGTCCGGAGGCCCATACTCGGTTTACGCAGAAGACGCACCTCATGTGGACCACGACGTGTTCAAATTGAACGTGCCAATTTTGGGAATCTGCTACGGAATGCAAGAGTTGGCTTGGATCAACGGAAAGGGAGTTGGCCGTGGTGACAAGAGAGAGTACGGCCCCGCCACTTTGAACGTCGAGGACCAGTCGTGTCCACTTTTCAAGGGCGTGGACCACTCCCAAGTGTGGATGTCTCACGGTGACAAGTTGCATGCCTTGCCTACTGGCTTCAAAACCGTAGCCACCTCCGACAACTCGCCCTACTGTGCCATTGCTCATGAAAAGGATGCCATCTACGGCATTCAGTTTCACCCAGAGGTCACTCACTCTGTCAACGGAAAGACCTTGTTGAGAAACTTTGCCATTGACATTTGTAAAGCTCAGAACAACTGGTCCATGGAAAACTTCGTGGACACTGAGATTGCCCGCATCAAGAAGTTGGTGGGCCCCACAGCTGAGGTCATCGGAGCCGTCTCGGGAGGTGTGGACTCTACCGTGGGAGCCAAGATCTTGCACGAGGCCATTGGAGACCGTTTTCACGCCATTTACGTCGACAACGGTGTCATGAGAAAGAATGAAACCGAGCAAGTGCACAAGACCTTGACCGAGGGATTGGGCATCAACTTGACCGTGGTGGATGCCTCGGACTTGTTTTTGGACCGCTTGAAGGGTGTCACCGACCCCGAGAAGAAGCGTAAGATCATCGGAAACACGTTTATCCACGTCTTCGAGGACGAGGCCGCCAAGATCAAGCCCAAGTCTGGCCAGGAGATCGAGTACTTGTTGCAAGGCACCTTGTACCCAGATGTCATTGAGTCTATTTCCTTCAAGGGCCCCTCCCAAACCATCAAAACCCACCACAACGTCGGAGGATTGTTGGAAGACATGAAGTTGAAGTTGATCGAGCCCTTGCGGGAGTTGTTCAAGGATGAGGTGCGTCACTTGGGAGAGTTGTTGGGCGTGCCACACGACTTGGTGTGGAGACACCCTTTCCCCGGCCCAGGCTTGGCCATCCGTGTGCTCGGGGAAGTCACCAGAGAGCAGGTCAAAATTGCGCGTGAAGCCGATGCCATCTTCATTGAGGAAATCAAGGCCGCTGGCTTGTACAAGGACATCTCGCAGGCATTTGCTGCCTTGTTGCCGGTCAAGTCGGTGGGTGTCATGGGAGACCAGAGAACCTACGAGCAAGTGATTGCATTGAGAGCCATCGAGACCGTGGACTTCATGACTGCGGACTGGTTCATTTTCGAGGCCTCTTTCTTGAAGAGGGTTGCGTCCAGAATTGTCAACGAGGTTGACGGAGTGGCTCGTGTGACCTACGACATTACGTCCAAGCCACCTGCCACTGTTGAATGGGAGTAGCCAAGGTATTGAGAAGATATGATAGATGAGTATCGAGTATCGATAGATGAGTATCGAGTATCGATAGATGAGTATCGATGAGTATCGATAGATGAGTATCGATAGATGAGTATCAATAGATGATAATCAATAGATGAGTATCAATAGAGAGTGACGTCTTATCACATCCATTTCCCATGTACATCATGTCTTTGATGTACCATAATTGCAAGCCTGCATAAGACGCCCTACCCACTCCCCTGCTGCTGCCGCAAAACCGTCGCCACAAGCATGTCGTTGTCGTGGGATATCAGAAGAAGAAACTCGTCGGCCACGTGACCGGGAGGCACGGGTTTCCGTGCCGGCGGGATTTCCGACGGAAACTCCGCCCCGGCGTACGCTATGGCCGGCCGGTTGCCGAGGCTGTACCGGCGCCAGCTCCGGAACGCAAACAGGCGCTGGTCTGCGGGATCCAAGGTCTTGTACACGGCCTCCTTGGCGGCCCAGACGCCGGCCACAAAGTGGTCTTTTCGGGCGGGAGGCAAGGATGTGTAGGTGGCGAGCTCTGATTGGTGGAGAACGCGGCGGAGGAAGCGGGTGCCGCTGCGGCGAAGAATGCCGCTTATACGCAG
This sequence comes from Metschnikowia sp. 03-147.1, assembly GCA_002370795.1. Lineage (NCBI taxonomy): Eukaryota > Fungi > Ascomycota > Pichiomycetes > Serinales > Metschnikowiaceae > Metschnikowia > Metschnikowia sp. 03-147.1. The sequence goes on along the minus strand of NKZR01001332.1, from coordinate 93,610 downwards.
GACCTGCACTATGTCTACGCCTATAGCAATGACCATGGAGTGGAGCAGGGCCGGGGTGCGAGCGGCTGGGAGTAGCACCCGGTGTACGGGTGTGCGATCTAGTGAGCGCGGCGTGCAGAAAAAAAAGTGGTGTACGGGTGTGTGAGCGAGCTAGCGTGCAGAAAAATGTTGGTGCACGGGTGTGACTATACACCCGCGGCGTGCTAGCCGCCTGCAACCTACACCATGGCCTCGTCCGTCCCCGGCCCCGTGCCGCTCCCTCCCTCCCGTTACGACCTTTCCACGTACCTCGGGCGCGTGCGCCACTGCGCGGACCTCTCGGACCCCTCCATGTTGCTCAACACCCCCCGCGACGTGGAGCAGGCCAAGCGCCAGATCTGGGACTACAAGAACGGCGTCATCCCCGCCATGACGCCCGACTTGTGGCGCCACAAGAAGATCCTCGACTCCACGCTCCACCCCGACACCGGCGAAACCGTGTTCCTCCCCTTCCGCATGAGCTCGTGTGTGTTGTCCAACTTGGTGGTCACCGCAGGCATGCTCACGCCCGGCTTGGGCACCGCGGGCACGCTTTTCTGGCAGGTGGCCAATCAGTCGCTCAACGTGGCCATCAACATCCTGAACGCCAACAAATCGCACCCCTTGACCACCAGGCAGATCGCCACCAACTACACCATGGCCGTGACTGCGTCGTGCACGGTGGCGCTCGGGCTCAACGCCGTGGTGCCGCGGCTCAAAAACATCCGGCCGGCCACGCGGACCATTTTGGGCCGGCTCGTGCCGTTTGCAGCGGTGGTGTCGGCGGGCATTGCCAACGTGTTCCTCATGCGCAGCGAGGAGTTGAAGAAGGGCATTGCCGTGTACGGCGCGGACGGCCAGGACTTGGGGTCGTCGCAGAAGGCCGCGTGGCATGCGGTGGGCGAGACGGCGGCGAGTCGCGTGATCAACGCCACGCCCATCATGGTGCTTCCGCCGTTGGTGCTCGTGCGGCTCCAGCGGTCGCGGTTCTTGCGGGGCCGGCTGAAGCTCGTGGAGACTGCGGTCAACATCGGCTTGATTTTCGCCACGTCGTTGGTGGCGTTGCCGTTTGCGTTGGCGGTGTTTCCGCAGCGGCGCACCATAGCGGTGTCTGCGTTGGAGCCGCGATTCCAGGGCTTGAAGGACACCAACGGCGACGAGATCCGGGAGGTGGAGTTCAACCGGGGGATCTAGTGATGAGTCTGCGGCATTGCGCGGACCCAAAGCATGGCGTGGCTGGCCAGCCGTGGCCAGCGAAATCGTGACTCGACGGTGATAGACAAGACGGTGCTACTGACAATGGGACTACCGCACAGACTGGCGTATAGACGAGTGGCCTGGACCATCTTGGTACCTGTAACAATATAGCAATACACAAGCATAGGCTTTCAGACTGCCGGACCATTGAAGCCAGTCGATTAACAAGTGTGATAGTATGGCTACTGGTAGAGATGTACATGCTAGGAACAACAGCAGAGACAGCAGAGACAGCAGAGACAGCAGAGACAGCAGAGACAGCAGAGACAGCAGAGACAGCAGAGACAGCAGAAGATCAAGTACTACACTTACTGATATCAACTATATACTACAAGCAGTTTCGGCTTGAACATAGCTGTTACAAGGCAACCATCCACTAAAATAGCATGCGGTTACAAGACTCACAATAGCTTTATTGTGAAAACGTAGTGACTGCTACAGCAAGAGCAGTATTAATCATAGCCATCGTATACCAGAAATTCAGATAGCAAGCGTGTAGTTCTACACTTGTTGTGAACATACTAACCACTGGAAGCTACTTGCTTTCAACAGCAGTCACTGGCCCATTGAATAATGCAGTCACTACCCCATTGAATAATGATGATTATAATAAAATTCTTATAGGACATTCGGTAAATTATACAAAATACTTAATAGTGACTACCATTTAATTAGAGTATCTAAAGAAATGAATCATAAACAGATAAAGTCTTATAATATAGATACTAATAAATATAGTAATGCTAAATACGGTGCATTGACATGACACCCAGACACTTGATCAACAAACGACTGAACGTACCGGATTTGGCGTGAAATCTTGGGGTATACCTTCACCCAACTTTATTCCACAACTCACAACATGTTAAGGTCTACCGAAGGTCATTGGAGTATCAGATAGTTCACCTTGGAGAACTTCTGCTTTTGCTGCTTTTTTCTGTTGGAAATTCTTGCTCCATCCTGCGGTCCATATCTCGTTCGTCCCTGCTGATTCTCCACAATACGATACCTCAACGGGTAGATTAAGTGTAGAGTAGAGTGAGTAGAGTGAAGAGAGTGAAGAGAGTGAGTAGAGTGAAGAGAGTGAAGAGAGTGAGTAGAGTGAAGAGAGTGAGTAGAGTGAGTAGAACCGATGCAGTTTACTCAATACCCAGTCTTATCAACCCTCACCTATATTGCCCTCCAGGATCATCGTCTATTTGAGTTAATAACGTCAAGAACCATTGGCATTCAGAGGTGACTCCTGCTGACACCACTATGCCATAGTCACTCCCTAGGGAAATGGCAAAAACAATTAGACTAGACCAATGTAAACGCAACAATCTGAATTGGTGAGCATTTTGTTCAAGGTCTTCAACGATAAGGATTGACTATGACCGTACTACCGAATCTTCAAGGTCACATGGCAGATCAGATGATGCACACGAGCCCTGTACTTTTTTCTGGTCATACTGAACTATAGATAAAATAGATAGAGTGATAAGATAGATAGAGTGATAAAGAACTACTATAGACACAACTCTACATACTACAAATAGAGCTACCGTAGATACTAAATAGACATTACTCAATGGGCTACTATAGACACTAATACTACACATTACCAACTTGTAGCTGGGAAGCACAGCCCATGATTGAGAAAGGATCTTGCTCTCAGTTAGATTTACGCACTATGTCAGCAATTCGTATCTATTTGTTTAAACCTGCCGCCTTCGGGATCAACGAATTTACACCTGACCACCAGATACTAAAGAATTATGGTCACAGGAAGGGATACTATATAGTAAAAGTAACTACTAGGTACAATAATATAGTGACAGTATAAGATACAGTAATATAGTGACAGTATAAGATACAGTAATATAGTGACAGTATAAGATACAGTAATATAGTGAAAGTAACTACTATAGATTGCTGATAACGAAACTGATATATTACTGAAATAGTAACCGAGTTGAGGAGTAACTACTACAGATGTTAAAACGTAACTGTTATAGATTACTGAAAGTGTAGCCACCAGACATTTAAATAGTAATCGCTCATGGTACTACTTACGTTTAGACTCTTCAGTTAGGAAATCCCACTACTTAGTGCTACCTTAGTGTCTAGTCTACAATACTGTAGTAGTATGTAGTAGTATATAGTAGTTGAGTAGTCTATAGTAGTCTATAGTAGTCTGTAGTAGTCTATAGTAGTCTATAGTAGTACATAGTAGTATTTAGTACATAGTAGTAGTACGGGGTGGTTTATAATAGTCTACAATAGTCTACAATAATCTACAATAGTCTACAATAGTCTACAATAGTCTATAACAGTCTACAATAGTCTATAATAGTGCGTGGTAGTATGTAGTAGTCTCTAATGGGGTGGTAATCTACAGTATCTGAGTATCCATCTAGTCTATACTACCTATATTCTAACTGAGCTACTGCCAATAGGTGACTTGGTCAACCAGTCTGGTGCACTTCTCGCTTCCTAGTATTACACTGGCATGTTGCAGCATGACTTGCATGACACCTAGTCTTCCCATTGTTATCGCCTCATTGACTCACTAAGATTCTTGTTACACGGCTCAATGTCACCAGACAGCACGTTTCGACTAGTACTCTATCTCTATAGCATTAACTGCAGTGAAGCTTCTGAGTGGCAGTGTGAAAAACAGTAGTTCGAATATTGAGAAGGGGTGACGAGCACCGTAGCGGCCCATAGTTAGACCGGTGCTTTACGGGACATGTTACGGCTGCATATAACAGTGTTCAGGCCACCCAGAAGACACCCAGGCTTTGGGCATTGAAATGAAAAAGGGAAATTAGTTTTGAAAAGTTAGGGTACTCTCTCCTCTACTCTCTACTCTCTACTCTCTACCCTCTACTCTCTACTCTCTACTCTCTACTCTCTACCCTCTACTCTCTACTCTCTACTCTCTACTCTCTACCCTCTACTCTCTACTCTCTACCCTCTACTATCTACTCACTAGTACATCACTGGAATCACTTGTAATATCTAGTAGTAAGCCGCAAACCGTAGAAAACCTTAGCAGAACTCTGACGCTCATGACCTACGTTAATTACACTCATCACTGCACTCACCCGTCAGGACGACAGCAACCACGGCTAGGTCTGGTCTTAGCTAGCGCAAGAATCTCTTCATGGTAGCTGATAGGCACACTGACATCCCTGTGCAGCGTCTCCACCAACAGATGGCTCAAGCGAACCCTACTATCCAAGACCTTGGACAAAAACGAACAGGAAGAGGCTAGAGGAGAGGCCGAGGGTCCATTATTGATCTCCACATGCACCCTACAGCCCACGCACTCGCTACACAGACCAATATATACCAGTCATACTGGGCCCGGTAGAATATCAGCTGACTTGCAGTTAGCTGAAACTTCAAGAAACAATAGGACCGCCACAAAGTCAGCATGAACGAGTCGTGGAAAGATACCAGGTAGGTTTATGATTATGATGGGTTAGATATAGCAAAAGCGTATCCGGACGTAGACCTGTGATGTTTCGGAACAGACCGTGTAATGTTTAGAAACGGATAGTCCAGTACAGTACGCAGGTGTTCTTGTGTATTGCAGTGTAGGCTCCCCCGGTAAGTAGAATGGGTAGTGTAGAGGGTAGTGTGGGACGGTGCTCATAACCCTTCACTTTCAGGTACACTCTGGCTAACAATACTGACAAGTGCTTCATTTCTGTAGATCTGAGTATTGAATCCGAAATTAACGATATTCGAAGCACCCGAAATTCAGGTTTTAATAAATCTCCCATCTGAGTATTAATTCCATAATTAACGGATTAGAAGCACCCGAAATTTCAGATTAGTAGAGATAATACAACAAGTTTAGAATTCCCAGAAACTAGAGTCAGGAGGGGTACTCCAGAAATATTTGTGCATGTTGATACATGAATTATGACCCAGTATCAAGTTCATTATTAGCTGTATATTTAATAATATCAAGTCTCTGTAATACTGGTACTCCTTTATCTTTAAAGTTTATTGGTGAAATGTTATCTATAACTGGTGCAGTTAATAGAGCTCCTAATTCAGGTGCTTTAGCAGCTATATCTGTTCTTTTATCAGCTCCATATCAAAAAACAACTAATAGATTGACTGGAGGTATAAAAACTCCTTAACTGGTAATTTAGATATAATAACAATGCATAGTTATTTATATTCAAAGATTTAATAACAGTATTTGTATTCTTATTAGTATTTAGTTTATTCGTATTTTTAATTGTACTCAATCTACTACGTGCTATTAATGGAGACAGCCAAAAAACACCTCAACTCACAAAGTATGTGCTTATTCCGGGGCTCCTAAACTAGCAACTATAGTGTATGAAATGCTAGATTAGGTGGCCTGGAGTATCGAAAGCGCATATTACCTTACACAGTTGTAAATGATATTATCAAAAAGGACTACTACTCAGAGTATACCACAGAACACAGTAATTAAATTAAAGATTTTGAGTACTCAGACACCTTTTATGCTATATCAAGATCTGCAGTCAAAGCTACTGTCACACCACAAAGGTATGATGAATTAGGCTGTGCTAGAGCAAGATTACCATCATAAGTGTTTCAAACTGAAAACCAATAATCTAGCAGGGTGTTTCACCACTAAAACTAACTAACTGGGAATGACAAAGCTGTACAAACCGTAATAGTTGTTGAATAAGAACAAACCAGTGGTAGAGTAGTAGAGTAGTAGAGTAGTAGAGTAGTAGAGTAGTAGAGTAGTAGAGTAGTAGAGTAGTAGAGTAGTAGAGTAGTAGAGTAGTAGACTAGTAGTAGTAGACTAGTAGACTAGTAGTAGTAGACTAGTAGACTAGTAGTAGTAGACTAGTAGACTAGTAGTAGTAGACTAGTAGACTAGTAGTAGTAGACTAGAGACTAGTAGTAGAATGATGATGTTATTTACTAGTGTTATGGCTTCCCCCACAATTATGGCCCTGTATGGTCAACTCTGGAACATTAAGCTTCCAGAACCTCATCCCCAGCTGACTCTTCCAATATCCTTCCTATTCGCCTTGCAGCCAGTCAGCTAGTCCGGCAGTCCTCGTGCTGGCTGCCACGCTCACCAGTATTCCCATTCGGGAACCGCCGCGGCCCCGATGGCCGCCTCGATGGCTTCCCGTGTCCGGAGCCCCGCCACGGCCGCCAGTGAGAAGTACTGCTCCGTGGCCTGCGTGGGCTCAAGCACCCCCACGCCCTTGCCTCCGAGGGCCGTGCAGTACGTCTCCATACCCATGGCCGCAAACTCCTGCCGCACCGCCTCCACGGCCGAGTCGCTGACTCCATCCTCCAATAGCGTGAGCGCACAGCCGCCGCCGCCGGCCCCGGTCAACTTGGTGGCACCCACACGCGCCCGGTCCGCGGCCATCTTCACCTGCTCGAGGCTGGGGTGCGACACGCCCAACGCCACCAAGAGCCCGTGGTTGATCTCCACCAACTGCCGGAGACGGGCCCGGTCAAGCGGCTGCGCCTGTATGACGGCCTGGGCGTCCTGCACAATGTGCCCCATGGCCTCGAGGATGGCGCCACTGACCTCGGGGAACTGCCGGTGCTGGTCGGCCACGTGCCCCACCAAGGTCGCCGTGCTGCGCGGCACCTTCGTGTTGGTGAGCAAGAGCGCCAACTCGGGGAAGTGCCGCAAGTTCTGCCGGGCCCCGGCCGCGTGTGCCCGCTGGTACAACACCGCGCCGCCGTACGTCGCCACCGCGTTGTCGATGCCCGAGGGGTTGCCGTGGAAGCACTTCTCGCCCATGAGCGCCCACAGGTCGATGAAGCCGGCGGCAGGCCCGGTAGCGGCGGGCCCGGCAGCGGAAGGCCCGGCAGCGGAAGGCCGTGTCACGTGACCTCCCAATAACGCCATTCCTGCAGACAAGCACACCGACACCGCCGCCGACGACCCCAAGCCGGCGCCCACGGGGAGCGTGGAGCGGACGGCGAAGCGCCGGCCCGGCGTCCCGGCGCTGCACATGCTCATGTACATGTAGAGGAAGCACCTGCAGGCGGCGTAGTGGATGCCCGGCGTGCAGGAGCGGAGGGCGTCCTCCAAGGCGGTCAAGATTTCGGGCACGAGGCCGGGCGTGGGCGCCGGGCGGCCGGCCGCATCGTACGCCACGTGCGGCTGCACCTGCGCCCACGGGAGCTCGGCTAGGGTCCACTTGGCGGCAATGTCCAAGTCGGGGAAAAACAACTCTAGCGTGCCAGCGTCGTCGCTGGGCTCCACGAGCATGTACGCACGGAGCGCCAACGCGGCGGCGATGGCGGGCTTGCCATACACGGCCAGGTGTTCGCCGAACAAAATGGCCTTTCCGGGGGCGGAGACAAAAAACGACATGGAGTGTGAGCAGCGTGGATGACGCGTGGTCAGTGCCTGCGCCGGACTGCAGACAAGCCACACTACACTAGCACACTACAACATACTACAACACACTACACTAGCAACTACAACATACTACACACACTACACTAGCAAATACAACATACTACAACACACTACACTAGCAACTACAACATACTACAACACACTACTACAACACTATAAATACCACATTATACCACATATCATACTCTACCCATAGATACTACAACACACTACAACACAATACATCTCACTATCCCACCATGATATATTGTCAGATCCGATCCGTGCATTTCTCAAGTATGCCCTAATTTCAGTGTTCTAGATGTTATAGTGTGTTATGGTATGTATAGAGTCCTAGTGTGGTGTTATGGTATGTATAGTGTGCTAGTGTAGTCTTATGGTATGTATAGTGTGCTAGCTAGTGTGCTAGTTAGTGTGCTACAGTGTTGAGCGTCACATGCATAGTGATTTCTTGTTAGTGTTCTTTGTTAGTGTTCTTTGTTAGTGTTCTTTGTTAGTGTTCTTCGTTAGCAAGTGTGTTGGAGTGTGGCTTTCAACACTATAGCACCAGGCATTCTAGCATATGTGTAACGTCTTGTGCGTGCGTGTTTCATTAAATGGATCTAGAGTTCATCTAGCTACACAGGCTTAATCGCCTTATCGTGTAGGTACAACATGGTAGCTATGGTCTAGCATAGTGTGTTATAGCTAGGTTATGTCAGTATCTATGACATCCCGAGTTATGTCTATGACATCAAGTGAAATGGTATGAATACCTATAGGACCCTTTCAACTTGCGTTTAGTATATGTTACTATACAGGGATACTTGAGTTATTCTTAACAGACCAGTGAGCTATGCCGGGCTCACTGTCCCTTTTATCCTTTTCTTCTTCTCCGACCTTCGGTCTTCCCCCACGCCATTTCCTCTGGCGCATTCCGCTCGTGCGTCATGACTCACTTATCGGCCCTCCATGCATCCTCGAAGTATCCCATTTCCACGGATGCTGGGTACTCGTTGACATTACTTCTCTGATAGAAGCATGTAAGGAATACACTTCAGATGCAGTGTCAGCTTGTGCTGGCGTTTACTGTGTTGGTAGACTCGAGCAAGAGTACAGAGGAAGTGATTCTGTCTGTCTGATACTGTTCTCAGTGTTGTCTATTTTCTGTGACCTATCTGCTATCGTTGCAGTCATTACTCTGCTGTACGCGTATGCCAAGGTTTCTCCCAGTGCCTCACTCCACCTTAGGCCAGGATAGTAGAACAATGCAGTATAGTACTACAGTGTAGTATAGTGAACTATAGTACACCAGTAAGAGTAAGAGTAAGTAGTAAGAGTAAGTAGTAAGAGTAAGTAGTAAGAGTAAGTAGTAAGAGTAAGTAGTAAGTAGTAAGTGTAAGTAGTAAGTGTAAGTAGTAAGTAGTGAGTAGTAAGTAGTAAGAGTAACTAGTAAGCGTAACTAGTAAGCGTAACTAGTAAGAGTAAGTAGTAAGTGTAAGTAGTAAGTAGTATAAAACTAGTCCCCTTCCTACACTGACTTCTCCTATCATGCGGCCAAGCTGCCTCACAGTACTATGAGGTCTGTGGCCCAGCAGACTTCTAAGCCCTGAGTACGGTAGGTGTGTAACGGCCAGTAGCCGTTTGACCCGTGACCCGTTCCCTTCTTATCGTGGGCTGTGAGGACCGCGGTATGCATGTTGCAGCCAGTGTGGATGCGACACGCACTGTAATAGTCGAACTAGGTGGCAGGACACGATAAGCAGAGGAAGGTTTGAAGATCAAGGAATGGAACCTTGACAGACCACGCCAACGCCTTATTGATCCTAGGTTATGAGCAACTATAATGGTCTCACTCTCCCCTGGCCAGTGATTGTCTAGCAGTGAGTGACAAGTCCTGACAAGTCCTGTCAAGTCCTGACAAGTCCTGACAAGTCCTGTCAAGTCCTGTCAAGTCCTGTCAAGTCCTGTCAAGTCCTGTCAAGTCCTGTCAAGTCCTGTCAAGTCCTTACAGTACTGCTCCTATGTGTGCCGAATCAGCCATAGCAGCCGTGAGGTCAGAGTCCCTGCACTATAGGTGGGACATCTTGCTAATATATTTTAGTATACTTTAGTATATTTTACTATATTTTACTATACTTTAGTATATTTTACTATATTTTACTATATTTTAGTATACTTTAGTATATTTTACTATATTTTACTATACTTTACTATACTTTACTATACTTTACTATACTTTACTATACAGGGATGTAAATTATGTCAACAGACGGTGACCACGGTGACTCACTGGCCCTTGTATCCTTCGCTTCTCCCCTTGGTCGCCTCGTACCGCTGTACATTCCGCTGTACATTTTGTACATTCCGTTCTAAGCTTCCGTTCGTGCATTCTCACCGTCTGCACATACATCCTCGACTCTGCAGGTGCTGGGTACTCGCTAACACGCGGCATACAATAAGACCGCATGGAAGATGGACACGGTGAACGAGAATCGGTGCGGATATATGCGAAGTATAAAGGTCGTCCTGGCCGCTCAACGTGCAACTTACATACCTTTTTACCGCAGTTGAAACCTGACCTACGCGGAGATCAAAGTCTCTAACTTACTACGCTATCTAAAGTCTGTCTAAGTCTAAGTCTAAGTCTAAGTCTAAGTCTAAACGTCAGCCACAATGAGAGACCCCGACTACATGTCCCTCCCCCCAGCCGAGCAGTTCAACTGCGCTTTGGCCAAGTGTGACGAGTCCATCTGCGCCTTGTTTGAGTTCGACAACTCCAGCCCGACCTCGTTCATCAACATGGTCATCTCCAACTCAGTACTGAGGGTTTTGAAAGGCTTCCTGCTCAAGCAGATCACCCCAGACGACCTCCCCAAAGTCAGGCAATCACTTCTCAACACCCTCGAGACTTATGCTCCACTCAAGATGTGTATCTTGTCAGAGATGAAAGACCCCTCCTTGTTCCAGAAACACTTCCCGAGTGCCGCCACACACCGGTACGAGGTCGAGGATGCCGCAAGCGAGATTGCCGTGTCAATTTTGCGCAGGTTGCCGTTCCTTGTGGGCACTTTTGAGTGCAACGACGACCTCCACTCGGTCATCTGTGGCATTTTGAAGGCGTCAACTTTGTCACCGGCTGAACGCTTCTTCCGCCAATCCATCGACAGCGCCGTTTTTATGACGTTGTGCATGGCGTGGAAGGGAACATCGATTGATGCTTTGGACCTCATCCTCAAAGAAGCTGCCCGCTTGAAACTGCTCTACAATTGCGACATGGACTTTATTTTGGGCACGCTCTTCTCCGTCTTCCTGGGGGACGTCAAGTCGCAGATCGGCGTGTGGTTGGAGCAGTCCAAAATCGACCCCACCAACGAGACCATGCAGAGCATCGTGGCCAGATTTGCGACGGAGGTGTTTCCGGCGATTGCCAGGCATAATAAAGCCAGGACGCTGCCTGCCATACAGGTTCCCGACGTGATATACCGGAGAGTCTTAGAGCTTACCAAGTTCAACAAAGGCGCCAGTGATTTCTCGGGCATTCGTCCGTTCCACAATGAATAAGACGATGCAACCAGCACCCCGACCAGGACGAAAGCGACTACGAAACATTAGCTACGTGGTGGACATGATGTTGTCGAGAATGCGTTCTAGGCCTATGCGAACAATGACTCGCATCCACCGTGAACCATGTTCCTTGTTCAACAGCCCGGGAATAACATGGCGGCTTAATACACCGAATACCTGGTGCACTGATCTGCAGCTGAGCAGGAAGCTCGGCTGGCTGTCGTTCTACTGAGCCAGCTGGAAGTAGTGAGGCGGAGGTGGTTCGGCAGACTGATCGGCAGTGATGTGACTTTTCGATTTGACGAGCGCAGCTATGATAGGTCGAGTCTAGAATTGGGCACTTGATGGCACTTGATGGCACTTGATGGCACTTGATTGTATGGTCTATCAAGCACTTCCGTCAACCTGGTGTATCCACTAAGGAAGGCTTCCTGCTAAGAAACCAACTGCTCAAGGACCATTAAACAAGGAGCTTATTGCAAGCACATGCCTGTCCTGGTACAGCTCCTGTGAAGATTCCAACACACATTCACTTAGACTAATGGACGATGACATGTCACTGAGAATGCGCTGTATGCCCATCGTAAACATCCAACGCTACCGACATACAGAGCTCAGTCCAAGATATCATCCCTAGGCCTTGTATTGCCTGGAGCGTCCAGTGGAATAACAGTTTAATGACTACCCGATGCTACCTTCAGCCGGTAGAAAGATGTGTATTTGCATACAAACATCAATAACGCGCAGAAGCATAAACTGGATGCGCAGGTGAACGCAGACCAGCTACACCTATCCAGTATTAACTTGAAAACAACTTTATTTACTTTTAAATGAATATCTTTATCATCTTTACTGTTCAATCTTGTATATCAAACATCTTTAGGATTCAAGCAGAATCTGTTAGTTTCAATTTATGTTTTGGTATATACTAATACACAGGGATATGTAAGTTGTACCTACAGAACCGGCATCCAAAGCGGGATCCCAACTCCTCTCATGCCTTCTTGCTCGTCTAAGGTCTGCAGTCTTATTGTTCAGTTTCTGTACAGTCTTATTGTTCAGTTTCTGTACAGCCCCATTGTTGATCCATGTCCTGCATACCGCCTCTCTCCGAAGTACCTCCGTACATCCCAGGTACTCGTTGAAGTTAGATCCGCCATGTAACACTACTCATTAGGACAGCAGTAGCTTCGAGCCTACGTCATGACGGCGTCTAAAGTCACCTTCCACGTGATGTGGACGCAATTCACCTTACTTGGACATGGCGTCTAACCTCAGTGGTTCACTGACACTTTCAAACTTGAGTAACTTGTCTTGACTGTAGTATTCTTTCAAACTTGAATTTTTATCTTGAACAGTTTTGATAACTTGAAATCCAAAATGTTTATCTTGAACTCTTGTATGTATCTTAAAACTTTAGTCTTATCATACTTTAGTCTTATCATTAACTAGTCTTATCATTAACTTCAACTGCTCACAGGAAGAACTGCAACAAAGTTGTGATTAATCGGAATACAGATTGATTGTGGGGAACTCATGTTTGCAGCAACACGGCGAGACCGTACATTGCCTACCAGACTCTGAACTTGGCAAGGTATTTGAAGGACCTAGAGCGAAGCATAAGAAGGCTGCATGACTGTAAGATAATTATTGCAGACAGAAAGGAAGGGAATTGTGTTCAAAAAAGCGAACGACGCTTCCAAATCTGATGCAGAAGTGTTAATGGATCAGAGAGGTGTCAAGATGCTTATTATGAGAAAGATGTGAAAGTTTGTGGATGCTCTAGCAACAAACACAGAAACAAGACAGTCTAGATCAGCATACCTGATTATGTTTATGGGAGGCCCGATACCATGGTGGTCAAAGTTGCAAAAGACCGTAGCAGCATGAAAAACCGAAGCTGAGCTCTTTGGACTCTGAAGGCAGCAGAGAGGCAGTATCATTAACTAGTTTCTCATTAACTAGTCTATCATTAACTAGTCTATCATTAACTAGTCTATCATTAACTAGTCTATCATTAACTAGTCTATCATTAACTAGTCTATCATTAGCTAGTCTCTCATTAACTAGTCTCTCATTAACTAGTCTCTCATTAACTAGTCTTATTATTAAAACTTTTATATCTCGTTTTTAAATTTTATGTCTTGTCTTCAAAACTATAATATCCTGTTTTTAAAGTGTATGTCTCTGTCTTTAACTATAGTATTCTTATTTTAAATTTATATCTTCTTCAGACTTGAATATCTTTACCTTTAAAACTTAAATTCTTATCATTAAGAACCCTAAGATCTTTAGCTTAAAACCTGAATATCTTTCTTTAAAACAATATCTGGTCTTAAAAATTGTAATAGCTGGTCTTGAAACTACATCTTTTCCCTAAAACCGTCGTCTTGTCTTAACACTATCTTTGAAACTTTAATCTTAACTTTAGAGTGTATTATCTGTCTTACTTCATATCTGATATTTTAATCTTCCTTTATCCTCAATATCTAATGCCTTTGAGCAATTACCTGTAGGACAATTGTACCTTCACCAATCAGATGCTACCAGTGTACCTGAGGCCCAGCCTAACCTCCTGGACACCGTACCGTGGGGAAGCGATAAATCCTGGAGTCTCTTAAGGTACTATCAACATACATCCGATGCGCAGCTAAGAATCTAGATATCTTTTCATTTATTCATATTGATGTCAATTCATTATTCATCTTAATTCTATTAATCTTAATTCTTTCTCAATTCTTTCTCAATTCTTTCTCAATTCATCTTACTATCTTACTCTATTATACTTATGCATTTTCGTCATCTTCACCTTCCACCCACCACCACACTAACACCACTCCATGAGCCATTCGCTGACATCACACTGAATGCTGACTAACCGAGCTTGGCTGTATCAGCAGCGTGCGCAGCCAGTGTCTCTTAGTCAGTGTCTCTTATGTAATTATATCTTATGTGAGTATCTCTTATGTCTGCACCTGCCTACGACACAAGCGCCTTGAGCTCCACTATGTCGTCCACCAAGGCCTTCACAAAGCTGTGGTACTTCTCGTCGCTGCGGCTCAAAACCAACTCCTCTTCCTTGGAGCTCGGCAAAATCCGCGACGCCAAAAACTTCGGGTGTTTCAAGAGATTGTTGACAAAGTCGCCGAAGTGCGCCCGCTTCTGCGGCGTGTCGAAGCCCGGGAGAATCGACATGTCCACGTCCGTGGCCAGCTCCACGCTGATGCCCCGCGCCGCCACGATCTCGTGCAACATCTTGAAGATGTAGAGAATCTGCATGGTCTCGAACGTGCCGGCCGTGGAGATCTGGAGCGCCGCCAGGTCCTTGGTCCACAGCTCCGCGCAGAACTCGATCTGCCTCTGGAACGCCCGCATGGTCAACATCACCTCCTGGACCTCCAGGTTCTTGGCCAAGCACGTGACCACGATGGGCAACACCCCGTTGATCCAGTTGCGGTGCAACTGCACGCTGCTGTCCACGCTGACGCCGCCGTCCTTGAACGGCCGCGAGATGATGCTCTCGCGGATCACCGTGAACAAGTTGTAGTGGCCCAAGTTGTCGCAGAACTCGTCCAACCCGAGGAACTGCTGCACAAACATCAAGCTGAGCTGCGCAAACACCGGCTCGTTGTTTCCCACAAGCACCAAGTGAGAGAACGTGTAGAGGCTGCAGATGGCCTCCACGGTCTTGTTCTCGCGGAGACGCACCATGATCTCCGACTGGAGCGCCCGCGAGAGCTTCATTTGGGTGAAAAGCTTGAGAATGGAGAGGATGAGCTCAAAGTCGGCGAGTGCCTCGCCAACAAAGCCGCCGCCCACAACGTCAGGCTGTTGGTGCCCTGAGCTGGGTGCGTTACCAGCGGTGGACAGGGCTGCGTTTCCAGCGGTGGACAGGGCTGCGTTTCCAACGGTGGACAGGGCTGCGTTCTCAACGATTTGTCCAACGGTTTGGCCAACGCCGTGTCCCGTCCCCTCTCTTGACTTCTTCTGCCGAAGGCGGTACACGTCGTTCTCCAACTGCACAATAAGGCCCCTCGTCCCCCTTGCAACCACAAAGTCAAACACCCTCATCAAAATCTGGTGGTTCAAGGCCACCAAGTCGTACTTGTGCCCTATCTGGGAGAGCGACACGTACAATATCCGCAACAACGACCGGTACGAGTACTCGCTTGCATTGTGCACGTCGAAATTCAAATACCCCACGTTGGCGTCGCCCATCAACTCGAGACTTGCCTCCACTATCGGAATGGCTTCGGCGCTGAAGTTCGACCCGTTGCAATGTCCCGTGTAGAGAAGCAAGAAGGCCAACTCGATCTTGCCGAAGTTCTGCTGCCGGAAGAAGTCCTGCGTGTAAGTGTCTCTTGGCTCGGGAGTCGTCAAGAGCTGGAGCGCCGCCTGGGAGTAGCTTGTTGGGAGGGACTTGGGTGCCCGCCGGCAGAACGTCGTCACGAGCCCACCCACTGCCCGGCCAAGAGAAAACTGGGCATTGTAGTACTGCATGTTGGCCCCACAGTGGATGATCTGGTCCCGGATGCCACGCCATTGGGCGTGTTTGCCAAACATGGCCTCGAGCACCTGCAAGTCGTACACCTCCTGGATGCCAAAGCGATTGCGCTCCTTGAACAACACCGCAAAATCCGAGAGCTTGTACTGGGGGAACGCCGCCGCAAACTGCTCGTTCACCTCGTCGTAGAGTGACGTGTTGTAGCCGGAAACCGAAAAAAAGTCGGGGATGCGTGCTGCAAATTGCTTCCCCCGCAAGTACTCCACGATGGCCGCCTTGCACTTTTCGTTTTTGCTGGTGAACAAGAGAAGCGACAAGGTCTCGGCGACTTTGGCGTAGAGTTTGCAGTGGTACGATGCCCGGTACAACTCGTCAGAAACCGCCCACTTGACGCGGGCCGTCTCCTGGCTCACCGAGTCGTGTCTGGAAACACTATCGTTCTGCTGAGCCGAATTTCTCCGAACTATGTCCCCCTCGTTTCGGTCCGTCAGTTCTCCTTTCGCACGGTCCTTCTCCGCTGGTCGCTTCTCAAAGCTGGCCATCATCGAGATCAACTCCTGCACGAACACACAGTCGCTTTCCTCGTCCCGGGCGATGTTCCACAGACTGAACGCAAGCGACACCGCGTCCAAAAGATGCACGGTCACGGCGGGCGGGAGGTAGTTTATATCGTTGATGTTGCGCTTCAAAATCGAGAGCAACGAAACTGTTTTTCGGGGAGACTCTGCTTTCGCCAGGTGCTCCCCAAACACATCTCTGCCGCTGATGAAAAAGACCGAGAGACCCTGCTGGTTGGCCTCCATTAACGCACAGAGAAACTTGTAGATGGGGATTTTGATGTTCTGGTCGTCGAACGGGTTTTCGAGGTCGGCGGCCAAAGAGTGCAAGAAAATGCGGGAGTGGGCCCGGCCCAAGTGGGAAAGCATGGACGGAGCCGGCGTCGAAGCCCACTTGCCCTTGGTGAGCGCGCTCAACAAGTCAAGCACGTATTCCCTGAGCATGCCCCCCTTGGCATAGATCATCACAAGCTCCGGCAACTTCCGGAAAAGCCCCTTCTCGAACGCGCTGGGAGGGCGCCCGATGGAGCTGCGGATCTGTGCAACGAGCTTGCTGAACTTCAAGCACGCACGTGCCCATATGGCGCCGTAGTACCCCGATTTGTCTGCCAAGTCGTAGGTCCGGCAGAACGACGCCAACGAGTCCACCAGCTCGAAGATCGGCAGCGCAGAGTCGTTGTTGCCGAGCAAGAACGCATCGAGGATCTGACCGGCCGCAGTGGCGAAGATCCGCGTGGGTTTGGACTCGGGCGGAGTGTCGGGTCCGATGGAAAACATCACCTCCAAGCACACGCTGAACACCTCGAGCAGAAGCGTCCCGAGCTGCAACTTCTGGTACCCTTCACTGTAGTTGCACAGCGCACTGAACACCTGGAGCAAATGCTGGGTAATCTGGGCCAAGACCTCGGCCTTGGAAGCCTCGGGGTACTCGTCCGAGACGGCGAGACAGTTTTCCGTCAAGGCAAGGGCGAACTTCGCCAACAGAAGCGTGAATGAATAGTCCCCCCGCGCCATTTCGAAGGAGCCGAAGATGATCGATGCAAAGCCCTCTTTTCCCTGCCGCGAGAAGAGCGACGATGTGGAGAGGTAGGCCCAGACACGCGTCGTGACCATGGGCATGAGAGAACCAAGAATGTCGAGGACCATGGCCAGCAACTCGGCATTGCGGTGGTGCAAGCTCTGCTCGAGGAGCCGGAAAACGACGTCCAAAATGTCGGCGTCGTCTGTGTACGCAGACATGTACTCCAAGGCGACCGAGGCATCGGCCTGGCACGTGACCTGTCGGATGAGGTCCAAGGTGGTCAGCAACAATGCCATCTTCTCGCGGTTGGACGCATCAAACGATTTGGAGATGTTCTCGAGCACGCGCCCGAGAAAAGCCCACCCGTTGTACTTGTATAGAAACGTCACCCACACCTTGTGGGGGTCCTCGGGCTGGAACACCTGTGCCCTGGTGTCCTCGCTTAGAAGCAACGACAACTTCTTGCTGGCCTCGTACGGCGGGTACACGTCCACCGCCTGCGAGAGCCGCACAAGGCTGGTGTTGTCTGCATCGATCTCGTGGAGACCGCTGAACTGGGCTGCATCGAAGGCCTGCATATACGACCGCATCTCCTCCAACTCGTGCAAGGCAAAGTCGCCGTTGATGGCGGCCATCTTCAAGAAGGGGACCATGAGCATGGGGAACTTGGCGCGCGAGAGCACAAAAAGCTGCTGTGCGTCGGGCGAGTCAAAGAAGGTTTCCACGGAGAGGGCCGGCGCCCTCTGGAGCACGGCGCATATGCAGGACAAGAGTTCATCGTTCATGGTTATCACAGGCAACGCCGCCAAGATCAACTCCACCAACGCAACGGCGTAGTTGTCATCGAAGCCGAGGTATTCGGCCAACTCCTGGATTTGCGGAAACACCGCAGTGCCGATTTCGGCCTGGAGCGTGGCCAACAGCTGCTGGATGGCGCCAAGAGAGAGCTCAGAATCCAAGAAAGCTGCGTTTTGTTCCGGGCGCTCCTCCAAGAAAATCGACTTCTTGTGGAGCGTGAGCAAGAGGCCGTACTTGACTATTGTGTTGCGGCTGGACGAGACAACGGACGCAAGCGACGAGAAGACGCCCACATCGTCGAAGTACGGCGCCGTGGCCGCCGCGTCGGGCCGCAACTCCAAGAACTTGAGTGAAATCACCGTCAAAAGCCCGGAAACGAGCCCAAACAATCCCGCGTCCTGCACATACGCGCCGCCGAAGTCCAGCTGCTCGACGTAGTCGAACCAGTCCTGCACCACGCCCGTAGGGTAGGTGTCCAGCTCCAAGAGGAGGTCGTGCAAGAGCCGGAGCAACGCCACCATATGCAAGAGCATCTCGTCACGTGCCAGAGGCGCCACGGCGGCACAAAACTCCGGCACGTCCGGCACCACGATCCAGCGGTGGCACTCCTTGAGCGCCTGCACGAGATTGCGGACGTAGTCTCCGGTGACGAGGTACGATTTGCCGACGTTCCGAACCACCAAGGACGCCGTTTCGAGGAACCGGGCGTGGAAACACCGGCTGGCAATGTCTAGAACGGTCCGCCGCTCGCCTAGAACCGCGCAGGTAAACAAGATCTCCGGGGAGACCGGCAGGGATACGCCAGGTTCGTCAGGCACCCGCTTTTTTGTCTGTAGGATGATGCGGAGCACTTCTTTGACATCCAAGCTCAACCACAGCGCCAATTTGCGGGCCAAGGCGACATTGTCGTCGGAGGCGCCCTCGTAAAGGACACCACGCAATTGGAAATGCTTGAGGTCGGAGGATTGCGCCGTTTGGGGGCTCAGTGTGTGGAAAGGCATCGGCTGGAGGAGAACATCCTTGTTGTACAACAAAAACTCGTCCAACGCATCGGAAAAAAGGACGTCGTCAAGCACCGAGAGGGCCGACGCAAACGTCCACGCAGGGGTCTGCTCCACAGGGCGGGAGATGAGTTTGTTCTCGGCAGACATGGGGGGTGGTGCTACGAGAGAGTGTTGATGATGGGTGGGCGAGCGCTTATGTGCAGGATACACCGAGGTCTACATGCAGGATATCGACATGGTCCTAGCCACTCCGAATGCTCCTAGCCACTCCGACACGTGGCGGCATCCTACACGTAGTGGCTCTTGCTGACGGCGGGTGGGATCGCGGCGTCTGGCTCGGGCTCGGCGCCGAGCACCGCGTCGTTGAACTCGAACGTGGCTGTGTAGCCCGGCGTCAGCTTCAAAGACGTGTTCTCCACAGAGAAGCCCCCCGCCGCACACTCGCCGCGGACGAGCCGTTTCCAGGCATCGTGGCACTCTGCCACGGTCTGCATGGTCTCCCTCTGGCCCCGGTAGGCGCCGTTGAGGGCGAAGCGGTTGGGCGGCTTGCCGTCCGGCACCTTGTAGTCACGGAACCACTGGCGCGTGGCCTCCAAGAGCCCCGGGCACTTGACGAACACGTCGTGGATGTCGAAAAGCTCCTGCGCTAGCGGGTCCTGCACAGAGACGCAGATGACCTTCCAGTCCAACTCGCCGTCGTCGATCAAGGCCAACGAGCCCAAGATGCGCACCCGGGACACCGTGCCCGTGGGCATCACCTGCAGGCCGATCTCGCACACGTCGAGCGGGTCGCCGTCGCCCCGGAGGCCCTGGATGGCCAGCTCCTGCATGGGGTCCTCCCAGGTCTGCGGGAACGCCCCGTAGTTGTGGATGTAGCCGTGGTAGGGGAAGAGGTTGGACACGAAGCGAACGTGGCCCTTCTTCACGTCCTGCACAATCGGGTTGCCCGGGAGCTTGGTGTTGATTTCCATCTTGGCGTTGGTCCAGCGGGGGATCTCCACCACCATGGACGCGGTGGCGGAGTCGGCGTCGAGGTCCAACGGCACGTCGTGGAAGAACGAGCCGATGGCGTTGTTCTGGACTGCGTAGCTGCGGTAGTTTTCCGTATACTTGGCGCCCACGGCCACGGCATGCCAGGCGGCGGCGGCGGCGGGGGGAGAGCCGGACTGGGAGGCCAGCGAGCGGCGCGCCGCGAGGTGGTTGGCGGTGACGGCCAAGCGGGCGCCAGCAGAGGCGTAGTTGACTTTTCGAGCCATGGTACGGGCCAAGAAGAGCATGGTGGGGTAGTCGGCCTCGGCACATGTGTGGGCGGCCATGCAGGACCGCGACTGAGCAGATGCACGTGTAGGAAGTAGAGTAGAATGAGTTGTGTATTGTGTATTAGTGATGTTATGGTTGATTGTGAGTCATGTGACGACTTGAATGGATGCGGGAGCGGTAGGAGTAGCACGGTGGTCCATTAGTAGGTGGTATGTAGAGTGGACGTATGGTAGAGTATGTATTCAGTAGGTATGTAGAGAGTGGTATGTATAGTATGTAGAGTGGTATGTAGAGTGGATGTAGAGTGATATGTAGAGTGAATGTATAGTATGTAGAGTGGTATGTAGAGTGGTATGTAGAGTGGATGTATAGTATGTAGAGTGGTATGTAGAGTGGATGTAGAGTGATATGTAGAGTGAATGTATAGTAGCATAGTAGGAGGTATGTTATTGCCAGTATGGTGATTGAAAGTGTCGTTGTAGCTATGTATAGTAGGTATGTGGTATAATGTACGCCGTGTATAGATTTTTTAACGTCTGGTACCTCAGGTGTGTTCGTTGAGGATTCCCAGTAGGTGAAACCTATACATAGCAACCTTGATATGGGTGTGGTAGACGCCATGTCACGAGGAAGGAAATGCATGAGTCCGTCTTGGTTATGGTGACTAGGAGACGTTCTTGGCATTCGATGATACGCTCTTATCTGAAAGATGTGACCTAGTGGATCTAACAGTGTAATATATGTGTAGTAAGAAGTACGGTTGTAGGTGTGTAGTAAAAAGTACGGTTGTAGGTGTGTAGTAAGAAGTACGGTTGTAGGTGTGTGGTGTGGTATGGTGTACAATACAGTGTATGCCTTGAGGTCTGTGGTGTAGATAGTATTGTAGGTATTCCTAGTGGGCCGTAGGCGTTAGAGGTAACATAGTGGTATGTAGGTGCTACGTGAAGTATGTGCGCAGTGTCCCTAGTGATCTGTGTTTATGATCGAGAAACGTAGAGTAGTAGAGTAGTAGAGTAGTAGAGTAGTAGAGTAGTAGAGTAGTAGAGTAGTAGAGTAGTAGAGTAGTAGAGTAGTAGAGTAGTACAGTAGTACAGTAGTAGAGTAGTAGAGTAGTAGAGTAGTAGAGTAGTACAGTAGTACATTATATTGTAGTAAAGCAGTACAGTAGTACAGTAGTACAGTATGTAGTAGAGTAGTACAGTAGTACATTATATTGTAGTAAAGCAGTACCGTGAGTGACAGTATGTAAACAGTGAACCCAGTCAGTAGGCAGTAACACAGAACTAACACAGTAACTAGCAAGTCAGTAAGATATAGAATAGACAGTAGGTGACAGTAGACAATTACTGAATTCGTGACTAGTACAGTAAGAAACACAATATGTAGTAGTACAGTAGTTAGTATGTAGTAGTACAGTAGTTAGTATGTAGTAGTACAGTAGTTAGTATGTAGTAGTACAGTAGTTAGTATGTAGTAGTACAGTATGTATAGTATAGTACTACAGTACTACAGTGTGGACAGTAGACAAGTAAACGCAATTAGTACCGTAGTGTAACCTACCAACTACTCATACTAACAGTAGCACATTGAGAACATGTTGAATGAACACTGCTGGTAGTAATTAGTACCACCCTAGTACAATACTGTCAGATTCTTGAATACGTCTGATACCTGGAATGTGTGTTGAAATCCCAAATGAATCCGCTGAATATAGCAACGTGAATACGGTGGGGTGAAGAAAGAGGTTAAACGCTATATACGAGTTAAGGAACAGATGAGTCGTCACGGTTATGCTGATTAGACGATGTCTTGGCACGTATGCTCGTAGAAATGGGTAGTCTACTCATGGGTCTAACAACAGTATTACAGTATTACAATACTACAGTACTACTCTACTACACTACTCTACTACACTACTCTACTACACTACTCTACTACAGTACTACAGTAGTACACTACTTCTACTACACTACTACAGTAGTACACTACTCTACTACTCTACTACTCTACTACTCTACTACACTACTACACTACTACACTACTACAGTAGTACACTACTCTACTACTCTACTACTACACTACACACTACACTTCCCTCTACTTCTCTACTACTACACTACACACTACACTACACCAGTATAAGTACCGGTACGCTATACCTGACCATGCCAAGATTCAACATGCTTCACCAGCCAGACTGGCAGTCTACGTCATCTCTATAGGCATTCCACAGGCTCGCTACTAGTCTGAATGTTTCCCAATCTCAGAGCACACTTATTCCCGTTAATTTCATGGCACATGGTACTCTGGGCTTCTTGAGGCTACGGTTTCAGTCTTGTCGATCCATCAGACTATCACATCATGTGCTTTCTAAGAGGTTACAAAGGATAATACAATCTATCGCCTATTGATCGACTGCCCAGTGCAGCGGTGCAGTAGTGTTCTGGAGCATTGTCCACTCTTCGGGAGTGACGTGTCTTGGAGTGAGTCTAGTCAGCTCCGCGCCAACTCTAGTCCCAGAGTCTAGTATGGAGGTGGCCCCAAGTAGCAGATCTTTCCCTTCTCGTTGAAGCCAGAGTTGGTGTCGTGCATCTCCACCAAGTTGCGGTTGGCAGCAATCTCCTGCTCAGACCAGCCGTACGGGTCCTTGGGAATCCACAACACCGGCATCTGCGCCGAGATCACCGGCTGGTCGTACGCGTGCTTGTCGTCGCTCGTGTCTTCCACCTCGTTGTAGGTGCTGGGAATCATGCTTTTGGCGTGGCGGTAGTTGAGGAACACGTCGGGCCGGATGAACCGCACCAACTTGTTGGAGCTCTCGGTGGTCTTGAAGTCGCGGTCGGCCATCAACGGCGTGAGCGTCTGGCCGTGCTCCAAGTTGTCGTTCTCCTCGGCCACGGCCCGCTGCACGTTCTGGGCCTCTCTGAGGTCGTCCACAAGCGCCTTCTCCGAGTCCACCGCCGTCTTGCGGTCGAGCACCTTCTGGTAGTCCGAGTCTTGCATGTACGACCAGGTGTGCGACACGCCGTCCAATGGCTTCATGGTGTCGACGGGCACCACCTCCAACAAGTGGTCGAACGCGGACTTGAGGTTCAAGTGCACGAACACCGTGAAGCCCAACATCACGGCCTCGAGAACCACGGGACCCCAGCCCTTGCCGATCACGAACAACCCCAAGAGGCACACCTGGCCAATGTACAAGCCGGTGAAGGTCTGGAACAACGCCTTGGGGTAGTGCGAGCCGCGGGCATCCGGGCCCTCCACGAAGATGTAGGTCAAGTTGTGGGCCCACGCGATGTACAACAAGGCAAACGCAACCGTGGCAAACAACAAGATCATGGGCGCGATGATGGAGAAGGTGAGCGTGATGGTGGCCAAGGTCACCACGGGCGGGAACGTGGTGCCCCAGGCCGCGGAGCCCAAGCCGGAGAACCGCGCCCACTTCTTGCGCAAGGTGTTGTCAAAGAGCGTGCCCAAGATGTAGTAGAGGAAGAGCCCCACCACCTGGAAGAGCGAGCCGCCCGCCACCGTCAAGCCCTGCAAGATGAGGTACGAGATGTAGAAGTTGGACGAGGTGGGCAAGCCGTTTGCCAAGATGGAGAGCGCCAGCGACGGGTTTTGCACGATCCGCGTCACGGCCGACGTGGCCAGCGACGCGAGCGCCGTGACCAAGAACCCGTTGACCATCAAGAACGCAAAGTACGCGTTGTGCGTGAAGTGTTCCACGCTCTGCGCCGACACGCAGCCGGCCACCTTGCCCATGCCGCGGATGAACATGGGCAACACGGCCATCAAGAGCGCCAACATGATGGTGGGCAACAACGACGTGATGGTACCGAGCAACCACTTGGGGCAGTTGAGAATGAAGCGCAAGAAGTGGAGCTTGTTGGTCAAGTAGGTGATGTTGGAGATCACACCCACGAACGCCACGGGGATGGCCCAGAAGATCACCAACGCGGTGATGGCAGCGATGGCAATGCCCCTGCGGGTGATGCGCTCCCACCAGAAAAGCCGCATGTTGTCCCAGTCCACGTCGCCGGGCTCGAGCCCCACGTACTTGGGCAGCATGCGCAACGGGTTGTGGTGCACGGTGGCCTGGAACGCCAACTGGGCGGTGTACTGGTCGGCAAACTCCACGAAAATGGAGTTCTTGGGCGCCGACTTGCGGAACTGCTTCTGCAAGCGGTACACCTCGCGGTCCACGGCCCGCAACTGCTCGCGCGTGTGCTCGATGGAGTCCACCTTGGGCTTGAACATGCCGTTGGCACGGTGGCGGGGCCGCTGGTCGCGTGGCACGTACGACTCCAACTTGCTGGGGTCGTCCACCTGCACGCCCTTCTTGTCGGCCTTCATTTTGGCCTTGACGGCCTTCTGCAAGAGCTTCGTGGTGAGCTGCTCCAACTTGTACGCCAACGCCTCACGCACGTTGTTCTTGTGGTTCAAGATGCGGACGTTACGCGACACGTACACCCGCTTGACGCCGTTGAAGAGCTTGTGGAACTGCTTCTCGTCCAACCACGAGTCCGGCACCGACTGGAAGAGCACGGTGCGCGACGCCAACTTGGTGGCGTACTTGGGCGACAGGAGCACGGCGCAGCGGAACGAGTTGAAGAAGAACAACTCGCGGTAGATCACGTAGATAACGCCGCCGTAGAACACCCACGACACGAGCGCATGCGCGTAGTAGCGGCGCCGGTGCAACACGTTGGAGATGGACAACTGGTCCAAGCCGTCGCCGTTGCGGCCGTGGACGGCGTTGACGGGGAGAAGGATGACCCACGTCAAGATGCCGACGGCAAAGAGCAAGCCCATGACAAAGATGTAGCGCAAAAAGAAGTAGCCGTCGAGCCCGCACTGCTGGATGAGGAAGCTGTGGGGCTTGGTGAGGAGAATGTACACCCAGCGGAACGGGTCCAGGGGAAGCGGCTCGGGCTTCTTCTCCTCGGGGACCAAGTCGAACGAGGATTTGGGCGAGTAGATACGCTTGAACTTCAAGCGGAGCAACAAGAAGCCGCCGATGAAGCAGCCGAAGAGAATGGCGTTGGCCAGGAGCGCAGTCAACACCGCCTGCGTCGACGTACCTTGAGAGCCAGCCATGATGGGGGGGTAGGCGAGAGTAGGGAGGGAGAGGAAAATATGCGCCGGGAGAGAATAAACATAGCTGGTGAGGCCGGCGTGCGTGCAGGCCGGCTGCGATGGCCGCGGGCTCTGTGCCGGCGCTCGCATTCACCCATGCACTCTGTGCGTTTTCCGTGCCGTAGAGAACAATTCTGCATGTGCGGGCGCTTGCATGAATAGTGGATTCGGGGGTTGGGCCAGCTGGGGCTCCGGCGGCGGGCGGCGGCCGAGGGCACGGGGGGTTTTGGGGGGGGAGCCCGGGGGGGCGGCTCCCGGGCCACACCCGTGCACCGGGCTGTGCCTGGCCGAGGCCGTTGACCGTTATTCTGACACATTGGGCTCGCCGCGCCGCGCATTCCAGATCCGCGCAGCCTTGCATTCTACGCCGCGCCGTGGGTCTGGACTTGCTATGGCACGTGACGGGTGGGTTATGATTGGATGCATGGGATGGAAGGGCTCTAGATTGGGGGTAGGAGTAGTGGCTGAGCAAGAGTTAAGGTGTATGCTAGGTTAAGGTAGGTGCTAGGTTAAGGTAGAGTTAAGCTAGATGCTAGGTTAAGGTAGAGTTAAGCTTCTTAAGCTACTTAAGCTACTTAAGCTTATTGTTACCTACTCTCACTCATCCAGATAGCTCCACTTCACATGGTCTCCCACTGCACTACTACGGCCCACGTTGATTGATCCAACGGCAAAGTCACTTGGCTGGCCAACCAACCGAAGCTTCTACTGTTTCCGGAGACGCACGAGCTTTATTGTTCTGCGAGCTAACGCAGAGGCTGTCCAAGTGGTTGTTCGTCAAGGTAAGCATAGTCGCGCTATTGTTGGTGTGCATAGCAGTCTCTGCTGTTTCAAGGAAGTCGACACATTTCCCTATGCTGCTAAAGGCAATTCCAGTAATTGCTCAAGGAGCCTCCGAATGACCAATATTCCGAGCTGTAGATGGTAAAGTGAATCTACCGGTGATTTCCATCCGACCGTAGTATGTCATAAGGTGTTGGGCGTCGCACTGTAGGACTTGACATTCTTCGTTGGGACGGACACTATTCCCGGGCGAAAGGCAAGGTGTACCAAGGGCGGATGGGATCTCAGCCACAAGACATTACGACTTCTTCACTGCAGCAGATGGGGACTCGGCTAAAGACTGACAACAGATGGGGATCGGCTAAAGACTGACAACAGATGGGGACTCGGCTAAAGACTTGCCATGGTCCAGAAGTGGCCAGACCTTCATTGACTGAAGACCAAGACCCAGTATTGGACAAATTGGTCAAATCTTGAGTAGCAAACTACATGGTGTTTAATTGTTTTAATTTAAATGCGATTGAACACTGCGTAACACGCTGACCCTAGTACTTATAGTACTGATACCACAGCAGTAGGCTGCCCTGGGCTTTAAAATGTAGTCCCATCAAACTGCTTCTGGGGTCTGTAGCGGGTGACAAGCGGAAAGTGTGCCTACCATCAAAGGTTTTTGATGTGTGGTTCACGGTTCGCTTGGTCCGGACCTACAGTTACTGGATCCGGTGATGTAGACAGGCAGGACGAGCCTTCGGACCAGTCTTGAAGACGCTGGAGGCGGCGGTCCATGCTCTTGAGTTGTGTATAGTACACTTTGTAAGTTGGTGACCTTAACCTGCTTGTTCACTAGATCAGCCTCCATACTAATTAAAATATTAGAGGGCCATTCTATATACTTAGTGGCACCTTCCACAATAGGTTGCGGCCAGCACCTAACACTGAAACCAAGTGGTGATACACACCAAAACAAGATACTCGCCGTTCTAGATCCACGGGCTATACCTAATATTGCCGAGCTGGACCACACGGACAGACTGATTACGGCGAGACTTTCCTGGTATGAAGCGATCTTGACCTTGGCGACTCCAAGAATAAACTTCAACAGACGATAGTAAGATGTATGTGTAGTCAATACCGTGACCTATTCTACTATCCCTATCTATACCTATCTATACCTATCTACATACCATATACTACCATATACTATCGCCTAGCCCTACCGTAAAACCCACAGTCTTACCTACGCTTCGTGACGTCGTCACCATACCCAACCGTCCTTTCCTTTTCTCGTGGCATTCACCGCCATCTTCCTCGTATAGAAAGCTTTATATCGACACCAGTTCCATACTAAGCATCCCTATACTGTACTCTACATTGCAGTAGTGTCAACTCTGGTGACGTGAATAAATTCTGGTTTGCCAAAGGCATCGGCTGTAGGTGTATGTAGCACGAGGCGAAGGTTCGCCATGCAAGGCTGCAAGGAGTTCTCTTCTCCTCTACTACCTGTACTTTTTTCCCTGCTCCTTTTTTCTTCTGTTCTTCACTCTTTTCTCTGCCTTCTAAGCTCCTATCAACTGTTTCCACTCTAAATTTGCTGCCATGCTTCCTGAGGCAACGAGTGCTCCAAGTAGCAACCACAGCAGTCACACCCTGGTAGAGTGATAAGGCAGTAGTTGTAGAAGAAGGTAGAAGAAAAGGACATCAAGCTAGAAAGGGTAAATTAAGAGCATGTATGATGGAGCACAACCATCGCCAATATGACTAGATGACTGTACTAATCTCTACTAATGGTACTGACTTTATTACTGTACTATTCTCTACTAATGGTACTGACTTTATTACTGTACTATTCTCTACTAATGGTACTGACTTTATCACTGTACTATTCTCTACTAATGGTACTGACTTTATTACTGTACTATTCTGTATATGACATGAAATACTGATCTACTTTCATACACGCTACATTCTTATCCGTCGCCGGTGCTTCATTGGCCGCATCTAGACATCTTCACTCACCGCTCCAGGAAGTGCCCTTTCTACCATGGTGGTCGCATCAATGAGTATGCATAGTCCCTGTCGTGGTACATGAGCGATGATTGACCAGACCAGGACTCGACCAGGACTACTATAGTAGAGACTATACCTTAATAACAGCCTCTACACTAAAGCATCTTACTACCCATCCCAATGAATAACTAATATCACCACCTATTCTATAGTACATAACACTTCACACCAGCAGCTATCCATAATACCACAGTACTTTAGTGTACCGACTCTACCGCTGGAACCTTATCTAGTACATTCCATAGTATCATGAAGATTGAACCCCTCTATACCTCAAGTTAGTTTGAGTTTTGTCAGCCCTCACCACTTAACTTTCTGCCCTCTATTAAATAGTCTCCCTGCAATACTTTGATATACTACTTACTAGTTCATCAGTGGTCCCCTGGTGCACCAAAGTAATACCTACGCCGTGATTAGCCTGCAAGCAGACACATTCGGCGTCACTCATACTTTTCTTTTTTCTTGGGCTTGAGTTTGCGATTGGATACGCTGGGGTGCGTTCTCGTTTTTCCACATTAGTGCAACTCTCAACCAAAACCGTTGAAATACCAATACAATTAGCCAAATCAATTATTCATAATTATTCATGATTATTCATTATTATTCATTATTATTCATTATTATTCATTATTATTATTCAAAGACATCTTACTCCAACACGCTCCATCCAAGCTATTAGTATATGGAATAAATCTCTATGTTTTATTTTTAATGCATTTAGTTTAAGGGTTTTGTCAATTTTAATGTTATTTCTTATATATTATGTGAATACAAAATTTACTACATCGTTTTAGTATTATCTTAAAGGCGTATCTTTTACGGTTATGTGCTTAACTTTAACAGCTTTAATCGGGCCCAATGACGAGCTTTGATGGGATCACAGCGAAAAAAATCTTCTCTATGAATACTGAAATTAATATGCACATAACAAGACTTATTTTTTTTGCTTTACAGTGGAGTAACTACTATTTTGCATAGGAGTGCAACATCTGTTCCAGTTCTGGTACTGCACAAGTTCCCTTGAATGTTTCTTTGGGTACATTAAAGGGAGTAAAACTGACAGGTCTAATCTGTTGTTTAAAGCTTTAACTTTATTGGATGGATGAATTCCCCACCTCTTCTTTTAATAGAGCTAGTGGATCAATATGTGGGTTCGTATGATTGAAACTCTGATCTTTCTATACCTGCGTTTCGTACTTTGCATGATGAAATAAGAAAGCCCGCCTGCCGGGCCACACTTATCCCTTCAGGGCTCACTCCAACTTTATGGTCATGTCGTTCTCGACGCTGTCCAACTTCACCACGCGGAACCGCACGTCCCGCAACACCTGGCCGATCCGAAACTCGCCCAGCGCAAACTTCTGCCGCACGTTGTCGTCCAGCTCAATGGTGAGCCGCATGGCCCCGAAGCCCACCAACTCCGCGTGCACGTCGCCCGTCTTGGCATTGCTCCGGAGAAGCACCGCAAACCGCATGCGCTCGTGCTCCGCCATGTCCGGCGCCACCGCAAAGTACCGCTCCAAAAACTTGCCCGTCCAGAACGTCTCCGCCCGCTGCACCGCCCGCTTGCTGATGGCCTCGCGCATCTGGAGCCGGTTGGCGATGAAGTCCAAGTCTCCTGCGTCCCGGTACTGCGCCGCCTGGTCCTGCATATAAGCCTGCAAGTTCCAGTGGTTCACCATGTCCACGTACCGCCGCAACGGCGACGTCAAGTTCAGGTACGTCGCGAGCCCCAACGACTCGTGCCGCCGCAGCGTCAGCTCGTAGTTGGCTGACGTCATCACCGAGAGCACCTGCGACGTCTCCTCCACCGTGAGTTCCCCGCGTCCTGCATGCACCCGCTCCATGAGCCCCGTCACCTGCTCCCGGACGGGCCACGACACGTCCAACACCTGCGTGCGGAAGATGAACGGGATGTGCCTGCTGTGGGCAAACTCCGAGCCTGCATAGTTGGCCCCGATCATGTGCTCCGACACGAGCTGCTGCGACTTCGACTCGCTGTTCTGGTTGACCTCGCGCAGAATGGAGATCACCGGCGTGGTCGGGGCGCCTGGTCTCGGCGCCGAAATGGCCCACCCGTCCCGGATTGTCTGGAACCGCGTCTCCTGCAACCCGGCCTCGTGGCTCACGGAGATGCGCAGCTTTTCTCCGTTCAAAAGCAACCCGTGGCCGAGAACCACCCGGGCATGCTTCAATATGCTGGAGATGTGGAACAACTTGAAGAGGTTGTCCTCGTGCGAGCCGGGCGCCAACCGGTTCTCCTGGAACTTGGCCATGTTCGCGTCAAGAACCTCGTTGACTCTCTCGTACGTGAACCCTTTGGGGAAGTTGGTCACGTGGTAGAACTGCACCCTGGCCGTGTGCCTCATGGCGGCGAGAACGCTTTTGGCCAAGGCGTCGTCCACGGCTGCCCGGCCTTGGCGAGCCGCCTCCATGTAGCCGTCGACCTCCTGCCTGTCCAAGGTGTACAGTATGGCAATGGTGCGTGTCTTGTCGGCGCTGCCATTTAGCCCGCACAACCGGGACATGAGCTGGGGGAGCATCATGGACGGGCCTTCCGGCATATACACCGTGGCGCCCTTCTTGAAGGCGATTTGGCTCAACACAGAGTCGGGCTTGAGGTACGACGTGGGGTTGGCCACGTGCACCGTGATGATGTATGCGTCGCCTTGCGCTTGGATGGAGATGCCGTCGTCAATTTCGTGGGCGGTGGCCAGGTCAATGCAGTACACAGGAGTGGGGCCAAACGGCTGTCTGCAATGGGCCACTGGATCCTCTGCATAGAAGTCGCTAAGGAGCCCTGCCTCCGCTTCCCTGCCGATGCGCTGGGTTTCTGCCTCGGCTTGCCCGCCGTTGTGGGTTTCCTCCTCGGACCCAGCTTCCGTAGCCGGAGAAATCCGCCGCATAAACGACTCCCGGTTGGGAAACTCGCTGTCCAAGTAGCGGAAGTACTCCGCGAACGAGTCGGAGTCCTGCGACGCGCCGGTGCCCGGCAAGCCCAACGACTCGTTCCACAGCGCCGGGTTCGTCTCCGCCACGGGGCTGAAGGCCATGATAATGTCGTACGCACGTGACCGGGAATACTCCGCGGCGTATGCAGGTCCGGACCGTTTGCCGACCCGCTCGTCGACGGCACGCACCACCTTGGCCGCCACGCTCTCCATGGCGGCGTCGTTGACCACGTTCTCCGCCACAAAGTCCCGGAGTATCTGCACCACCGGCTCAAGCCGGGCGGGGAGAGCCGTGCGGTCCTGCACATAGCCCACGAAGGCCTCGGCGAACGCCTCAATGGCGTTTGGCTGCTTCAAGAAGCTGATGGTGGCGTTCAACGTCTGGCCCTTGCGGACGGGCAAGATGTCCACGCTCAACGGCGTCTTCAGCGACATTTGTGTGTTGATCCTCCACATGCGGCTGGAGCGCTGGAGCGCAATT
The DNA here is from genome assembly GCA_002370795.1 of Metschnikowia sp. 03-147.1. Classification (NCBI taxonomy): domain Eukaryota; kingdom Fungi; phylum Ascomycota; class Pichiomycetes; order Serinales; family Metschnikowiaceae; genus Metschnikowia; species Metschnikowia sp. 03-147.1. The sequence continues at coordinate 61,827 of NKZR01001332.1, read as the reverse complement.
ATAAACGCAATGTAGGAGCTGACGTGGTGGCTGGAGAAGACGAAGTTCTCGGGGATGTTATCTGGCAACGCGAGGCCCGAGAACCCACAGGCCGAGGCGGCCGAGCCGCGAGGGAAGCGGATGTGTCTGTTGACGGCCCGGTACTCGTCACGTGACCCGTGCCATCGGTTCATCACCTTCAAGGTGTCCTTGAAGTTCGAGACGTAGCCGAACAACTCGAACACCAGTAGCGTCTGCACCGAGGTGATGAGGTTGTTGCCCTGGTCGTACTGGAGCACGTTGTGCATATAATCGAGCTTGTTGCAGAAGGTGGTGACCTTCTGGAACGCCTCAATGGAGATTCGACGCAAGGAGTCCAGGTACACCTGGCGGGCGCTGTCGGAAACAATGTACGTCAACACGTCGGGGTTAGCCAAGAGCTGTGTCTGCGCCTGCGCCACCAAGAGGTCGTGCTCCGAAGCGGGCAGCACGTCGGGCGCACTGGCGTCATGCAGCCCACGGGTGTCGCTGCCGTCACGGTCCGCTTCGGGCATGCCGACGGGCGTCACGCCCGGGTGCTTGCGCTCCTCGCTCACGAGCCGCAATGCCTTGAGCGTGTCACGTGGCAACACCCTCGGGATACGGAGCTTAACCATGTGCTTGGTGCCCTGCAAGATCTCGCCCTCGGCATTGATAAACGTGTACAAGCTGGAGGCCAAGCTTTGCGGCTCGCCGACCACCAAGTGGAGCTCCGTGCTGTGCAAGTCCAAAAGAACCACGTCTCCGAGCCCGAGCGGCTTGAGGTTCTTCTTTAAAGAAACCCGTGCATTCATGACGATACTCCGGACGTTTCTGCGTAGCTCTTCGAGCTTGGGCCCGTGGTGAGCCTCCCACTCCTGCAGCGGCACGTGGCAGCGGAGCTGGGTCCTGTGTTCGGTGTTTGCAAGGATCTCGTCCAAAATCACGTGGTTGGGCTTTTTGAAGTCGAGCGAGCGGTTGGAGGGGTCAAAGTAGACCTTGGTAGGCGGACGGGGGCGTTTTTTGCGGGCGTTTCTGGCGGGTTCGGGCGTTTGTGGTGCTGGATCGGGCGTTTTTGGCGCCAGCACGCGGCGTTTCGGCCACGAAAAAGAAGCCCGTGCCTTGGCACGCTTCAGCGATGCAGAGGCGCTTCGAAGCCGCACGAACACCCGTTGCTGCACCCGGAAGTTCATGGTAAAGCGCTGAGCGCCAGGGCGAGAGATGAGAAGTGCGATGCGTGGTGCACGGGTGTGCAGGCGGGCTCATAACCACCACGAGTGACCGTTGTAGCGCAGTTTGAAGGCAGCAAGCCACATCTGCGCCTGCTCCGTTGGCGCTTCCGCGCCTGCTCCACTTGGCGCTTATGCGCCTCCGGAGCGGGCGGGCCAAGGTGTTTTCGGCCAGGTCCTGCATGTGAACTATATGCAGGACACAACGTAGGGGAACCACCACCGCTATGAGACTTGGTAAGTTATAGGGTCCGAGCAATGGCTTAAGTTGAATAAAGGATTAGCATTAGAATTAAAACAGTGGAGGGTGGCATCAGTACAGCAGCGCAGCCTCGAGTCTAGCGACGCGCCTCCAGTCGAATATGAAGGTTAATTTGACAGCCGAGATGTGCCGGGTCAAACCAGAATCCAGTTCCAAGTCGTCTCAGCCAAGTCATGCTTCATGCTTCACATCTTTCTGATCGTACTCATCTCCTGATCGTACTCATCTGATAGTACTCATCATCTGTACTTCACATCATCTTCCTGATCGTCACAGGCAACTTGAGCTCAAGCCGGTCACCCGTGCTCAAGTGCACCACAAACCGAAGGTAATACATGCGGATCAAAAAGCACGTCTGGAAGCTCGGGTCCAAACAAAACTCCGCATTGGACATGTACCCCCGCGGAAGTGCCCCCTTGCGCAAGGTCTTCTTCTCGGCCTTGAGTGCATTGAAAGAAACAGTAAAGTGTTTCAGGAACGCCCCTGTTTCGTCCCGGTCAAGAGCCATTCGGAGCAACTTCTCGTTGTCGTGAACGGTGCCGTTTTTCTCAATGAGCTTGGCCTCGCGCAAGTTGAGCCTGTTCTCCTTGACGCGGGCATTGGCCAACGCAGCCATGTCCTTCTGGAGCGAGGACTCGAAGCGGAAGTGGCGCCCGCCCACGTCCTTGGCCAACGCCGAGAGCTCCTTGCCATATTGGCGCATGGGGTTCTGCACGATGTGCGTGAAGTTGTCGGTCAGCACCAGCTCCAACTTCACCGACTTGTTCTTGAACAAGAGGTCGTGGCTGAGCTCGATGGGGAACGGGTGGTTGTGGGTCTGCATCGTAAACACCACGAGTTCCGTCTGCACAGACGCGATTTCGGGCACCTTGGCGCCCTTGGCGTCGGCCGGCTGGTAGCAGACGTCCACCGGCACCTCCATCTGCCACAAGTCCTCGTTGCCAGTGACGTCATCGCCAAAGCGCTTGGGCCGGAGGTAGTTCAACACATACTCGGTGCGGGGGCTGCGCACCAGAAACATGCCCAGGAACTTGGGCTGGCGTAGGAGCCCACTCCGCAAGATGGGAATGGCCACCTCGTAGTCCTTGTGCCTGTGGATCTGGACTAGGCTCTTCTCGCTGCCGTTCTCGTAGCGCGTGTACAACTGACGGTTCTTGTGGGACTCATGGTAGGTCTCTGCGTGCAGGTACTCGTCGTGGGTGGCAATGTAGTCATGGAAGGCCCGGTCGCCGAGCCGCTTGGCTTGCTGCAACTCGCGGCCCTTGGTGATCTTCTCCTGGATGCGCCCCACGAGGTTGTCGTAGAGCACGCGCGTGGTCTCGTTGTAGATGACGCGCTCGGCCTCGGTGTCGGCGTCCTGCTCCAAAATAAGCCGCAAGAATGTGGTAGCCTGCTTGAAGATGATAAACTCGTCACCGCGCGAGTCGGTCAACTTGGTCTTGAGGTCGGCGGAGTCGAGCACGGCGAACTTGGACGCCTTTCCGATGAACCGCGCCATCACGCCGTAGCCCACGGACGAATCGATGAAGTTGAAGTCCGACACGGGCGCACACGCGTGCAGCCACGTGGCCTGCTCCTCGTCGGCCAAGCCCAACGACGGAGGGAGGAGCGTGTGGCTCGGGAGGTTGTGGTCGTTGCACTGCGTGTCCAAGAGGTTCTCGGGGATCTTGAACGTGAACAAGCGCTTGTACAAGACGCCCGGCTCGATGATCTTCTCGTTGATGACGCTGGCCGAGTTGTCGATGGGGTCCACGTAGCGGCGGATCTCGTAGTGCTTGTTGTCCTCGTCCAAGAGCCGGCTGACCTGCAAGGGCGTCCAGGAGGCGGCGAAGTCGTACATCTCCAAGAAGGTCTTGATGTGCTCCTTCTTGCGCACGTCGTCGCCGTCTACCGTGGTTTTCTTGACGATGAAGCGGCCCTCGAAAAGCACGTAGAACATCTCGAAGGGGATGCGCTGGCCGGAGTTGTTCTTGAGAAGCACGTAGCCGTTCAAGATGTCGCCCTGCTTGTACTCGAACTGCAGCGGGTCGATGATCTTGGGCGCCACGCCGAGCTGCACCACGTCCTCGGTGAAATGCACGGAGATGTCGATGCTCTGCAGGAGCGGGTTATCGGAGCCGGAGATATTGCGCAAGTTGTTGATGTTGTCCAAAATGGTCTCCCGCCAGGTGGGCGTGGACTGGTCCGCCACAATCACCGACGCGGAGCTGGACGCGGAGCTGGCGGGGGGGCCGCCGGCCGATTGCACGCTTCCGTCGGCGCCGAGCCCGGCGCCGGGCTCCGTGGCCACGGTGGCGCCGGGCGAGGGAAGCGCCGTGGCTGACGAGCGGACGGAAGGAGACGAGATGGTGGTTTCCTGGTCGAGGTAGTCGGGGGGGCTTTCCTCTGCGTTGAACGTGGCGTGGAACATGTCGTAGGAGGGGAGGATGGACCACACGGGGTCGTCCTTGACTTGCTTCTTTTGCATGAGTCGAGAGTCAGTCGTAGTCAGTCGTAGTCAGCCCGCCCGATATAATCAGTGTAGTTTCAGCGCGCAATGCCACGATCAGTCGATGCTTGGTCCTGGTCCAATGCTCAAGTAATTCACGCAGTCCTTCAATCTGCCAATGTATCGTCGGTTCGTGTACCCGGCCGTCACCTATTTATGCTGCACCCTCAACGACGACGCTCCGTGACTCAGGTTAGTCACTGCGGGGCGCGGACTGTGTGCAGGTCCGCCCCAAGGCCGGGTGCACCGCGAACAGGCTGGTGTATGACGGATCTGGTCTCTTCTGCCATCATCTCTTATGACTCACTCATGTAGCAAGTCTCTCAGGCATGGTCCGACGGATGGAATTAGGATGCTATTTCGACTGTTTCACTCCGTTTTCGGTCCGACCTACTTGGTACCAGCTGGCTATACGCTAGTTCGGTCATGGAGAGGGACAGAGAAGACGGATATAGGGACAGATAGACACAGACAGTAATAGATTTTGTTGAGCCAGGATTACAATTGATAGGAAGCTACAGTGAGAGTGTCAGCGACGATAATAATAGTAGATGAGACGGGTGATTAACAGCGATAGTTAACTTATGAGAGTACTAGCTTGCCAGGAATTGTGACTGCCATAATATATGACAGTTGAAACTGGAGACATTGTCAACAGGAAGACAGAAGACAGACAGAAGACAGACACTTAGTGTAGAAAGTGATGTATGACAGTGTCAATTGTATGACAGAGATAGACAGTGTGACAGCTGCAAAAAGTATAGTTTGATAGTTATGGAAATATCACAGTTACAATTATTATGACAGTCATAAGACAAATACATATATACAGTATGAAAGTATAGTGTTAAGTCAAAAGTGACAAGCGTAGTGTTAAGTTAAAAGGACAATTATATTGAGACATTAAGTTGAAAGATAGCATGATAATTAAGTTAAAAGGTACTATGCCAATTAAGCTACGGTAGTCTGACAAATAAGTTTAAGTGACAATATATTGTGATATTGAGTTAAAAGTGACAATTGTATTGTGACATTAAGTTAAAAGTGACAATTGTATTGTAATATTGAGTTAAAAGTGGCAATTATATTGTAATCTGAGTTAAAAGTGACAATTGTATTGTAATATTGAGTTAAAAGTGACCGTTATAGTATAGCAATGGAGTTGAAGTTGACAATTAAATTGTGATATTAAGTTGAAAGGGACAGTCATAGTATACAATAAGATTAAAGTCACAGTTTAGTGTGACATTAAGTGAAAGGTATTATGACAATGAAGTTAAAGGTTAGTATGACATGTTAGAAGATAGTATGCAATCAAGTTAAAAGTGACAATTATTGTTAGATTCTGAACCTGGTACCTATCAGGTGTTTCAGTGATGGCTCTTCCCAAGGGAAGAGAGCCGGTTTATATAGTTACCAGAGTAGGTTTATACAGCTACCAGAGTAGGTTTACATAGCTACCAGAGTAGGTTTATATAGCTACCAGAGTAGGTTTATATAGCTACCAGAGTATCTTTATATAGCTACCAGAGTAGGTTTATATAGTTACCAAGTCGGTCGTGTGGTGGCTGGTTGGTGTTTGGATCCACAATGTACGCTACACACGTCTAAGCGTTCTGTGATGCTACCATTGTCCTCAGTGGTAATCCCTGCGCATCTGAATATTATAGTATTCAATTATCCGTGCATCCTCACACTTTGTGATAGTCAACGGCTTGGGCAGTAGGTGGTAGTCGGTGTATGCTTCCACTCGGTAGTAGAACTCACACTCGGCGCAGTAATGGCAAGGACAGCAGTGCTCGCAGTTCATTTGATTGGATGATCTGCTCTGGGCGATATTTCTGCGCTACCAGAAATAGTCCAATTATAGTGTACAATTAAGTTGTTAGTGTGACTGATACTGGCAGATGACTGATGAACTAGATATGTCTGCTACCTTCAAGTATAGTCGTCAGGAGCAAACAGATGCTAGTAACAAAATATGCCACTTTGCAGACTGTTAGATTCAGAGCTGTATGAGTTGTTGTTTTGTTGATGGCTTCCCGGAAGTGACGGTGAATAGCAAACTGCAAGGGATGGAACGTTCAACGCCATATCGAGTTAGGTAATGGCCGGGACGAGGTCATTGGCATTTGGGCTTGAGGATACCTCTGGGTGTGCAACATGGTAGGTACAACAGAACAGACAGAACAGACAGAACAGACAGAACAGACAGAACAGACAGAACAGAAAGAACAGATACTCTCATGTTAGCTACACTCATACTTCCGTATACTTATCCTATAATGACTGATACCACGCCCGTCACCACTCAAACACTACCACTACCACACTTTGCCTATACTGTGGTACTGCTGTTGTGCACTGGTGAGAGTCACCACAGTTTGGGCAGCTGAAGAATAATAGTGGGTGAGTAATTGTGTGTAGTGATGAAGGTGACTTACGGTGAATAACATGGTCGTCAGACAATACTATTACTACATAAAAAGGTCTGAAAAACACTGTACTACATTTATAATACTACATAACATCCTACATTCTACATACTACTTACTACTTACTACTTGCTACTTACTACTTACTACTTACTACTTACTACTTACTACTTACTACATACTACTTACTACTTACTACTTACTACTTACTACTTACTACTTACTACTTACTACTTACTACTTACTACATTAACTCCACCACAAAAAATCACGCAGCACTCACACTAACACTCATAACTACTCCGGTAAATCTGTAAAAACTCCCATTTACGCTATGACATGTCATGACTATCCCTAAACGGTTCTGACCCAGCAAATCCTGCACACTAATGGCACTAAGGCTAGTCCACGGTCCCACTGCACAGACGGTTCATCATAGCAAATGGAGTGGCTGCTCTAAAGGGAGATAAGCCGACAGACTATTCGCCAGATCACATGAAATGCGTGGAGACGGACAGAAAAAACAGAATTGAAACAGCCAGTGGAGTAATGGGTGGATATCCACTCTCCAGTGCCACTGTATACTGCCACACAAATGACTGATGCTGTTCATTCATCATCTTTATCATCTTCATCTTCATCTTCATCTTCATCTTCATCTTCATCTTCATCTTCATCTTGATCTTCATCTTCATCTTCATCTTCATCTCGTTCGCCTCAACAGCTACCCCTCAGTCTCTCGACTTCTGCATTCAGCTGCAACCAGCGGTAAAAGCCCCAGCAGTACTCACAGGCCACCCAGTTCGGCCTTAAATGCTTCCGGAGATGGGGCTACACAGGCGCTGGCCGCACAACAGGAGGGTGCATGGCTGATGGCCTGACCGGATCTGTCGCCTTTGGTTCGCTGATCCGGCCGTGCTGGAAAGGCATGTATGCTGATTTATGCATGTCTCCTGCATGGCACATGGCACTTTCTAAGCTCCGGCAGCGTTGCAGTCAGCCTTGGCATACGTGCTGACACCAGCTGCATCAGCCAATTTCTGACCGGTGTCAGTATTTGCATCCAATTCTAGGTTAAAAGGCCGTGGTTGCACTGAGTGATATGGCCTGCCCTGTACTTGGTACTACCTGACACCTGACACTGATACTTGATACCTGATACTTGATACCTGATACCTGATACCTGATACCTGATACCTGACACCTGACACCTGACACCTGACACCTGAAACCTGGCACCTGATACTTCTCATACCTAACACCTGACCTCCATATACAGACTCTCATCCTTGCATCCATGCTCCCCCTCCTCCTCGCTCTTGCCGCCGTGGCCTGGTCCCAAACCATCTTCCCCGTGGTGTTCTTCGCCAAAATTAATGGCAGCTTGATCCCCCTCTCCCGCAAACGTCTCCCCGGAGCCCGCCTAGGATGCACGCTGTTGGTGCACCAGAAGCCGCCCGCGCGCCCCGCACGCTTCACGTTGCAGGACGACACGGCCTTCTTGGACTTCGAATACACCATGCAGGACACCGACGGCGCTTTCCCCCCCGGCGTGGTGGTCAAGTGGGTGGGCGTCCGCAAGAACACACTCTGCTTCGGCCCACGCATGCCGCGCACGGCCTTGAAGTTGGACTACGACATGCGCGTGTGCAACGCCAGGTACTACTCGTGCGCGTACGGCGACGACGCCGTGCACGTGATCTCCACCAGTGGGCGCGGCGTGTGCAGGGAGGTGGAGCTCTACCTTTTGCCGTACAACTGGTGGACGGGGCGTGCGGTGGACAACATCCATGCGCCGGAGGAGGAGTGGGAGTACGTGCCCCGGGGGCGACAGGGTCGATACGCACGTTGGGACGGGCGCCGGAACGGGCGCCGGAACGGACGGGGTCATGGACGGGGTCATAAGCAAGGGCACGGGCGCCGGCACGGGCGCCGGCCCCGGCGGACGGTGAATTGGATCTACATGCCTGACAATATCTGGGAGCAACGCGTCGGGCGGACGCCAGCCTCTGCGGTGGATCCAGAGGAAGGGGGGCAAGGGAGGGGGGCAGAACCGCAGGCAGAGCAGACCACCAGCGACCCCTGGCCTGAGGATGACTGGGTGTACCCTACAAAGGCCCACTGAGTGTTCCCTGGAGACTGGACGTAGCAGGGTGGGCACGCAGCCGGGGTCCATGCATACGCAGACCTGCGTGCTACGCGCACCCGTGACGCATGTCTGCATGTGGGCCCTTCGCGCGCAGGTCTGCGTTCGCGTATGCAGCTACATGCTCGTCCGGGCCTCTGTCGCCCTGATGCCTACTAAGACACGTCGATTGCAAGGCTGGTGGCGGAGTAGTTCGGCGCAGCCACGGCGCGCGGTATGGTGTTGTAGACAACGTCCACGTGCTCGGAGCGGGTGCCGCTGGAGTCCGTGGCGTCTGTGCCGCTGTGGCTGGACTAGGCCATGGAAACTGTTGGAAAATGAGGACCAGTGCATCTCTGATGTACTGCATGTTTCCCGTGACTGCATGTAAGTAACAGCCGAAACAGTGATGTGCAGAAATATCTGACAGTGGCCGACGTCCCGCAGAAAAAGAACAGCAGCGGTAATTTAGGAGCAAAGGAACCAGGTACGACGCTGAGTTGAGTATATGTTTGATATACATAATCAGTATAGTCGATGCATTAGTAGGTGACAAATCCCAACAGTGCGAGTGCTGCGCAGTGTCGTAAAAGCTGCGCGGCCTCGTAAACAGAAGGTGTCCCCTCATGCATCCTCTTCGGCACCTGTCTGGTTTCTGGCTGATGAACATGGGTGGTGGCGACTCCGCGATGGAACACGGCATCTGCAGGCTACACGTCTACAGAAGATATGCTTTTAGTGTGGGTAATCTTTTTGTAGAAGACGCTAACAAGTCAGCATAATCTCGGCATCTGCTGTGTGACGAGTCCAATGCCGCTCTACGATATGACATTGGTCTCAAGGGGGTCGATTCCCTACTCACTGTTGTCTCTTTTCCAGCTCAGCAAGTGCATCGAGTGGGGCATGGTAGCCACGACCCCGGATGAGCCTCCCATGTACCTCATTCTGGCGGAGTCACTGAAAAGGTTGGAGAACCAGCTGGCGATAAGGTGAGAGTGCTTGTCTGTATTGTCCGACTCCACTTTCTGGGGCGCTTTCTCTGGTTCATTTTTCTGGGGCGCTTTCCTTGGCTCAACTTTCTCGGGCGCTTTCCTTGGCTCAACTTGGTCTGAATCAACTTTCTCGGGCTCAGCTTTAGGCCCTGCGATTTTTTTAAGCTCCAAAGGCACTCGTCTAATCTCGAAAGGGGCGGTTCTGTTGGAGTAGGTAACAACGCTACACTGCAACACATATTCATCGACATGACACGAGATTTTCTCAAACGTGCCAGGTTCTGCGGGCTGTTGCTGGTCAATGGGGCCGGTGGGTGCGGCATATATTGCCGCAGGAAGAGCCAATGCCAAGAAAATCGCTTTCATTGTAGTTTTTTTGTTGCGGAGGCCGGGCTTATATAGCAGCCGGAATAGACGCTGCACCGCCATGGACTGCACGGGACTGAAATAAACAAGATTCATTGTGCTGCACCCATATCGTACGACTGGAGTACGGCCAGCGGCATGGAACGCTAGCGTGATTCAAGCTGCGTGATCCAGGCTGCGTGATCCAGGCTGCGTGATCCAAGCTGCGTGACTCAAGCTGCGTGATCCAACCTCACTGCTCAGAAGCCTAGTGCGCTAGTGTGAAAATCAAGTCACGTCCTGAATGTTGCCGGACCGGCCGTAAGGCCGGAGTGGTGCTGCATATTTCTGTTCGTAAAGCCCGAAAGCGGGTAATTTCACTAGTTTCACAACGTTCGTGTACGCCGAGATGGTGGAAAGGTCAAATTGGCTGTCACTTCTAGAGCATTGCCTACAGGATGCCGTTCAGCAATTGTGTTTCTGCTGCTTTCACCTTTTCATTCGGTGCTGAACAAAGGATTAAGCGCTGCAACGGTCTTCACTGCGCTCTGGTGGTGTCTCGTTGGGGCTGTCTTCTTCAGTATGTGTGCGTAGATCAGCAGTTGCAGCCCTTTGACTCATTTCAGTCACTTCGCTATTGTCTTGCCAATATTGACTAGCTCGAGCCTGAAGAGTCCGACGACTCCAGCTCTACCTCTGATGCTCAGCTGAGCCACCACAACATCTCCACTGCTTGTGGCTCGTCCCATGTTAAGGTATGGGTACAGCCCGCTCTGGATCTAGGCTAGAACTTTTGATATAATTCTGGTGGCCGGCCAACTCTCTACCCATTCTTAGCTGGCTGCTATCTGCTTACTCGCCCCACCATACCGACCTTGAAGCAGCTCCCGGCTCAGCACAGCCCTGAGTTATGAGCTGGGGGAAGTGACAGGATGAGATAGCTAGATAAGGTAGATTAAGATAAATACCAGACGAGTTGTGCAGTGAGGCGGTTGCTGAGGAGTACGCGTACTCAGTGTGGGTAAGTTTGTCTGAACAATTTTTGCTTTTGACCAAAAGGCGCGCAGGTCTGCAAAACTAATCGAAACCAACATAACAAGGAAAAAGCATGAAACATGAGAGTTGCTAAATATTGAAACCAATCAAACCAGTAAATGAAGATCACAAAATCCCTTTCCAACTATATATGTGCCACTTCTTTCTACGAACCCTCGAATATTCACACCCAGAATGCAGCTGTGGATGCAACGATATCTGGCGACTAAAAAGAACATCTAGTCTAAAGCTTGTTCCACCGATGTTAAAAGCTTAGACCCAAGGAAGGTCAAAGAAGGGGTTTGAGCAAGTAGATGAATGGCGCACGCAATTGAAGAGTATGCTTGGTTCTGATGAAGTAGAAGTTGTTGATTGAACTTAAACCTATCATATAGTCCTACAAACACTTGGTCTAACGGCTGGTAGGTACTTCGGAGTACGGAAGGATATATGAGGGATCACAGTCAAGCATCATATCTATTGGTGGAGGCTTTTTAATGGGACTGGGTCAGTTGGAGCTTATTTTCTTGTACTATCTTTATGTTTCTTTTAATCATCGAGACAACCATGGCTACCTTACTACCCAGCTGACCGAGGTGAGGATGGGCTGTCACCTGACTTGGGCAGCCTGGTGTTCTGTAGTAGTCCAGGACGTGCACCTCCGTGTCACTGAGCCAGGAAACAGATCCTTCCTATGTAAAGCGTACGGCATCAAATGTACTTCTAGACTACTATTTGGCCACGAGCTAGTGTGATTCTACTCACTCTTTGTCTTATCAGCTAGTTCAGGCCACAGTCGTCCAGCAACAGCCATGGAATTGGCTGTTCTCTTGAAAACCTGTCTCTTTTCATTGTCAAATTGGTACTCGTCCCAGCCACCACTTTCCCTATCCCTGCATTGTCAGAAAGCCTGCCTGTAAGTAAAGCCCGCCGTTGCGAATGCTTCTTCTTGAGAAGACAAGCCTCATGTGGCCCAGACACGTTTCCAAGCCAGTAAAGCCCTCACCACTTTTTCAATGCTTCTCTGCACGTTATTTCTGCATTCCACCGTGTCGCCTCATTGCTCGGACTGTAGGCCACGTTGAAATGGACTTTGGTGCGCCAGATCTGGCCATGCTGGCAGATGTAGAAGATTGCAAACTTATAAATGAGAAGTATAGAAGATTATCTGGGCAGTCCTATCTGCACCAATATCACTGCAGGAGAATGCAGATTAATAGCAAGTGGATTTCTGGAGTCTAAGCTAATGGACAGTCTAGCACTCACTACCTTAACATAGCTCGGAAGCCACGAAAACACTAAGGAGAAGTCGATCAACGAAACCCACTGGATTTTCGGGTCGTACAAATGCAAGTACTTATCCCATCTAGTGGTCCAGACGGTTTTTGATTCCTGGAAATTAACTGAATAAGTAAAAGAACCTTGGTTTGTCCTCTCTTTCTTTCGGCTATGCTTATGCAATACAAAAGAAAGGGAGTTCCGGAAGCCGGAAAGTGCGAGTCCTCCTCCCGCATGACTATAAGTCAAAGACTAACTCCTTTTCAATTTCTACAGAATCGTCGTGGCATTCAGATGACGCCAAAGTGATGATGACCCAGCACACTGGATTGGCTGTGTTTGCTGGCTTCTTGGTGGCAGGTTTATCTTTTTGCTCGACAGGTGGTTTTACCAGTGGTGCATCCATACCAATTTCAGCAAATCTTTTGAAAGAATTGCTAACAAAGTTAGGTTCAAGAAGCAGATTGAGAAGAGGTCAAAAAAAGACTCGAACTTGCCAGTAGCCTTGATTTTGAAAAAGTTGAGCCTGTTTAAATGTTGGACCTGATTCTGTATCGTGCAGCCATAGGACTCTTCAACATCTCTAATAGTTGACTGATTTATTATACAAGCAGTGAAATTGCCTATCAGAAAAATAATTAACGAAGCTGATTTCAAAGTTTGAATTTATTTACACTTTGTCTTTTCCTTGTGTAGATTCTTTCTTGGTTGTCGTGTTCATTGGAAGCTTTAGGTTTACGTTCCCAGCTCTGAGTCCCTGGTACCTGACTGGTTTCTCCATCGACGAGCCGTGGCTAGTGACTACAACTAAAACCTTCTCCTGCCTGTACTGTTCATACACCCATGGCGTTGCCCTATTGCCCAAAACACCCTTGCTATAATTACTCGGCTTCACGAGACATGCCCTAGTTCCCGCTGCTGTGCGAGGCACCGTATGTAGATCCAATTGCTATTGCGTACGCGTATTCATAGAGTTTACCTCTTGCCCGGTGGATCTTAGCTGCTGTGCCTGCTACTTCTCAGCGCAAACTACCAGTAAGATGTCCAAGGGTGATTACTACTCTGGCATAAGCCTTGGCAGCAAGGGGGATTGGGACTCGCCCCAGCTGTTTGACCAGATCATACGCAGATCTTACGCAAGCCCAGTTGTCGACCATGATTCAGCGTCAAGTTGTCAACGTCTTAATACACGTGATCCTAAGTTGTAGCACCGCTTCAGCTTCCTGCCTCAGCCACCATTCCACCATTTTTAGTCTCCATGGGTGCCACTACACATAAAAATTGTACGTTCGCTGCTCATTAGATCCGCTACCCAACTGTGGGATTGAAGCAGCAGCTCACCTGGCAGAGTAAGGAAGCTAGAGAGCCCAGAACCATATCTTAGACAACCATTACACCGACACACGAGACAACAGAGGTACAACACATAATACACCAGAAGAACCAGACTAGCCCAACCAGTACTTCAAGGCTGAATGCCGTTGGTGACCGTGAGTGTACGGGTAGTACACACTGGTCTTCTAACATTGCTAATTTCCACTATTTTAGTATGGCTTTACGGGCCTCTGGTGAGTTTCTGTGGATCAATACATCTGAGAGTCCAAGAAGTGTCATTGCGTCTACACCACTTAGTTCCTGAGTAACGGTCTACTAACAACTTACGATCTACACACCCTCTACGTACCTCTACTTACCTACTTACCTACTTACCTCTACATACCCTTTAATACTGCTCAATACGCTTTAAATACACCGTCTACACTCTTTTATAGACTTCCACTTTCTATCCATAAAAATCGCATCACTCATTACGTCTGGAGATCGAAGTCGAAGTGCGCAGCTAATGCAAAACGTTCAATTAAGTCTACAAAGCACGCTCAACTCCAGAGCTGCCCAAATTCTACCTCGGCAGAAATGGTAGTCAACTCCACACAAAAGGTTTCGCCTCTTATAAACTAATCGACCAACATTCCCGAACGATTACCACAGTACTCTACCAGACCCACAAGAACAGCTCCACCGTAGCGAGAGAACAGACATAGAGACTCCGGACTGATGCTAATAAAAGGTGCCTACCTTACTGACACCGTGAAATTATGTATTCGGGCTCTGCGGCTGCTCCCCTGGTAATCCGTAGTGTACCGGACCCTAGTTTGACGGATATGGAGGTTCCTTATACACACTCCATCCCTACAGAAGATTTGATCTCTATGCAGGACACCATTACAGTTTGGTGCCTAACCACCGCTGGCTGCGCAGGTCGAGTTGGCCGCCCCCTTGACGGCCGTAGTATGCTCCTTTCATGCGCCACTCCAGCGCTGCACGCAAAATGGCTGCAACTGCAGCGCGTGGGGCAGTGGGCGGGCAGGGCGCGCTGGCTGGTGTCCGTCACATGCCCCCTCACGTGCCCTCAATGCAGTTCTGTGCAGCACTAGCAAGCGGGCAGCACAGCCGAAGATCGGAGGTGGCGATCATCGGGCGTCAGCAGGCGGGCCGCGTGCAGCCTGTCCGGGGTGGCGTGTTGGCGGCGCAAATCACGTGGAAGAGTCACTGCGACTTTGTATGCCGTAGGACAATGGCTGCGCAGTTGAGGCTTAGGCATGCTTGGGAGGCCTAGAAGGATTCACGGTTGATAGCGGGGTAAGGGGGGCGGTAAAGGAGGGCTGCGCGGGTGTTACCTATTTTCCCCGCTGAACTATGCAATTTTGTTGGCCTGGAACCCTAAAGCGCGCTTCTATTGTAGCACCGGCGTATGGGTCACTTTCTAGTTTGAGTTGCAGTCCCACTGGAACTTTGGACAGACGGAGGCGGACGCCGCCGTGGCCACACTGCACTCACCTGATTGAAATTCAGCTTTGCACGGTCTTTGAGCCGGAAATAGGAATTTCGAGTGTGGCACTTTTTCTAGGCAGGAACGATCCATGGTCAGGAGTATTTTCTTGCAGAAAGTCGTGTACCAGTATTCATGGGAGAGCCGTCCGGGAGGTAAAACACGTCAGAGAGTACAATGGGATGGAGGTGGGGTATTGTGTGTAGATTAGTGTGTAGAGTAGTGTGTAGATTAGTGTGTAGAGTAGTGTGTAGAGTAGTGTGTAGAGTAGTGTGTAGAGTAGTGTGTAGAGTAGTGTGTAGAGTAGTGTGTAGAGTATTTTGTAGTGGGTTCAGTAGTGAATCGTGTGTAGATTAGTGTAGTGTGTTACCCATGGCGGTTTTAATTCTCAATCCAATACAATACATGCAATACCATACCTAAATACAATGCAATGAAATACAATGCAATGTAATACAATGCTATACATAAATGCAACAAAATACAACAAACAACAATACCATATCATGCCGACCACAATCAACATCTTGTTCATACCCACACCAGTACACCCGTCATCTCAGCCACACGGCACGGCTGCAAGCCACTGGGCAGTGGTGCCCAGTGCAGGACGCCTGCACCACCCCGAGGCTCGCGCAGCATTGTTCCCGTGCGCACCAGGCACCGTGTCATGCTACCATTCACGCCAGGCTGTGCTATATAAGGAGCCGTCTCCCCCGGCGCGGCAAGGTACAATGAAAAGTGCCCTTTTGACTGCCGTCTTCCTAGCCGCCGGCGGGGCGTGCGCCCGCCCCGTGGCCCCCTACGCCTTCCAGGAGAAAGTCCACGGCGCCTTCGTGCCACTCACCATCCACAAGCTCAGCGACGTCAGCACGGACGCCGGCGTCCTCGCCCGAGCAGACCCCACCGCCGCCGCTGCCCCCTTCACCTTCAAGAACGGCGTCGCCGTCACCAGCGGCACGGAGCCCGGGTTGTATGCAGGCTTCGACCAAGGCTTGTTCAGCGTTGGTTCGGGTCCGGGCCAGCACTTTGAGCTCGACCACAAGGGGCGAGTGCGGAACGTGCTGTTCTACCGGTGCAGCGGATTCGAGCCGTACGACCTTATATGGAGTTCTGCGCACCGAGACGGGTGTGAGGCGTTCGACGTGTACCTCATGCCGTATGAAGGGCGGAAGCACAGGCGGGACGCCGTGGAGCGGGCCGAGCTCTACTCATACCTTGAGGATGCGGATGCCATTCCGGAGGAGTACTCGTACTTGCGCGAGCTAGAGCCTTCTCCCGACGACTACTCGTACTTGGAGGCGGCCGAGCCTCCGTACGCGGAGTATGTGGCTTGAGGCATTGGGCCAGCTGGCCTGCCCAGCCAATATGGCGAGCGCCGTAGGACGCACGGCTGTGCTGTGCGGCTGGCGCGGCTATCAGGTGCATCGAGTGCGCGCGGTTCCTGGCGAACGCGACGACTCCAAATATAGATACGTGCCGGCACGAAACATTGGACGTGTTGTCAGACGCTTTGAGTGCGCAGTTTCCAGGATGTAGGCGCAGACAATTGGGCGTATCAGAGGTAGCTGTGAATATATGAAATCAGCGAGAAGAGTAGGCTAGAAGATGGGGTTGGAGTGAGTAGATGTGAGGCGGAGTGAGTAGAAGCCTATAGAAGTAAGGACTAGCAGACTGCATGACAACACCAGACGCTCAGCGTGGTCGCATTTTCTCTCCTAATCAGTGGTGTTTTTTAGCCATACGCCTTCCCTCGAACAATAGATCGTTGACGCAAGACTTTGGTTGGAAGCAGGATGTAGGAGTCCCGTACACGCATGACTTACTGACTGGTAAAGCGGCGGTGTAAGCCTGATACTGGCCAGTGCGCTTCAGTCGCCTTTATTATCCTCCTCAAATCTTCCTGAGGGACAGGTTGACCCGAACGTCTTACACTTACTTGGCATGCAACCATGGAAAAGACCGAGTTTATGCGATGCCGAGGTGTTTCAATCACTGTGGCCTGTACACAGACTGCGATCTGTATACGGTACATAGGGGCCGGCCCCGTGATACCTTTCTGCCCAAGTCGACTCGCCCTTTCAGCTTAATCGTTTACTTGGCATTCAGAATTTGCCTAGTGGACGGGTTTCTCCGTATACCGAGACCAAGGCAGTCTGAGCGCTGGTGGATCTGTTGCGGCATATCTGACTGGAAACATGTGAGAAAAAGAAACAATGTATTGTACCGGCCTAGTGCTTACGGTCCGTGTGCATTAAACAGTTATAGTACATCAATGACGCATAAAGTTTTTCTAGCTCATTACACAGTGCTGGTACCTTATAGCATATTCTGGGTACTATCCCAATGCTGGTACACCACAATCTAGTATACCATACCATCTGATACTGTTACATGGTCCGGTACATTTCAGTTTTACTACATAGAGCTGCATACGCGTACAACTCCTACTCATACTACTCTACTCCTACTTTATAGTCTCTAATTATTGTCTGTTCGTTGTCACCTGCGTCAGCTTTCTGCATTCCTCACCTTGTCCGTTCTGCTGAGTGACCATGGATGCTTCACATTTTCCAGTAACGCAACAATGTAATCTAAGGCATCTCAAAAACACTGTACTGAAGCTGATTGGTAACCCCCAAGCCAGCGGAGCTCACATAGCGGCTCACCGCCACATTAGTTCTCCCCTTCACGTGCTTCGGTCTGATGTAGATTTGCTTCAATACCCACTTAAAACTTCTTCAATAGCGACACATGAACAGCAGGCTGTCCCAAGTGGCACCAGCGCCACAATGGTCCAGCCACGGCTCAGAGTACCATATCAAAAGGCAGCTCGCGTGTGCAGGTGCCTGCACGCACCGGCATTTCAGGCACTTTTAGACGGTTTTAGCACCTGGTCGGCCCGAGAGTTGGAAGCCTTCTGACTATAAAAAGCGGAGTCAGGACCGCTGGAGACTACACAACACCATGAAAAACATCCAATTGATCCTTGCCGCCTTCGCTGCCACCACCGTCTGCGCCAGCAATGTCACCCACCACGTCTTCTACACGAAAGTGAAGGGCAAGTTCGTGCCGCTTACATCCTGGCATTGGAGCGGCGCCGGCAAAACAAGCAACCTTGTTGAGAACTACGGTGACCGTTCCCCCGCAGCGTTTGTCCTCAAGGACGGCGTAGCTTACAACGGAGACCCAGCTAATCCGTGGACCTTGGGAGTTTTATTCGACGAGATTAGATTTGGCTCAGATGTGAAGCCGTTGGAAATTGCAACCGATAAAGATGGACGGGTGACCAGAAAGTTTTATATGTGCGACCTGGATTTGCCTACAAAGTTCTTGCGGCCGGGTGAGATCAACCCCAGTGAGCTTTATTTGCTGTCGTGCAAAGACACAGAAGTGTACTTCTTGCCGTACGACGGAGAAGTTGTCACGGATGAGTCTCAAAGGGATTCGCTATGGGACATGCAGTTGTGGGACTCGGCATTCGATCCCATAGAGGAGGTAGAGCCCCCTACGTATGTACCCGACGGGGAGATACCTTACGATGATATGCCCATTTCTGAGGAGGGCGCTGCGGAATTGTCGGCCGAACCTGTGGATGCGTCTGCGACAGGCCCCAGACCCCAAGAGATAAAGGTTGGGGAAGATGGGGTCATGAGTGAGCCTTCTTTGAGATACGATGACATGGCTGTGCCTTCTTCGGGTTACGATGACATGACTGAATATGACTCCTCGGCAAACGATGACATGGCTGAAGTTGACCCTTCTGCGTTTTCTGGGAATTGGGATGACATGGCTGAAATTGACCCTTCTGCTTTCATGGAGTGGGATGGCAATTCGGATGCCAAGTATGATGGGGAGATTCCCAAGCCAGAGCCAAACTAGGTCGCACGGACCCATCTCTAAATAGTTCTTGTCTAGACTTCGGTCTCGGATAAAACTACGTCCTTTTTTGCCTAGCATGTAGCGCAGCGCACGTAGCTGCAAGTAGCTGCACGCACACTCGGGTGGCCTTCGGCTGCGAATGGCACACTTGCACCAAGTGCCTCGTGCCACCCGCTATGAAACGCCGTGCCGCCACTCAATCCAAATATGCTGTGATGACTGATGCATATCCTCAATCTTTCTAAAACGCACTAGGAATATCTTGACTGCGCATGCTAGGTACTCGTTGACATAATCTTGACTGCTGGTTCCGCCATTGAAGCCTACATACTTCCTTTATACAAGAGGTGTCCTTTATTCTCCACTTTTTGTTTGCACAGATAATAAGTATGTTGTTACATCCCTAGCCAAAATTCTTTTTCGGAGTTCCATATGGGATTCCCAGTAGTGATAGTCGTAGGGACCACGCATGCTGGAAGGAGCTTTCGTAAAGGGACCGCAGCACTCCAGCGAACCGTGTTTTCGGACGCTTGTACTGACGGATGGTGATTTCACTGTCTTCTGTAACCCGTGGATCAACCGTACAGTTTAGTGTCGACCTCCATGTACTGATGTTTGAAACATACTTGAAGACACAAGTTAAAGACATGCTAACTCATGCCTCATGCTTAAACCAATGTATGAAGCATCATTCTCTCAAGGTAAGCTTCTTTACAATAGTAGAACATCAGTCCTTGTCAGGTCAACGGCTACAAGCATTGTGGTTTGTGCGCCATTGTAGCTGGCTCAGATTAACCTGATACTCACAGAAACTGCGACTATTGATGCTTAGCACTAAGACATAGGAAGCACTCAGATCTCCGAATTTAGGGCTGTTCAGCCCAGGATTAGCCCGGATAGATTTCCTTTCAAGAATCGCACGGGTCCTGGCCTATGCGTTGACTCAAGCGTTGCGCCATAAGCTCAGCTTTGGCGGAGAAAGCTGAAAAACACGCTGCTTAAACCCGCCAGGTCTGAACTGAAGAAGGCAAATTGAACACCCAGTGATGAAGCGGGACGCCTACTGACATCACTGTAACACGACGCAAAGCTAAAAATCACAGCTGACTCCGAAATCACCTTCGGTAGACTGGCCTTGGATCCACGAGATACGACCAGCGATCGACTTGGCTTGAAGGGCTGTGTTGTTGAGTGGCCTGACACGGTGTGGTCACCAGCTGCCCTATTGATTCACTCTATGTTGTACAATTTTTAATATGCATGGAGTGGTGCAACACACGCAGCAGACTGGCTCAGCGTGAACGCTGGCCTATGTCCTTGCTAGCATCATGGTAGCTTCAACTAGCACCCGGAACTGTGAGATTTGCCATGAATGACCTAGTCTACGGTATTACGCAGATAATGGACAGAATCCATAGCCAATTGTTCAGATTTGTCAACCATGCAAGCATTCCACTAATTGTCTGTATGTGTTTAGCAGCTACCGCTCGGTGTTTAAGCCGGCCCATGCGTTCCCTTTGCCAGGTTAACAACACCTTGCTGCCACTCTTGCCTGCAGCCAATGTACTGCACGCCAGCTTGTTGTGTTAAGGAGAACTGTCACCAGGTCCGTTCAGTTTACCCTAGAGGATGGCTATGTCTACACTAGTGCCCCATCCGGCCGTGGTATGATGCAGTTGGCGACTTCCTTTCTATCAATTCTTTGCCCAAGACTTGCGCAATTTCGGGAGAGGACGGAGAGGCTGAAGGCCCCTTCTTTCAAGCATTATCTCCGGCACATTCGACCACGTAATCACAAGCGACATTCCCGAGGGCTTATGTTGGGGTGGAAATCTCTATATTGCCTTTCAGAAAATCCAGAATACCGGTAGCAGATCTGCGTCCGAAGTGCTTGAGGAGACCGAAAGCTCTATTCGGTTGGCTCAACACGGTGCACGAAGCTAGAAGTCTGCGGCTACACTGCGTGGTTCCCGTTTCTCTGCCACCTGCTCCCCGGGAATACTGTCTAGGGGCAACGATTACTGGGATCACATCTATAATATTTCAAGCTTGAGACTTTTCCATCCGGTTCTGGGGTTCGATTTGGAAAACAGGCCCCAGAAAGGCCAGTAGCATTGCAGCGAACAGCCTGAGCAAAGTTAGCCAGAAAAGTAGGGCCGCTGCTGGTATAGGTCTATCAGAGAACGAACATAGCACATATGGTACCACACCTGCACTACTACGCAATTGGCGACTCCATCACGCCTTACTTCAGACGGGCTTGACGTTCGTAGGTGTACCGTACGTACTGTGTAGCATAGCAGCGTGCGTGCGTAGTGACTGTTGACTCTGCAGCCTCTCTGTATTGTTCACCATAGACCACCAGGAGTACAGTGCAGCACGCCATGTCTAAGAAGTCGTCGTATCCATAAATAATTTCAAAACTTCCCAGAAATCACAGAATGATGAATGCTGACAAAGGGTTTTATCCATACTGAAGGAACAACCGTGCCGACAGAAACGGTTTTGGTATTATGCGCATTCATGAGATCGTCAGTCAAGGAATGGCGGAGAATGTGAAGACATCAACATCAGACGACCAACAGAAAACACCCTATCCAGCATTTACCACGCAATTTGTGATCAGAGCCCTGCCTCATCATTACCAAAGGAACAACGATAGCGTCGCCAGACTGATGGTCCGGCTGGCCAGAAAAGCGTGGTATTATTCTATGTGTCAGCTCCACAGATGCTACTGGTGGCACCTTCTTGGGTCCGGCTAGTCTATTTCATTAGCGTTACCATCACCAAAAGTGTAGGGCACACACCGAGCTCTATTGACGTTCTTTGTGGGATTTGTTGAATTGTAATTTTCATCTGCTCTCACAGCGTATCGTGGGCTCATGGCGAGCTTGAGTAGGTGACAAAGGCGGAACTATAGCTGTTGGAGGTTTGATGATTGGTGTATTCACTTTCATCGTCTCTGGCAGCACCAATCCGAACGGTCTTAGTCAAGTGAGATGTAGGACTTAGTAGCACTAGGAGACCGGTTGGCGTGAGTAAAGTCTGACTTGCAAACGACGGTCTACTTGACGGTCTCGTTAGGACCATAGGCTACAATACACGTTCGGCCAAGCAATAACTGAAGTACTTTCGTATACTATCGTCCGACCCAGGCCATCCTTGTCCACTAGACGATGGTCTACCGTAGTGTTTGCAGACGAATGCATGTCACAGCCTGACCGACGTAATTTGAAGGCTACAGTTACTGAGCCCGGAAGTAAAACCAGGTTAGTAGGTCAGGTGTGACGCTAACATTCAAAGCTTGTGCAATGACCGTTGTTGGATAAATACTTAGACTACGGTCCAGACCAGGCTCGAGTTCTTCTCAGATACTTCTCAGATACTTCTCAGACTAAAACATCGGCTCACTCTGGCAACAAGTACAAATCTACCGGCATGCAAATCATTTCAAAAGAGGTAAGATTCTTACTCCTGAAATATAGCAACCCGCCCGTTCGTTTTCGACACACGTAGAGCTGCCTGTTCAGAATTTTTCCCGTGCCGTCCAATTCAAACTTAAAAGCAGGCACCTTTTCATCCAAGACTAAATAATTGTTTTTGATGCCGAAGGTTTTGGCGGCTTTGTCGTCTGCAGTCGTGGCGACTCCGTTCGCAACGTGGAGCTTCTGTGTATAGAAGGGCTCGATATTGTCGGCCACAAGGAACTTCATGGGACTAGTACTAAAAAAACGCACAGGCACAAAGTCGTCTCCAAACTTTACATGGAGCACCAGTTTATCAGCGCAGGCGAAGCCGGCAACAAAGAAGACCAAAAACAATGATTGGAGCTTCATATTACGGAGTCAGGAAAGGTTGAAGGCAGCCACTTTATTAAAAGTGTGCAAATCTCATTGTTTGACCGACTGACATGACCATGACCATGGGTCCTGCAGGATCAGGCCCCGGGATAGTATCGTATAGAGGGCAGTAGGTATAGACGGGAGGGGCGTAAGGTGAGTGAAGCGAGGTAGACTGAGTGACACGAAGCAGTCTCTAGCACAAGCACGGGCACAAGTCAAGCTACCCGCCATCAACGGAGTCATAATCCACTTTTCATCCACTGCACCGTAGTAGTGGGTGCTGGAGAAGTAAAGCGCTTATTTAGAGTGCACAGTATGTGCATGGCTACTTCATGTAGCTCACTCACGAGTTGCATGTTGTGTCGCAGTTGCAGTCGCCGTCTCAGTCGCATCACCTCTCAGTCGCACCACGTCTCAGTCAGTCGCAGGTCGGCAGCGGAAACTCCGACTTCTTGCCTAGCCTTAGATGCCACCCACACGTCCTGCTTACGGTCGCCCTGCTTACGGTCGTCCTGCTTACGGTCGCCCTGCTTACGGTCGTCCGGCTTTACGGTCGTCTGACTCTCGCGTTGAGCCTCGTATCACGTTCTCGGCCATCTTCAAGCGGGCTCCCAGGACTTGAAATTCAGCCTGGCGTCTAGTTTAAAGTGGGGCTCAAGCAGAGTTTTCTACCATTCATTTGTTTCTCGATACGATTGACTTGACGTCTCTCCTTCTCCACTATGTGGTATGTATTTCCTATTCAGCTTCCTACATTACTGCTCTGGCTGGGCAACAGGCAAGGACCACACTGTCCATGGCGCCAAAGGCTCAATGGCACCGTTGCAATCGGCGCAGAATGTTATATCCGTCGTTCTATCTCCGCCGTTCTATCTCCGTCGCTCGCCCAGTCGTATGTATCCGTCTATGGTTCGCATGCCGATTTCCAAAGCCAGCTGCATGAGCCCTTTAGTGAAGATCAGCCCACCCTCTGGATTGCTCCTTCTTCCAGGTTGCTACTCCATTGTCCATCAGCTGCGCCACGGCGGCTACAGAACTTCACATAGCTCAATCCACTGCAGCAGGTGCAGCGCGTGTTGACACCGGACCCACGCTATACCTCACGGAAACATTCTGGAGACTCTTCCCGGGATGGCCCTATATATGGGTGTTTAGCCCCTACAAGCGCTCTATTGGATGGTTCGCGGCCTTTGGCTCATTGTCATGAAGGTACTCCTGGCTTTCCTATTCTTCGCCGCAGCGTGGGCAGTCAATGAACCCCACTTGGTTCTCTTTGCCATGTACGGCGACCACTTGGTCCCGCTTTCCGGAAAGTTCATAGAGGGGCCTATTGGGGCACCCAGTATTCTTTCGCATGGAGACCCGACGTTGCCCCCCGCCGTGTTCGGTATGCGGGACCGCCATATCTACTCGTACCGCAAGCCCAGCTGGGGGTACGTAGGGACGCTCGGGTCGGTTGTGGCGTACGGGCCGTATGTATACGAGAACAAGGTGACGTTGGACAGCGAAATGCGAGCCATAGGCCGCTTCTACTCGTGTGACATATTCGATGACAACGTGCGTGGGATCACGCACCGCCGGCTCTCTTTTCCGTCAGACTGCGTCGAGGTGGCGCTCTTTCTCTTGCCCTACTCCAAAGAGGCATGCCCGGTCCAGCATTTGGCCAAGGGAAACGCCCCCGGGCACGCTGTAACCGAAGGAGAAGAGGTGGGGAGGATTTTGAGGAAGAAGATGATCGACAGGCGGAGAAAGGTCCCCCCTGCAGCCCGCATACCCATGGCCTTTTACGCCAAACACCAGGGGAGGTACTTTCCGCTCTTCGGCTATAAGGCTAGCAAGCTTCATCCGCACCGACGGTTGCTAGCGCACGGCAACGAGTCGGACATTCCGAGTGAATTCAGATTGGCGGGCAACTATGCCCTCGCTCGGGGCGATGCCAGGCCGTGGCATGTGGGGTTCCTGGACCACGGCTTTGTGTACGGGCCTTCAGTTACCCAGGCCAAGTTGCACATTGATGAGCAGAAAAGGCTCCGCAATGTCCAGTTTTACTCGTGCGCCAAGACTGCCGACATGAGTATCATTACCACCAGAAAGTTCGATACGTGTTTCGAGGTGGATATCTTCTTTTTGCCATACTTCAAGGGGCTTGAGTCTGGCTCAAAGGATCCGTGAAAGCCTGAAGTACGAAGTGGTGGTGCTGCAGGCACAAAGCCTGGCGATGTGACTGTACCTGCTATGGTGGTGCCGGTCACGCCTGCCGAGGCTGGAGCGCCGCAGGCGGAGGGGAAGGTGGGAAGACGCTTCCATGAGCCGATTTCCGTGGCTGAATGAAATGGTTCACACTCTTGGGGAGTGAGGCCTGGTGCGGGAATTAATGTGAGATAGACGTTTGTCGACAGCTCTGGCAGCTGGGGCATTTGTTTGGTGCCTGAAGATGGTATTGTTGTGCGTGGCTTCCAAGCAATGTTTTGAAGGTGACTCATTTTAGCGAGTACATTCACTAAGTGTGACACCGGAACAGGCAATGACTGCTGCGTCGACGCAAAGCACATGTGGTACCTCGGTCCATTGGGCAGCAGATGAAACATATGTTGACAGCAGAGATGTTTCTTTTATAGACGCTTTTTTGATTCAATTGGGTATGTGAGGTCCTTAAAGGACTTTTAAGAATAGGCATCAAGCGCAAGTGTAGCAGTAAAAACTGCGAGGACTAGAGGGGATGGGCAAGTTAGTCATGAAACAAGTGTAAAAAGCGTAAAGTAGTGGTGTGAGCGGTAGTAAGCTTTAGAAGGCAGACTATGAATCAGTGATGGCCGGAGTGGGTGTTCTTGGCGATATCGTGACGGGCGTCTTCATTGTCAGAGGTAGTGAATTGAAGCTACAGTGTCTTTGTCTAGTATCAGTAAACGTTGTCCGCAGTTGCTTCACCTTTGGTTATTCGACTAGCTGTGTTCTTACACAGCCAGATTGGGCAGCTACACAGAGTATGCCATAGCCACACTATGCAGATATGCAGACTATCCCTAGACAATTCCCAGATGATCCCCAGACTATGGCGGCGTTTAGTACAACCAGCGTCGACTCTACTGCGGAAATTTAAAACAGCGGTCATCTACCCATTGTCCGATTGTGATACGCAGGCAAGGCATGAGAGCCTAGTGGCTGACCGCCCAAAGCCAGACGAGGTGTAAGTCTAATCATGAACCCGGCCTCAACACGCCCAAAATTCACCTGACATTTTGTCAGAAATCTTGCTTTCAAAAGCGCTGAACGTGCACCGGCAAACAACGGAGATGTATCTTTTAACCCTATTAGAGTTGGCATTGAATACCCGTACAATAGACGCTTTCTTGGATTTCGGACTGCAGAGTGGCTCTCTGATTAGAGCTGTTCGATACAATTGACTACGTGGCCATGCTTCCAGTACTGGCAGATGACACCTGCGCTCAAGGAGTCATCGCTCCACGCAGGCGACACGTTGCTCTTGACATAGCGCGTGCCCAAAGTGACATTTCACCGTCTCGAAAAAGACTAGGGCAGGGTGGGCCGCTGGGCGAGGAGCTAGAAAAAGCCAGTGCTGGCTCTGCAAAAAGGATCGGAGGCAAGAGTAGCTGGGTGCCAGATGTTCACCCCGGGCCTGAACATGGTGTCGCTTATAGGCTTTTAGCACAGCAATTGATGCCCTGCAGAGACCTATATCAGTCATGCGCCCGTGTATTAGTGATTATTACGTATAATGGGGGCAAATACTGGCACATTAGCTTACATGCTGAGTGCCTCGGCGTAGGATGCAAAGCATATTTGAGTGCACCACGGCCAAGGCACGGCACATGAGATGACTGGATGGCAATTCTCCATCCAGTACCACATACCACCAGTAACCAGGTAGAACCTGTAACTGGCTCTAGATGTGTGAACCCACCAGTTGTTTCAAGCATCCTTCTCAATCCGCAGGTATGCAGTGCGCAGCTAGAGGTGCATTCAGAGGCGCATCCAAAGATGCATAAGACAAGGAGATGAAGCACTTTGTTTGCTGATTGCCACGCTCCACCTTAAAAGGAGCCGCGTGGTTGCTCTACTCGCCATGCATTTTTTTAGGTTCTACATCTTGCTGGCCGCTGCTGGTGCCGCCTCGTCTCGGGTCTTCTTTGCAAATGTCAATAACACAATGGTGCCGCTTTCTGGTTACACTAACATCGGTGTAGCGGACACGCACATCTTCTGCCATGGACGCCAGACAGCTACGCCTATGGAATTTGCCTACGACAACGGCTTCGTATATGCGGCGGGTTCCGCTCGGAGCTATGTGGGGATCTTCTTCACCTTCTATGCCTACGGTCCGACAACTACCCCCATGCCTTTGGAGATAGATGAAAAGAAGAGGGTGCTGGGTGATTTTTTTTCGTGCCTGCTTCCCAATAGCACCGAGGGTCTAATCACAAGTTACCGGCTTGACCCGAGTTGTTTGGCGGTGGAGGTGTACCTTTTGCCGTATGATGGTGCGACGGGGAAGGTCGTGGAAGAGGATGCTGTGCTGGAGCCGGGCCTGAGGCCTGATACCGACGATTACAAGTCGCACAAATATTCTGTGCCCCATTCTTCGGCAGTTACGCAGCACCAGAATGCGGTCCCGTACCGAAATTGGGGCATTCCTCTGTTGTGGATGTAGTGTGACGGAGGAAGTTGGCCCTGTAGACGTGGCTGAGGCCGTGCGGCAATCCCTATTACCGGGTTCAACTGGCAGCCATTGGACAAGTAAAGCGGCTGCTGCCGAGGCAATTATACCAATACGGACTTGGCATGCGGTCCAACATGGCTCAGTGCTTCATCAGCTGCCCCAGGAATGTGCATCTTTTGAGCGACACAAGAGTATGAATATGGGCATTTGGACGGCGTGTCCAGATGCGGAGGTTATGGAATAGTTAGGAACAGAACCTTAGCATCAATACTTAACTTCAATTTTGACCAGAACAATTGGCAACTCGCCCTGCACTCTGAACCCGGTGTCACTACAGATGTAGTGCTTAATGAAGTAGCGCCATGAGTCGGCGATGAAGGTCAGAATACTGGTGTGTCTCGCACATTTGAGACCCCGGTGTTGCCGGTGAGACACTGGAACATCCTGCTGCAACCATAGCGCCTCAGAAAGAGTGGCTTGCAGAGGGAGTCTGACAATAGCCTGGGAGAAAACAAGTCTGGAGACTTCGCGGAACCTACACGACTAACAAAGGCCAGCAGATATTTTCTGCTTCAACCAATCTTCACTATACCTTGATACAGGGGAAGAATTACATCTTCAAGACGAATCTCCAGGGACTGGTCACCGTCTCTTACACTTACTCGCCAAAGATAACATTTCCCTTAGTACGGTAGTCGACCTTTGATGACGTAGAAGTACCTGAAGACAGCACAACAAGCACTTCTCTATCTAACTACAGGTGTGACATCTTCACTTTCCAACCAGTGACCTCTCTTGAACACATTGCGCACTTCTAGTTCCACCTAGCCCTTCACCACGACCTGTCCCACATCAGGCTTCACAGAATGCCCTATTGATCACATCACAACTACCTTGTCTCTGTTCTCTAGGTCCTTTTTGACCTACTGGTATGTGTTCGGTGATAATATGCACTGTCCTGGTATGCCCTCGACATCTATTCCGAATCAGTAAAGTCTTTGTGCCAGAGCTCAAATCTTCTACCAAACACTCTCTCACTAGCTGCCAACAAGCTCTGCCAATCTCAGAACATTTCCCTACCAGGAAACGCGTTCATAGCGGATTTCTACGGTACATGTCTGCGGCGCTGCCTTCACCGCTTCGATGTTGCCATGTTCGTGTTGGCTCTCACCAAAGCTTGGTTGCGGTCTGAAAGTTCGCCTAACGAGTGGCTCTTACTAAAGCTCGGTTGCGGTCTGAAAGCTTGCCTAATGAGTAGCTCTTGCATCAGCCAGGCAAACATACCAAGAGGTGTCTGAACAGTACTAGGCTACAAACTACACTAGTCTTCCGTCACCCACGCTGAAATCCACTCTCAAAGCGACAGACACTCCATCACATACCTGCAATGGAGCTTGCGTGGGAGGACATCAGACCTCACTGACGGCCACAGTGCTTTTTAAGAGCTGCATTCTGCTGTTACCTAGCAGGTCCGATACTGCAGATCTAGCCATGCTCCAAGGCAGGACAGCGAAGAGTTAGCAGGGCCTCAAGCCCCAACGCCTGTGAAAAAACACACTTGCACTAATGTCCGGGTGCCATTAATGTTGCCCGCTTCTTAGTTCTTTCCTCGAGAGCGCTTGCTTCTCTACCACCAAGGTCATCTAGTTCAGTGACCTCATGATACTGTGCAAAAGGTCCAAGCGCCGGAAGATCAGCTTAAAGGGTGCCTTATTAAACGCCGGAGCTATGAATGACCTTGTTTCAACCGCTCGGTAAATCCTCTGTGGGAATAGGAAAACGCACTGATTTCGACTGTCAAATAGTTGGTGATTACACACTGAGTCATCATGCTTGCCAGTCTAAGAGTTTCAATGGTCAGTATACTACTCAGTCACCCGCGCTATTATTAATACAGCTTCTACTTGCTCATTGCTTCTGGTCTGTTCCCCCAGAATGGATCTTAAATTTTCCAGGCTCCTGCTCTGGGATCTCGCTTGAAAGGCCCGTCACCGAGTATCCAGGCGCCTTTACCGCCTTGGGAATGCGCCCTCTGATCCTTTGGATATCCTCTTCGCTAGTCACTCTCACCGGTGCAATTGAGATCTCCATCTCCTCCAAATCGTACACAACATAGGCATGTGCGAGAAAGTCCGTGCCCAAGTATGCCGTGGGAACGCGCAAGTTGTCTTCACTGGACACTCGTGCCCTCAAGTAGCATATGCCGCCGAGCTCAATCACCATTTCGGACAAGGGAATGGTGATGCGGATCCCTGAAAGGTCGTACACCACACCGCCGTCGCTGTTTTTGTACGCACACTTCACCTGGTACATGGCGGCCTCGCTCGAGTACCTGCCCAGCAACAGTTTGGCCAAGGCTCCCAACACGTGTTTGGGCAAGCGCTGCACCGCTGTGCCTGAGTCCAACACTGCCCCTATGGGCTTGCTTAGAACTGCCACTTTCTGGTGTCTGTCCTGCAAGTACATGGCGCTGAGTCTGACTGCCAGCTTGTCGCGCCTGTCTTGTTCCCGATACAAGTTCACCATGGGCACAGTCTGCAACTGGCCCGTGTACTTCTTGTGGTCAACATGGCCAAAGTGAAGGGCACCCGTCTGGCTCTCCATGTAGAGGGAGTACAACATCTTGTCAATCAAGCCTGCGTGCTTGAGCTGCGCCGGGATGTTTCTATAGGTGTAGTTGTTCGTGGGCCGCTGGGCCGTTTGCTCCCCAAGCATAGGGCCTATGCCCATCACGCCCTCGCTACGCAGGGTTGCACTGGCCACGCCGAAAGGCATTTTCATCTCTTTCCTGAGTAAACCTATCTCGTCCGCAGCCCACACGCCGCTGGCGTAGGTGCTGTCCATATACTGGATTCGGAAGTCCGGGTCTGTCTTGCTGACCTGAAACGTGGTGGAGCCGGGGATGCTGAAGGTGCCCAAAATTTTGCAGGCTTTTGCCTCGAAGCTACTGTCCCGCAAATCGAGTTCCTCGACACCTCCTGTGTGGAGATTTCTCTCCCTTACGGAGTCACACACTGCGTCCTTGTCCACCACCCATAGGTCGGACAGGCCGGTGTCGACCATAACAGTAGTCTTCTGACCACTGGAGCCTATGCGTATCTCGACGAAGTAGTAGGGCAACAAGTACTCGAAGGGAAACCAGTCGGACCGCTTTCCGATGCCTGTCAGGTGCAAGGCCCTTTCGAGGAAGTCGCGATGCCCGACCTGGATCTCGAGTTTTGAGCCGTGGTGCTTTTCGTCGATGACCAAGGCCGCGGAAAACTGAAGAAGGTATACTAAAAAGAACATGGCTGTCACTGGCAGGAGCGCTGACACTGGCAGATACATAAAAGTAAGTCTGAAATTTAGGAGCTGGGAACGGAGGAGCGGCACTTTATATTCGGCCCGAAGCCTGGTTCGGGTCCGAGCTAATGCCAGTCCGTCTCTGCTTGACATGTGTGACTTGAGCACTTTGGCGTATGCTGGCGCGCGTGCATTCTTCTCTTAATGATGCCAGATGTGAGTAGCAGCATGGCGCTCTAGCGTGAGCGCGGGCTTTGGCCAGTCCCACCTCGCGCCAATAGCTACTTCGATCCCCTGTGGTGGGTGTCTGCTGGCCTGATTCGCCCCCTGCTTCTTGGCTGCTTCCGAGTGAGTCTCCCTCTCCAGCCAAAAGGTGTCGGAGCATGTGTAGAACCGGCTATGCATCATGCGCCAGCGTGTGCGCGCTTTGCGTGGAACCTGTGCTAGATCCGGACTACCACATAAAGCCGCTGCGGTTGACACCACCATTGTGAGGCTTTCCGTTGTGAGGCTATCCGTTGTTAGGCTTTCCGGTTGGTCCACCTGCTGCTGCAGGTCGTGGCCAGTTTGCAGACAAAGCGGTTTGGTGGTCTTGAAGGGAATTGCCCACCACCAGTGACACCTAACACTTGCCTGAAAGATCCACAGTATCATATGCTGCCGCGCCCTGTGAGTTGCTGACATGGAATTGGAGTCATGCTCGACTTCAAGCAATCTGGTCGCCGGTGGCTGTGGCCACTTCGAAGCAAAAGTGTTACTGAGTACACATTGTTCTCTTAGAGGGCCCACCACCGTAGACAATAGCTGCAGCGTTTTGTGGGGTCTGCATCCACAATATCGGAAACATTTTGTAGGGTCTGCATCGCTACTAAAGGCCTTTGGGTCAAGCTGTGCGTTGTTGGTCTGTGTTTCATCCTTTGTTCGGAGCTGTCGTGTTGGACATCTCTGCTGTGCTTGTTTTCCCACACCACATCCGAAAAGTTCTGCTTATAGTCTACATGCCAGATCGGCCGGGAGGGCTGCAGATCTTCTAACACTGCACACACAGTGGTGAGCAACACTAGGGGAAACAATTAGACCCGCATGCAGGAAATGCATATAGGAAACGTATCATTGGCCGCTGACAGACGCTCAATGGGAGCACTCGTACGGCGGCCAGGCCGGTATCGGCTCCGACCACCGATGGCGTCGGACATGTACATCGGCCCGTGGGCCCGGTGTGTTGTGGATGCGGTTGGGTGGTTCGCGCACGACCCACTACTGCCGTGGCCCAACACGCCAGCCACCCGGACGGCGCCGGCAGAGGTACAGACGGCTGACTACGGCATGAGGTATTGTGGCCAGAAAAATTCTGCGTGAGTATGGCGGAACCGGCAGCTGGACTGACGTGTTCCCGCTTTTGCCCGGTCTCCGGGGTGCGCAGACAAAAAGGCGCATGTCTCAACCACGTAAAAAACACGGTTGGATCAAGCTAGTGAAATCATCACTTTCCCTTCTTGTGGCGCGCCCACCAGTCCTTTTGGACTCTCCTATGATTGGGGTCCAGACAGGCGACCTTGCGAGCTGAGGTACAGGTGGACCCTCTGCAAGTTGCAACATTTCGCAGCCGTTGGACTGCGAAAGCATATTCTGCGCGCTGCCTCTACGGGTGACTCAGGTTACTCTAGGGATACAAACCAGCAGAAGTCTGCATACTGGTATGTGTGACTCCAGACAGGGCGGGTAGAGTCGCAAAACTGACGAGGTCGGCTATTGCTCTAGTATCCGGCCTGACCCTTGTTGTTACATGTATAGTGTATTGGCTGACGGCGGATTGCAGAGACTGATAAATGTTCAAGGTACGTGGGGATTAAAGCATTCAAGAATTACTCCGTAGTTAGCTGGTATCGGAATCAAAACACGTCTACGGGTATCATGAAAGAGGTAACAGAGAAGCTATATGCCAGGGGCTATGAAAAGGCATTATTGAAGCTCCTACAAAACTAGGCGCTGGTGCTTCAAATGAACGGCAGTAGGTGTTACAAGGTGACTTCCATGGAAAAAATAAGCAAAGCCCATTTTTGAGCTTCTCACTCGGCTTGAGACTACCATGAATGCGTCAGGCAGTTTCTCAACGCCTCATCTACATGCGGAAGAGATGAAATAGATATGGCCATTTGAACTGGAGAGAGCCTGGGATTGCCCTTCCAGACCTTCTGGTCATAGACTTTGAGATTATGGATCTTCAGGAGCCTTTGAGGTGGAACTCAACGTGCTGGGTACCAGGACTCATGACTCTGACACCAGGAACGCAGACTTGTAGCACGGTAGAGACGGTCTGGAGAACAGATGGCGAAATTACTTGTCACTAGGGTCTGCCTAAATCTCCCAGCATGTACGGATCTGAGATCTGCTGCGGTCGCCTTCTTTGCTCCAGTCACCTTCCAATCACAAAGTGCCATGCAACTGAGCACAAAGGTATGCAGCTGGCAGAATGCCCAGCGACTAGTACATTGTCCAGGAGAGTGTACTACTTGACTCCCGTAGTCTCAGCACCGTGGTGCTGCTTTAAGACGACACCCTACAGACCGATTCTACAAGCTACGCCTGAAACGAATAGTCATACCCCTCCCAAGCACCACACTGTATACTAGAGTCGTACGCAGCAGAGCAAGGGGCAGGCCCAAAGTCGGCTGCCGTCTACCGGATGTCCGTCACACAGAAGAGGTTATCGTCACCAGACGCCAGGACTAGGGCTCGGGAAGCCGCAGGTAAATACTATCGGCATGCGGTCCTGTGTATCTACGATCCACGCTTGATCCACGCCGCGTCCCGCCGCTACACGCCGCATCCCGCCTGCGTGCAGGTCTGGCTGCACCACCGCCCAGTTCACCACCGACAATGATCTGCTCCGCCCAGCGAGCGGCTGACAGCCCGCCACGTGCGGGTTGCGGTCTACCTCCGACCAAACAAGCCTGGTACGGCGTAGCGCTAGGTGTGCTCCGAGGTGTGTGGGTATGCCCAGCTGCCTGCACCGAATGTTTTCGCACCCATTGTTCTCAGGAACACGCACAAATTCTAAAGCGTGTTTTTGCTCCGGCCTTGGCCGTGTGCCTTAAGTGGGAGCCGATGCCTCCAGTGGGTCGGTGAGCAAGCAGGAAGCATGAAGAAAACGCTCTTTATCCTCGTTATTGCAGCCCTTGCGTGGGCCCGCTCCCAGTACCCCATGGTGTTCTTTGCCAGTCTCAATGGCACCTTGATACCGCTCTCGCAGCTGTGCTACCAGAGGGAGAAGACCAAGCGCTTCACTGGCGACGTGCAAGCTTTACGGCGCCGCTCAAGCCTGGACGGGGACGAACCTCAGGAGGATGACACGGCACAGGAGGAGGACAGAGCCCAGGAGGAAGCGCTAGTCCAAGCAGAGCGCGAGGAGCAAGCGGAGGCCGAAGCTCAGGCCCAAGCAAAAATGGAGATCCAGCGCGGCTTGGCCTTGGAGGGCGAGGCCGATCTCGACCCTCATCAGGAGATCGATGATGCTCTGGGCGACGATATCTATCAGAGCATCTTCAAATCTGTCGGTAGCCGCCTCTATGAGTTGTTCCACGCCCCCGACGACGAAGACAAGAGAAACAGGACGGTGTGTGTGTTTTCGTATGGCTCGGGCGCTCCCCTCCAGCTTACGTACCGGGACGACTACGCTTTCAACACGTCCGCAGAGGGCACGAGCTACGCCGGTTACCAGCACGGCCTCTTTGTTTTCGGGCCTTCTGTCACCGACAATGTCTTGGATTTGGGCAGCGACATGCGGCTCCGGGACTATCCGTTCTATTCGTGCAAGCTCCGGGAAACCGGTGTACAGGGGATTGCCTACAGCTTCCAGCCTCTTGCAAACTGCACCCGTGTCAAGATCTACCTCTATCCTTACAACAGTGCAAATGGATCTGCGATATTGCCTGGGGTTTCAAGAGGAGAGGACCAGCATGAGCTTGAAAAGACAGAGCAAAGGACAGAAGCTACCGAGAAGGGTGCAGTGCGAGAGCTGGCTACCTCAAATACTAGTGTCGTTTTTCCTACTAAAAGCAGTGGCGTTTCTGTTGCCTCTTCAGTGGTTATCGTTCAGTCATCAACTAAGGAACAGGGCTTTGGGTCTACAGATCCTGTCTCTACGGCTTGCTCTGATTTCGCAATTCCCATATTCCTGAACACATCGTCACGCAGCGCAACCGATACTGGCTCTACTTTTTCTAGCTGGAGCATGAGTGATGCTTTGGGGAGATTTAGTTCGAGTACTCAATTTTTGTTAAGTCAATCGGTGACTTTGATTGATATGGCTGCTGGTGTGGCTGCCGATTTGTCCACTGGTGTGTCGACTGATTTATCTACTGATTTATCTACTAGTGTGTCGACTGATTTATCCACTGATTTATCTACTGATTTAACTACTGATACTTCAAGTGTTTCTTCCACTGAGTCATACATCAATTCTTCTATTGAGTCATCTACTTTTTCTTCCACTGATTCGTCCACTGATTCATCCACTGACTCAACCACTAATTTATCTACTGATTCTTCCACTGATTCATCCATTGCTTCATTAATTAATTTATTCATTGATTCATCCACCGACTCTGCGGCCCTTTCCATTCATCCATTCACTTACCGACCCACTGTTTTGTCCAATGGACTTATGGCTCCCCCCACTAACTTGTCTACCCCACCACCCTCGCGTTCTACTGGCTTGACTACCACAGGGTCTGTTTGTATCGAACCTGAAAGCTACTCTGCTGCCAAACATTTGCTGGCCGCACCCACCTCAGCTTGCACCGACTGCTACGTTTCTCTTACCGTGTGGAACACTTACACCAACCTCACCACACATTGCCGCCTGGAAGCTACCTTGACTATTACTCAATGTAACGAGGTCTGCCTCCCCTCCACAGTGACTGTCAGCAGCACTACTT
The DNA here is from genome assembly GCA_002370795.1 of Metschnikowia sp. 03-147.1. Classification (NCBI taxonomy): domain Eukaryota; kingdom Fungi; phylum Ascomycota; class Pichiomycetes; order Serinales; family Metschnikowiaceae; genus Metschnikowia; species Metschnikowia sp. 03-147.1. The sequence continues at coordinate 26,187 of NKZR01001332.1, read as the reverse complement.
TGACCATCACTGGAGTGTGCATTGTGCCGGATACCACCACCATCAACTCCAAACACGATGCTACCGTCCTGAAGTCTCCCAGCTTTGACAAAACTAGCCCTCCGACCCTCACCGCAGCCATCTCCACTCCAAGCTCTTTTGACAATGGGGCTGCCAAACTTACCATTGCAAAGTGCATTATCGGTCTCGTCGCATTGTTGATGTAGTCATTGTTCTCTTTGCAGATGCCGGGCTCTGGGGACCAGCTGCCCCATTTCGAACGGGTACAATCTTGGCAAAAAATCATAGAGTGAATTCTCTTGTAATTTGAGTGCATCAGGACATTAGACATTGTCCTGTCCAGTCTTCTTCCTGTGCAGTAACGACTGGTAGCACCAAGTTGTTGCCCTCTGTTTGCAGCCCCCCCTCCCCAAGGCTTACCACCGCGTGGCTTAGCAAGCAACAGCCGTTTCTTGCTAGCTGGCTGACCTCCCTCTCATGTGAGTCGGGATGTACGGGTCTGGCTGCTAACCCTTTTTGACGTATCCCTATTCATTCCTAAAGGTTTAGTAGCTCATTGTGTTTGAGATAAAAAAGCCAGAGTTTTTTAACCGAGTGTTCAATGACACCCCGAGAAAGCTCGACAGACGAGTAACTCGGTGCCCTATACGCTCCAGGAATGGTGCTGGTCACCGCCTCTCTATCCTCCTCTTCTGAATAGCTCGCCTGGGCCATTGAAATCTCCATATCCTCAAAATCAAATACAACATATGCATTTTGGAGAAACGTGGTCCCCAACACTGCCGTTTCAAAACGCGAGTAGTCACTGTTGATTTCTGCCCCCAAGTAACATGGGCCATCTTGCACAATCACCATATCACGTAGTGGAACACTGATTTTGATGCCCGAAAAGATGTAAACCAAGCTGCTGGCGCTCTTCAGCCACTCGCAGCTAATCTCGAAGAGACCTGTCTCTTCAAGGTACGTCGCCTGCATCAGAGATGCCATAGCGCCCAAGACGTTCCTGGGCAAGTGCTCCAGCGTTGACCCCGAGTCCAACACGGCGCCAATCGGCTCGTCTAAGAGTAGTATCTTTTGGTAGTCGTTTTCCAAGTACATAGCGTCAAGTTTAATAGCCGGTATATCGAGCCTGTTGAAGTCCCGGTGTAAATTCACTATTGGGACGGTTTGCAATTGGCAGAAATGTTTTTTGTGATCAACAGCGCCGAAAAGAATGGAGCCCTTTGGCGAGTCCCGCTTGTTCAAGAATAGAGAGTATACCACTTTCTTAATTACACCCGAGTTCTTCAACTGTATAGGAAGGTTTGCATAAGTGTATCTGTCGCGGCGTTTCCTAAAAGTTGACTGTCCAAATTGGGGCCCAATCCCTAGAATGCCCAGAATACTCAGCGTCCGGTTCACTACGCCAAAACTCAAGTTCACCTGGACATCTGCAAACTCAATAGTGTCGGTGCCCCAAACTCCACTAGCGTATGTGTCATCACCGTAGCGAAGAAAAAGGTCGGGGGCCGTTTTGTTTTTCACGAACGACTTGGAGTCAATGGTACTGAAATAACCTGATGCTATGCACACGTTTGGTAGGAAGGCATTTCGCATAGCGTAGCTTGAGTTTGCAAGTGCAGGGGCAACCTCAGCTGTATGAGTATAATTTCCATTAAGATCAGCCCCGCCATTAAGATCAGCCCCGCCATCTGCAATGTGAGCCTCAGCGTCACAAACCACATCTTTGTCCATGACCCAGGAATCAGAGGAGCCAGTGTCAATTAAGACTGAACACTCTTCTTTATTGGCGCCGACCTTAAGCATGGCCAGGTAGTACACCCCCATGTTCTCAAGTTCGAGCTGGACGCCGTCGTCAGAACGCTTGACGTGGGCTGCTTTTTTATGTGCACGTTTTCCAATGTAGTCACCTTGTCTTTTTTCAATTTCGATTTTCAACCCTTTCAGCGGATCAAAAGCAACTGCAAAGGCACTCAAGCACGCGTTTATTAATAGGAAGCTCAGGGCATGAATTCTTAACATTGGATTCTGATAGCAAGGACCTCAGACCTTTTTATGTCCATCGTACAGGCATTGTTTGGAGTCGTCAGTCTTTGCTCATGTGTGACTTAGAAGCGCGTTAACTGCATTCACTTTGCCGTGTACAGGAGTACGGGCTTTGTTCTGTGAAAGGCTTTCACGTGGCTTTACCTAAGAGTTCAGGTGGTTATGAGGTGGGACGTCCCGTCAGTCTGTAGTGCTAAAAGAAGGTGTGTATGAACACCTAGTATCTTCTTCCAAAAAACTTACTTTTGGCATGGTAGGAGATACTTGAGAGATAGACACCATTTATCCACAAGAGGAATGCGGAGGTGAGAAAGAAGCACCTATGGTTTATACATGAAAGTATCTAGTGATAATTCCACCAAAAGGACGAGCTCCAGTAAACTTTAAATCCGATACCACTTTCCGGCACACGAATTGGCTGCGCAAGACTCTTATACTTGAGCCATTGGGGAGCAAATGTGGGACTTAAGCACCGCGCTCAGCGAGTGTAAGGCTGTTTTCCTGGGTTCCTACTTAGGCGAGTGCTACTCATCTTGCAACACCTTAACCTGCACACTATGGCGGCATCTCTGGCGCTACACCACAGGTCTACGGCCCTAGCTTTCGCTGAAAAGGAATCATAGCACTTGCGTTCTCACCTTACCGAAACATGCGGTCTCCCTACGTGACACCTTGCATTAGGGGCACCTTGCATTGGGGACTGTTTCAGATGCGTTTGACACCCCCACGCTGCTCAACAAGTACTCTTTGAAGACTCTGGTTCTCTGGCAGACCCGGTGCGGAAGCATTGTGCGCCAACTTTTCGCAGCCATTGCCGCATGGTGCGTTAATGTTGTATGCATGGAGCACACTGGCGAGGACCTACAGAAGAGTAGAGCTACTCAGCTCTTGATTACATTGACCAGGTAATTAGTGGGTCTATGTGAGTGGGTGCTGACGGTGCTTCCTAAAAAGTGACGCCAAGCTCAGTGCGTAGGGTCATTCCATCAACCGTGGTCTGCAAATGTGCAGTGCTAACCCTTCTCGTGCTAGATTCTCAACTTGCGGCAAGGAGGCACTGCGTGGCAAGCCTGAGTGATGAAAGGTCACACTGGGCGAATCGGCGTCGTGAATCTTGTTGTTGTTCAGAGCTGTTTATGGGCGATAAAAACTCGGAGCATAGTCATGCTGAGATGCTGTGTGTTTTTCGCTCTTGGAAAAAGGTAGACTTATTCGGTACCGTGTGATGAGATGAGAAGACCTATTTACCGTGTCTTTTATGATTTGTACCGCAGTCGTTCTGTTCCTCCGAGTTCGCAGCTTCGCGCAGATACACCATAGTTCATCAAAAGCACTCAATCATGCCCGCTTAAAAATCAATTTGAGAAGTTCGCAACAAGACATAATAAGCGTCTGATGTTTCACCGATAGATGTTTCCATCTTCAAAAACATCTCTTATTTTATAGTTTTAACGAGGCTCGAACGGGATGGACAGGCTATACCCAAGCTATTCGTGCGCGCACAACTGGGGGACTTCAGATATCATTCTGCCCGAAGAGGTCTCGATTGGGACCCTGCCCCATAAATCAATTTAGGGAAGATGATACTGCTTTGTGACCTTTTCTATTCCCATAACGTGACTTGACAGAGCCTGGGACATCTAGGACGCGTGTGGATTACTACAACTGACTCGTAAACGAGCGCCAGGAAAGGGATTTTCATCAGCCCGCTGTTATGACTGCGCCGACTCTGCCTTTTCTGGATCACGGCTCACGTGTCCTGGCTCACGTACCGGAGAGCCCTCAGGTCGCAGCTACCACTTTACTTGTGCCTGCATACAAGAGACATCCAACAATGGTCGTCTAATTCAGCCTCGCCAAGGCATCATTGCCTTGCAGGAGCCACGGGGCCTTCGAATTATTCTGCATGGCAGGACGCATGTACGGAGCCAAGATGTTCAAAAATCACCGACTTGGTGATCGTGTGTGTACACCATAGACACCCCAAGACCTAAGGCCCTAAGGCCCTGAGGCTACAACGGGACACACATGGCTGATACAATTCATGAACCAGTCTTGCCAGTCATGCCTGCGTATCACAAAAGAACAGAAGCAGGAGAAGAAGTACCGAAACTATAGGTTACTCGTGGCTACTGCAGCACCTGCATATGGGGCCTTTGGCACCAGGATAAGAGTCGACCCGAGCCTGCGTACCACAGGACAGGTGCCAACATCTCCCCTCGGAAGTCACCAATGGGCGCAGTGTGCCAAGCAGACGGGGCGTTCATCCAGCGGCATTTTCGTTGATGGGTAATTTGAGTACACTAAGACGTGTCACAATAATAGAGGATATTTTAGGCTTGAACCCTGGCCACGATGAGTTGCTTTGTTATTGGCAGCACCTTCATTTGCATAGAGTCGAGTTAATATTTGACGAGTCTGGGATGTGGGTGCCCTTTTTTAATGGTAACTGACCTGCAATCGTCAGAGTGCAGGATTAATTGTAATGATCCTTGGTGATTCTCGGTTCCTTGACCTAGACGATCAAACAAGTGATCTGATTAGCAAGAGCGATGCTTGCAGCTAAGTGATGGCTGAGCTTTTAAACTACGAGGCCATAATACGAGACTGCCTATTTACTTCTTCACTGCCCTTACAGACCACGTAATCTACAACTCAGATTTACATCTACCCTTTTCACTAGTCAATAAAGACTCGACCACCCCGCTGGCCGGCACCGCAGGCTAGGGAAGAGCCAGGCTTCGGGAAATTGGCCGGCTCTTGGTGCGCGGGCTCATAACCAGCCACGTGGGTCGTGCGCCACCCAGCTGGCGGCGGGCTCCAGACGTGCGTGGAACGGGCCGGTGCCGCGCCGAGTGTCCAAGGGCAGAGCCCGATTGTTCACGCTCAAAAGCCTGTGCCACGTCAAATGCATTTCAAGGCTGCCGCGCAGCGAGATAGTCCGAGACAACGCGTGTGTGCATTTTTAGTTGATGTCACGGGATGAGGCACACCCACTGTAAAGGATGCCTTCGCTACCAATACACTCCACCAAACTGAAGCCCGCCAAGCGACTGCCGGCCTTGGCACCTCTCTCGCGTCACTACACCCGATGATCAAAACACCCGGGCTCCCCGTTCTGAGAAGCGTATAACATTGTTGACTTAATCACGACACCGTCTAACTCTAATAAGCCAAGAATTCCGTATATTTGCAAAAATGCATGTGGCTGGAAGTCTAGTCGACAATGGCGGATTTGGGCGCAGCAAAAGGCTTGCCATTGTTTGTGTGATTCGTGCAGCTAGCGAATTACGAGTCAAGGATTCGTGCAGCTCATCAACTACGAGTCAAGGGTTCGTGCAGCTCATCAACTACGAGCCACGGCGTGGAAAGGCTGCACCTCCGAGTCAAGTGTGGTAAGTGCAGCACTCAATACGAGCCAAGCCAGCACGAGCCATGTTCAGAGCCTTCCGTGTGGACATGTACCTACTGCATCTGGCCCCAGCATAACCGCCATCAATGCAACGAGCGCTTGATGGCGTTAGACCGGAAGGGTGGCTGCAATATGGACACCGGGGTGAGATAGATCACGAGCTCAGGTGGACTCGATTCTGGAGTATGGCTATGTAACTGTGGCTGCCCCGATTCGACTCTGACATAGCAGTCGACCACGCACGTGTGCAAGATTCCTCGAGATGTATCTTGGCCCGGATGTGCAGGAAGATGTATTTGAATTATTCTTGTTCGGAAGACAATAGTCGCTTACAAGTTCTTCCGAACAATAGCCATTTGCAACTTCTGAACAATGGCCATTTGCAACGTTCTTCCGAACAATAGCCATTTGCAACACGTTCTCCCGCACACGATGCACTTGCAATAACTTCTTGGATGGTCATCGGCTCTGCCCTATAAAGCCAGCCGTGTTCCCTTACACTGGGAGCAGCAGACATCGACATGAAAGCCACTCTTTTGATTTTAGCGTCCTTTTTCTCCGCCACTGCTTGGGCGGAATCCGACAGTCCATTGGCTTTTTTTGCAAAAGTCAATGACACATTTGTGCCGCTCTCTAATTCTGCTCCAAAAGATGGTCTCACTGTATTTCAGTTGGGAGACTCGTCCAGCTCGCCTACCGAGGTCGTGTTGCGAAACAACCACGTTGAAACCGCCAGTGGTAATGTGGGGTCGTACTTGGACGCTTTTGTCCAAAGTGACGACGTGGACAGCCTTCTGCTCTCCGCAGATTCGAACAAGGCTAGAGTTTACCACTTCTTTTCGTGTTCGCCTGATAAATCCTCTCGCAACGTTGTGATGGTGAGAAATGTCCACTCGACTTGCTCTGAGGTAGAGATCCACCTCTTACATTATGACAGAGAAACTGGGTTGCCTGTAAAGGGACATGAGGAAGGGTCTGGTAACTACGAAGTCCGTACACTCCACGAATTTTCTGAAATCGCGGAAGCTTTTGCACCAGGGCAATATTTTGAAGAGGATGATGAGGATGATGATGATGATGATGATGATGAAGAAGAAGAAGAAGAAGAAGATGAAGAAGAAGAAGATGATGATGATGAAGAAGAAGAAGATGAAGAAGAAGAAGAAGAAGAAGAAGAAGAAGAAGAAGAAGAAGAGGAAGAAGAAGAAGAAGAAGAAGATAATGATGATGATGAAGAAGAAGATGAAGAAGAAGATGAAGAAGAAGAAGATGAAGATAATGATGATGAAGAAGATAATGATGATGAAGAAGAAGGAGAAGAAGAAGAAGGAGAAGAAGAAGATTATGATGATGAAGAAGAAGGAGAAGAAGAAGAAGGAGAAGAAGAAGATTATGATGATGATGAAGAAGAAGAAGATGATGATGAAGAAGAAGAAGATGATGATGATGATGAAGATGATGATGACTGTAAGGATGATGATGACTGTGAGGACGATGATGACGATGATGACGATGATGACGATGATGACGATGATGACGATGAATATGAAGAAGTTTTTGAATATCAGGAATTCGAAATAGAGATAAACTCTGGAAATGACGGAGCTCACATCGCAGGGACAAAGTCGTCATCTGCATATTCGGTAAGTGTTTCCTCACATTCTACCCATGCTGCATCTTCTTCCAATGGTGCCCCCACATCGGGTGTGACAACCACTGCTATTGAAGCTGGTGTGCACGCATCTGTTGCTCTCGAGCACAGCGTACCAAAATATTCTGTCTCAACCAACTCCTACGCTTCCGACTCTGCATTGTCCATAGCTAGTTCGTTCGAGCCTGCTAGCTCAACCAGGGTCAAAATTTCCAAGTCTTCTGATACAACTAAGGATGCACCTTTCATGTCTTCTGTCGCAGCTGAGGATGCATCTTCCAAGTCTTCTGTCACAACTAAGGATGCATCTTCCAAGTCTTCTGTCGGAACCAAGGATGAACCATTCATGTCTTCTGTAGAAACTATGCATGTGTCATCTGTTGAAACCATAGATGCTTCTTATGTGTCTTCTGTCGCAACTCCCGTGTCTTCTGTCGCAACTCCCGTGTCTTCTGTCGCACCCAAGAATGACCTTTCCATGTCTTCGCTCGCAACTATTGCTGAGGTTCTTGAATCCTCCACACTGGCTATGGTTGGCTCGTCCGAGTCTTCTGTTCTTTCCAAGGCCAGCTCTGAGTCTCTTGTTTCAACTCTGTCTGGCGCCTCCGAGTCTCCAGCCTCAACATTGGCTAATTCGAAGTATCCTATGTCAACCATGGTCTCTTCCATGTCATCGAGAGTTTCTGATGTTTCTAGACCACCGACTAACATGTCTGGTGTGTCTCAAAGCTCCTCAGCTGACGTTTCCGCTTCCCGGAACGCTACCACTCTTACCAGGAAAACCACCACGACTGCGACCCTCTGCAGCGAGTGTAAGGTTGCCTCCCCTATTACTGTGTGGAAGACTTACACTGACTACACCACATATTGTCCGGGAACTGCCACAGTAACCGTCACTGAATGTGGCAAGGTATGTCATCCTTCCACAGTTACAGTCACATCTGCAACTACTTTGACCTTTACCGGTGTTTGCATCGTTCCCGAGACCATCACTGTCACTGACTCCGTTCTTAAAGGTTCTGCTGCGACTGTCATGGCAGGAAGTGCTTCCAATGGCTCTGCAAAACCTTCCTTTGACCTTGAAAGTCCAGTCGTAACCACCAAAGAAGGAGCCCACGCTGAAAAGGGTGCCGGGGCCACGACTGTGGCAGCCTCTGTGACCCATTCTGCTTCCAAAGCCTCTAGTGAGTCCGCCAAGGTAGAGGGCGCAGACAAGGTGCTCGTGGCTAGCAACAAAGCTGAATCAAGTACGGTGGTTAGATCAAGCAAGGCGCCAATCCCAAGTAACGACTCGAAACCCCAGCCCAAATCGAACAGTGTTACGGGCGAATTAACCGCTTCTGCCATGCCAAAGGCCGGAGACTCAGACGAGCATATCACTCAGACGATCACCGGTACCATTACCGCACCAAGCGTGTCTAGTATCGCCAACGGTGCTTCCAAGAATGCCATTGGTGTGTGTGTTTTGGGACTCGCTGCTTTGTTGTTGTAGTCGCATGACTTTTTCGATATTTTTGAGTACACTTATCCAGTGGCTCTTTTTACTCCTAACAGCTGAAAAGCGTTCGGATACTTTTCGATAGTGGAATCTTTTGTCTTTTGAGGGACCAGGAAGCGGGAACAAGGCCGACTGTGAGTCTTGTTCATTCCTGAGACGTCTAGGATACCCACAGCTCTAATACATCTCAAGAATCGACTCTTGCATTGTAGGTTCAATTCTACCACAATCCAAGAATATTCGTAGATCCAACTACATCTCTGGTTAATTTTCCAAACGTACTCCTAAACAGTACTTAACACTACACGAGAAACGGTGATGCATGATTTACGCTTTACCTATAGGCAATTCACAGCCCTTTTCTGGAACCTAGAGGCGTGAATTCCGCTGGTGTGTGTTCGCTGATATGGACTGCAATGTTGGTGGACAAGTATTCAGGAGCACTGACGGCCCGTGGAATGGCATCGGTGACTACCTCTATATCCTCCTCGTCAGTGTGATTTGCCTGGGCCATGGAGATCTTCATGTCCTCGAGATCGTACACGACGTAGGCGTGTCGGAGAAAATTATTTCCCAAATAGGCTGATTCGAAGAACGTGGTTTTGGACAGCTTGATGCCCAAGTAGCAAGTGCCCCTTCGCTCAATCACCAAATCGTCCAAAGGAACCTTGATTGTGATGCCCGAGAAGTTGAACACCAAGCTGCCCGAGTCGCTTTTGTATGAGCAGTTGATCACGTAGATGTCCCCTTTCTTCACGTACGTGGCCAGCAACAGGGAAGCCAACGCCTTCATGACTTTTGCGGGCAACTGCAGAATGGCGAAGCCCGTGTCCAATTTGGCCGCTATAGGCTCGTCCAAAACCACCACCCTCTGGTTGTCGGATACCAAGAGTATGCCGCTGAGCCTGATGGCCAGCAGGTCAAACAAAGTGGTACGCCATTTCAACTTCACAAAGCGAAGGGTCTGCAAACGGCCCAGGTACTTCTTGTGGTCAACGGCGCCGAAGAGAACGGTGCCCGGCAGCGAGGAGGGACTGTTTAAGGAGAGAGAGTACACCACCCTCAATATGACTCCATCCCGTCTGAGCTGGAGTGGAAAATTTCGGTAGGTGTGTTTGTCCTCCGGTCTCCGGAAGGTGTACTCAGCAAGCTTAGGCCCGATGCCTAAGACGCCGCAAATGCTCAGCGTTCGGTTGGCCACGCCAAACAGCAAAGTCACGTACGCTTGCCCGTAGCTCACCGTATCCGAGCCCCAAACGCCGCTCGCGTAGGTGTTGTCCTTATTCGGGATGTAGAAGTAAGGGCCCGATACATCCTGGCGGAAGGTAGTGGACTTGGCCTGGTCAAAATAGCCTAGGTGCTGGCACAGACTCAAATCGAAATTTCGCTGCGGCCGATATGGATAATATGGACGGTATCTGGGATACTGCCCATTCCCCGGGAAGAAAGTCCTGCTCTTTTCATCGCATACCAAGTTCTTGCCCATGACCCACAATTCAGACGAGCCGGTATCAAGCAACAACGTGGTCTTCTCTTTTCTGGGGCCCAACCAGAGCGTGACCAGGGGGAAGTTCACCTTGTGCTTGAACTCACGCATGATGTCCGGGTACCCCGATCCCCTTGTTGTTTTGAATATAGATGCTGTTTCGAAGGTCTTTCCATGCAAAGTCTCTAGTTTTAGTTTCAAAAATCTCTTTCGGTTGTCAGATGGCGTCTTGACGATCCCGGCGTCAGTCAACGCAAGCAAAATTGCCCAGACTTTTAGCATCAACATGCACAAACCGCAACAGCCGTGCTTTTATAGTAATCCACTGTTTCTGAAGGCAGGTCAGTCCTTCTAACATCAGGTGTGACGTTAACACATACAGGAGCATGTCCTCAAGCTTGTATCTGCAGCCGTCACGCGGAGACCTGGAACGCTGACTGGTTTCGGGCTTGCATTATGCTGTCTGCGGCAAGGGATGCTGATTGTATGTACTAAGTTAGTAGCTTCCCAGAGGTAGGGGTTCACATAGACCTGCGAAGTTCTTATTGGACTGCGCGCTTGCATGACCAAGGCTTCAGATGAGTTCTAATTCCGGCATCAGTTGGTAGACAAGTCGTGCATCGGGACTGGAGGCTGCGGATATCTGGTTTGACCTGGGACTGCTAATACCGGCTCCAGGTTCTACCTAACTCTAGATGGTGAGTGCAGACGCAGTAGTGTCAGACCACTCCTAACTTAATGGCGCTAGGCACCCCGGTCCCTTTGAAAAAGCATAATTATCCATGTAAGGCACTAGAATGATCTGGAAACTGACTTAGAACTTGCAGTCCCAACGGGAAGGTGATATGACCTGAGCCTAACAGGTGTAAGGTTTTCTGCAGGCTACCACGGAGAAGCTACGCAGCATGTCGGATCAGGGCATCATATGACATGTGAACTAGACAATACTCGCGTCTATCTCCACGTGGACTCAGTCAGTCTCCGGCGGTTTCAGCTTTCCTTGGTGCTCCGTTTAGAATATCCGATACCTTTTGACAAGGCCTTGGATGATTGAAGATACGAAGTCAAAATTTAGAAACACTAATTGAGTGCTCCAGCTGGGTGCCGTTGTAATTTGGAAATTTATTGTTATACGGGATAAAAGTTAAAGATAAAAACGGTATAGGGTAGGAGTTGGGTAACAGAATATAGGTAATATATAGGATAGTGGGTTATAGGGTAAAAGAATAAGTATAGGCAAAATGTGAATTATGTAGCAGTAAACAGTTAGCCGTGTTATGGAAACGCGTAAACAGGTATAGAAGTTAGTAGTTTGTTACAACAAGACACAAGTCTGAACAAAGAAAAAGATGGATTAATATAGTATAAAAAATAGACCACTTACTAGTCTCAATATTTAAAAACCACATGATGTATAAACAATCATAACAAATATAGATTAAACCCAAGTTGAGCTATTGGTGGCTATCTGGTGTACTACCTCACGATATTCACAATTTCGCAAAGCTAGGCAGCAGAGGTGTACCACGGCATTATCAGCGCTAAAATCGAACAGCAGTCCACAGAAATAAAGTACAGCAAATGCATAATTCCAGCTGCACCAGTCTTTTTTAAATCCGCTGAGGACGTGATGGAGTCGAAAGCGCAGTCGGCGAGGTATGCATCGTGCAAAATGGGAGCACGCCGAATTTCTCGCCCACCAAAAGTTATGTAGTATGTTCTCAGGCTGGATTATAGCACATAGTGCTGCAGTAGCTATAAATTGGACATGCTAAGAACGAACACCGATTACGTTTGATGATACTGCTTCGGACAACTGAGTGACCACCTGGCATCGTCACATGCAGTACACAAGTATCTGAAATTGGGGATGGATTGTCTCAAAGCAGCTGAGGGCGTCAGCAAATAATGCTCATTTGTCTTCACAGACGTCTATGGCCTGACTGTGGTTGTCATGACGACCAAATCTCCCACGCGCAGGCCGTTCTCAACATACATATGCGCCATGCTCGATTACCAAAGTGCACGCGGCCAACGCAATGTTTTATGTGTGGAGACCGAATTATGTTCTATAGAGCTTTGGAACTCAAGGATCAGCTTCAAATACATAATTCCCCTCACTGTCTCGACCTCCTAACGCATGCAATGTTTCACCCAGGAGCTCCAGCTAATCACACAGATACTGAAAGGCTTGAGGCTGTTGAGGCTTCCTCGCCATAACCAATCATCAGGTCAAAGAAAAAAAAGTGTGAAGACTCTTCCAGTACGCTATTCTATGGATTTGTCTAACAAAGAAGCCCTAGTAAATGGTAGAGATTGATCCGGTTTCAATGTAAAACCAGCCAAAGCATGGGCCTGCACATCGGTTTCACAATAACAAAAGGCTGAAAAAGGTGTGCCACATATTAATTACGCGGACGTGACTTCGAAGAGCTACGCATCTTCCGGATCCCAAATGCAGCGTGCGGTATTGCCCAAGAAACTCGCTCCTCTGAGGCTACTGCATCGAATCCTCACAAATATTTTTCTAACTGAACCACACACGTAATCAAAAAATGGCTGAATCTGCAAGCTTATACGACGCGCTGCCCCGCTTCACAACTCATAGATGCATGCATAATGCAAGACTCCAGCCTGTGCGCCAGGCACAGCGGCTGCGAACGCGCAGGTGCACCCAGTTTCACATGAGCACTAAGTTGAACACTAGGGAGGGAGGATTTGATTTTTGTCACACGTGCTCTACCATTTAGTTCTAGTGTAGAGCTCGTGGAGACATGTTAGCTCCACCACGTGTCAATAACAGCTCCTTGTGAAACATGTGCCACGAAAAACACCAGGTGACAAGAAACACCCTGAGATCCTTGATATTATAATCCTGCCATGTGCAGCAGGGCCGAATTTACGAGAACCGCCGTTATAGGCAGGGTTTGAGCTTTGATCAATACCTAAGTCCGTGCGCTCGATGGTGAATAGTCGCGTAGATAGAGAATACGCACAACTTGAACGGGTAATACTCAAGTTGCATCAGGGTGCAGAATTAAACGCGTCCGCACAGTATTAACAGTATGGAGAAATCACATTTGCTCGCTTGCAGTCTAGAGCGGCGAAACTCTAGTAAAGTCTTGGCCTTGACTGCAGGCAGAGTAACGCGTCAATGGAATGTGCTTGTTTGGCTTAAGCCAGCATGCTTGGCTTATGGACTGCTGTCGTGCCGCTACTTAACACACGGATCTGCCCGATTTCGAGCCACAAACCATTGCCATGAAACCCATCCACTGGATCTTCGCTTTTGTTGCCGCCGCTCCCGCTTGGGCAGATGACAGCATCACGTTGGCGTTCTTCGCAGATATCAACGGCACCTTGTTGCCGCTCTTCGGCCAGACCTTTGAACGCTTTAATGAGAAGCTCATGGTGTTTTCGTATACAAATTCACTGCCAGCACCTGTGGAATTTTTTCTTGAATTGGATCACTATGCCTTCACCAGCAATGAGCTCAGAAGAAGGGTCGCGGGCTTCGTTCGTGGGTACTTTTCACTAGGAACTGGCCTTCGAAATACGTTCTTGGAGTTGGATAAAAACCAGAAGGTCCTCAACTACGATTTCTTCTCGTGCTGGGATCCCTATGAGGGCGTAAATGGAATTCGGTACAATGTTACCGACGAAAACTGCTCGCCGGTGAATATCTACCTCTACCATTACAACCGAAGGACTGGGACGGCAGTCAAAAAGTACGAGCCTGAGGTGAAGAAGGGCTGTGAGCCCAAGCCCGGTGTGCAGTTGCCGATGCACTGTTTCCTGTTTCACCCAGAGCCCACTCGGGAGGATGATTTCGCAGACCACAGTTTAAACTACACTACTGCGGAGTCGGACGCCGAAGAGGTCGAGAAATTTAGATCTGGGGCTTTTGAGTCAGAGAATGGCACTAAGTCAGGCTCTGAAAAAACTAGAAAGATCGAGCTTGAAAATGAAACATTTGCATCTTCAAGGCACATGGAAGATGCCAAGCTTAGCTCTGCAAAAACAGCAACGTATGCATCGCATGCAGAGTCCACCAGGACTGGAACAGAAGTTGACATAGAGCCAGCTAGTCATGAAACTGGTGAATCTGGTGCCACATTCACATCAGCACCAAACACAATACGCATATCTGAAGATATTTCATGGGTTCCCAGTTTTGACACACATGGACCTGATGACACAGTCATGACAACGATAGAGAGCATCGAAAGTGATAGCTCTCTTGCGGTGCCTACATTTACTACCGTTACACATACATCAGAGAGAGCGGGAACTCAAGAGTCTGTGGTCACCACAGTGATTGAGCTTGACTCTATGCTTGAAGAGGCGGGCGAGGGGAGTGAGATGACTGTTGATTCAGGAGAAAAAGAAACTACCAAGTCTGAGCCGGCTGCCACTATAGCTAAGAAGACAGCTGGAGAAATAGATGGATCAAAGCAGTCTCTGAGGAGGGTGCCTATGGCACGGAACAGTACCAGTAGCGTCCAAGTTGCTTTCTCCCTGCTTAAGCAGCCAACATCAACGGAGTTCTCTGAAGAATCATCAAAAAGTGCATTGAAGCAAGACCTTGCCAGCTCTGGTGCTCCCTCTTCAAGTGAATCGGAGTCTCCCAGAACAACTGCGAGATCTTTCCCAACTGTTTCTTCCTGGTCCATCTCCATATCGACAAACAGCTCCGTTGAGCGCAACTGCGAGAAGAACGCAAGCTGCTACTCTGACCGGACCAGGAGTGTTCCTGGCATGAACCCATTCAGCTCAACCACTTCATTCGCTACCACAGCCAATGCCACCATTTGCGCTGCTTGTGCAGCTCCTATTGCCGAGCAGAATCCCGGCACCAGCTTTACCACCCACCGCGAGGACACCACGTTGACAGTCACCAAATGTGACGATACTTGCCTGCCACTCGTCACGAGAGTCACGCACACTACCAATATGGCCATTGAGACCACGCTAGCGGCGCTCAACCCTCTTGCTCAGACCATCAGTGCAGGGGACGGTCCAAAAGGGCCCGAAAGCTCTTCCAAAATGAACATTAATCATGACCATTTTACCAACACAAAACACTCGGCTGCTTCCAACAATTTAGATGAGAATCGAGAGAGGTCTAATTCCAAACCAAACATAGCCTCCAGCTTCCTGACACCTGAATTCCGTTCTCAACGTGTTAGCATGGCTGCCAGTGCCCCAACACCAAGTCTAGCATCCGACGGATCTTTACAGCCCGTTACTCACCATGCTGCTCCAGTTTTCTCTGTGAATGCCGCCCGTAGGAACACCATCGGTGCATGTGTTTTCTGTCTAGCTGCTTTGTTGCTATGATGACTGGAAAGTCAACACCTGGTAACTGCTAGTTCGGAACTTCAACTATGCACTGACTGGTCAAGTCAACTATGCACTGACTGGTCAAAAGCTTCGCGCTTTAGGCTGCAAGCGTGAAATAAATAGAGTCCGACTTCAACCTATGTATTTCACAGTGATAGAAACTGCACCGTACAAAACATGGACTTAGAGTTCGAGGTAATAATCACCGCCGTGGCCGGTACAGACGGGTCTGCATACAACACTCAAGACTAATGCTAGCTTGACAGAACGATAGTTGCGTGTAGAGCCAAACACTTTGAGCAGTCCAACAATAGACCAGACACAGGCAACTTAAATGATGTGTATCATGGTGAGTCGAAATGACTGCCTCAGCCACTGCACTATGAGCACTGCTTCTTAGGCTTATAATTGCTATAAAATATAGAGGCTGGTGGGCTGTGCCTTGAAGAATTCAATGGACCCAATGTCGGCATAGCCATTGTGCTAGCATAGTATTAACCACGCTACTATCAATAATGCGCGCTGCCCAACGTAGGGTGCAGTGCGTGTCCAGCATCAAAGCCACCGCGCAAGTCTACAGCTATTTACATCTGCTATTGTCTGATTTATCATGGACAGATATTACTGGACCGCTCTATTTAAGCATTGACCCACTTTGCTCACTTTCAAGCCGTGTCCTAATTTCACAAAGTGCCCTGCCCTACCGGCAGACTAGCTTGAATATTTTACCATTCAAGAGTCAGAAAGGCTACTTAACGGCTAATCGTTCCACGGCAAACACCTTATTCACGGCATATGTTCATACCTACCGTGCATCTTAGTCATAACATACTTATCATACTTCTGACGGCTTCACAAAGATACGTCTCGTTGGTGCACTCCAGTTACATCAGTCTCTCAACATGCTTTGTGCAGCATTTCTGGTCTGGCATCGGAAAGCTCTTGAACGGGCTTGGGAAATCATATCCCTGCAACGGGACCATGGCGTCGCCCGCATACTTGCTACTCGCCTAATTGTGTCCGGTTTCCTGAAGTCACACGCCGCCGGGCATGGCTCTATGGAAGCCTCAGTGCCTCTTGAATGCAATTTCACGATGCGACTATGCATTGTTACCTCGCTGGCTCAACAATGTGTACGCTTAATTTGCCTATTCCGCCTTTTTCGCGACCAAGGGCCAAGTTCCTCACGGTCTGGCCCAAAGGTTTAAAGAGACACGGTTTTGTCCTTGAGTGGAAAGCCACCATGAATGCTGCACACTTGATTCTCTCGTTCTTTCTAGCCGCCACCGTGTGTGCTGACCTCACCACCCCCTTGGCATTCTTTGCCAAGGCCGACAAGGAATACATTGGACTCCACTCCGTTCCCGACGCGGAGCGTGAATCTTTTCAGTTTGTTTTGGGGTCCTTTCCGGGTCTTCCCACGTTGGTCCGCTATGATAACAAATACGCATACACTTCGAGAGGCATAGTGGGGTTTTTCACTCCGCACTTTGTCCATGGCACCCATAACCTCTTTCGCGCCCATATCCAAGTGGACAAGAAGGGCAAAGTTACAAACCATTCCTTCTTCAAGTGTATGTTCCCTGACCAGAACTACGAAGTGATACTCAACACCGAGGACGATCCGTCTTGCGTGGCGGTGGATGTCTACCTTATGCACTTAGATCCATCTTCGGGAGCCGCCATGGTCGGCGAGCCTATTGCCCGCAACAATGAAACCGGAGTCGACGATTTCACGAACATGTTTTTTGCGCAAAGTGGGAATGAATTGTCTCCGCTCTTCTTTTCTGAATTGGAAGTTGAAGGTGAGAAATTTAATGCCTTAGCGTATTACCTGCAGGGGAAGCCGCCTGCGGAGATTCAAGTGGAGGATTTTGCCTACTTCTCCGAAGGGTTTGAACGGTCGTACGTGAGTCTTTCCAGGGGCCTTTTAGTCCCTCGTTTTGAAGATGACAGTGTGGTTGATTTCTCTTTCGATCAGCGGTGGAAGGCTCAAAAACATTTCTACTCGTGCCAACTACTAACAGAGGACCTTGAAGTTATAGCCACCGAGCGCGATTTGAAACATTTTGGAGACTGTGAGGAAGTGTTCCTTCATGTCTTACCCTTTAGCCAAAAAACCTATTCATATGTTGAAGGTTGGTACTTGTCAGAAAGCGAAGCGACCGAGACCGACAAGGGTGCCACAGTCTCGACTGCATTGCATGCTTCTGAGGGTCTAAGCAGTTTCAGGCCCGCTTCAGCCATAGGCGCTTCTGTGCAAGAGCTGGTCGACTCTTCGTTAACTTACGTGGTGTCTTCTTACTCTGCTCTCGAGCGCGTTCCGTCCGACGCTGTTGACTCCAGCGTTTCCAGTTCTGCCGAAGCCTCGTTCAAGATTTCAAACGTTCTATCTTCCTTAACATTGCTGACTGTCTCCTCTGCAGAATCCACATACATGATTTCATCTGACCCGAGAATTGAACTGAAATTCGAAGATGTACCAGTGACTGACTTTGCTTCTTCAGTCACAATTACGTTTACGCCATTTTCGCTCACATCATCAATGACGAACCCCTCGTCGATGTTTGAGCTGTCGCCAAGTACGATTTCTCCAGAACCTTCGTCGGACATGGAGTTTTCTTCGAGCATGGAGACTACGTCAAACATAGCGTCTTCATCAAACATAGGGTCTTCGTCGAGTATGGAGTCCTTGTCGAACATAGAGTCCTCATCGAACGTGGAGTATACGTCAACCATGGATTCTTCTTCGAACATGGACTCTAACATAGAGTATTCATCAAACATGGTGTCTTCGTCGAAGTACTCGTCGAACATGGAGTCCTCGTCAATCATGGAGTCTTCATCAACTATGCAAGAATTCTCGACATCTATGATTCATTTCTTTGAATCTTTATCAACTGGGGATAATGTTTCGTCCGCTATAGTCAAATCTTCTTTAACTATGGTTGACCCACCGAACCCTGCATCCGTGATGACACAACTCTCGGCGTCGTCGTCAGTTAAGGCTTATTCTTTGACCCCTTCATCGACCAATGCTTATTCTTCATACCCCTCATCAATCATGGATTTAGCCCCGTTATCGACGGCCGAGCCTCCATCAAGCATGAGACCCTTGTCGGCTGCTGAGAGGACTTCTCTCACAACCACAATCTACTCCTCTGAATCCTTATCAATCATGTCTAAATCTTTGGTGTTGACCCTGGTTCAATCTTACGACACTGCCTCTGCCATGTCTAGATCCGAAGTGGAGGATATGACCAGATTATCTGCCTCAACAGTGACTGCTTCACCTGCATTTCTGGATTCTTTATCAACAAAGAGCGTTTCTTTTGCCTCGATAATGGCTGGGGCAAATACATTATTGCAAATTCTTGGTGATGCTGATAATTTAAAAGCACCCAGCACTGACAGATCTGCTTCTTTATCTGGTGTAACTGGAAGCTCGACCGTTGAGCCAACCTCTTGGCAACACGTCACCACAGGAGGACTCACGAAAACATCCACCAGCTGCGTCGAATGTAAGTCTGCTCGTCCAACTACTGTATGGAAGACGTACACCGACTATACCACCTACTGCCCTCAAGAGACAACATTATCAGTCGTTGTGTGTAGCGAGGTATGCCGCTCCTCCACCGTGACAGTTACTGCCGCCACCACCTTGACTGTTTCTGGAATTTGCATTGTGCCCGAGGTGGTTACTTCCTCTGACTCTTCCATTGAAGATAATAAACCCGCCAAGAAGCTAGCTCCCACAGTTGCAGGGGATTCACATTCCGACCTTCATACTCCGGCTACAGAAAAGGAGCCTCATGCTCCCCCCACAGCTGGCAGCTCCATTTCAGCAGGTGATTACAAGTCACTGTTCGCTTTGGAACGGCCTTTCATACCGTCTCAAGTGGGGGATTTTGCTATTGCTCCCAGCAAGGACTATGAAGCAAGCGCAGAGCCTAACAAAGCGACCGCATCCAGCAAAAAAGGCAACCCATCCAGCGACAATGGTAACGTATCCAAAAACTCAAGCCCAGCCTTTAGCAGCGCAAACGAGGTATCTTATGGCTCCAAACTGAAGTTGGGTGCTGTACCGAAAGTAAGTCTCAGCCCTAAGACGCCTGATTCCGGTCACTCGGATGCAAAATTGTTTCTGAAGCCTACAGTCACCGAACCAAGCGTCCCCTACTCGGTCAATGGGGCTACCAAGAATTCAATTGGTGTGTATCTCTTGGGACTTGCTGCCTTTTTGCTATAGTTTCGTTGTTCTTCCTGATGACCCAGGATTTCCAACTCTGGCATCCACAAGTTTACATCATGGTGTCTTGAAGTAAGTTTTGCGCCTTGCATACGGTTCCACTCACCGACTTCCCTGGCGTCACCCGCCGTTCAAGCCTCTCCTATTCTTTCAAAGAAACTGTGCAATTTCCAGCATTAATGATTATGGCTGCAAGACAAGAATAGTGTTATACTTCTGATAGTGTATGTGCATGCGCCGTGGATTTCTTGCATGATCATATGTGCGCATCCCAAAACCTCCAAGCACGTACATCATCTTTGGACATCATAATTGGAATCAGAATGCCTGAATATGGCAGGTGTCTGCAAATTAACGTGAGGCGCAAGACTAGTGGCCGAGTACCTCGGGGCCTTCACTGCTCGCGGAATGGTGCAGGTTACAACTTCCTCTTCTGTCTCATTGGTGAATTTCGCCTGGGCCAATGAAATCTCCATTGCCTCCATGTCATACACAACATACGCGCTCCGAAAGAACTGAGCTCCCAATGAAACCGTTGGATACCACGATGGACGCTCAAACAGCTTCACTCCCAAGTAACAGGTTCCCTTTCGCTCGATTATGATTTCCTTGAGCGGAACACTGATCTTCACACCGGAGAAATCGTACACCAAGTATCCCGAGTTGTTGGCGTACGCACAGTCAATCCCATACATGTCGGTCAGAGCCACGTACTCTCCCAGAATCAGGTGAGCCAAGGCCGATAAGACGTTTTTTGGCAAGTGTGGAATGGCCGCGCCCGTGTCCAAGATTGCACCGATGGATGCTTCCAATAGGACGACTTTTTGGTGGTCGTTCTCTAAGTACATTCTGTCAAGCTTTATGGCCAGAAGGTCCCGACTATCGGGATTCCTTTTCAAATTGACAATGGGAACGGTCTGCAACTGGCAAGAGTACTTCTTGTGGTCAACAGAGCCAAAAATAAGGTGACCCATTGGCGTGCTCAGGTTGTCCAAGATCATGGAGTAAACCGCCCTTGCGATGAGCTTGGCGTTTTTTAGCTGGAGGGGAAAGTTTGCATAGGTGTACAGGTCACGGGACTTCTTAGCGGTGTACTCTCCACGCACAGGACCAAGTCCCATTTTTCCCTGGAGACACAGAGTCTCTTTTGCCACACCGAATGCCATCGTGATCACGGAATTGGTGAAATTAACTGTGTCCCAGCCCCAAAGGCCGTATACATGGGTGTTTGCCATGTAGGTTATGGAGAACTCTGGGTTCGTCGCGTTTTGAACAAACGTGTCTGACTCAGAAGTACTGAAGTAGCCAAATTCTTGGCATTCGTTCAAGACAAATATTTCACTCGAAGGACGAGACGGATGATTCGGAGCGTATCTGGCGTATGGGGAGGTAGTTCTGAACGGCCAAAAAGGGCTGGTTTCACAGCGTACATCCTTGCTCATGACCCACAAATCGGACGAGCCAGTGTCGACTACCACCACGTTTTTTTGCTTATTGGAGCCTATTAGAAGCGTCACCTGGAAAAAGGTCTTCATGGTTTGGAACTTGGGCACGCCGTCGGACCGCTTGACGACCTCTGGTCTTTTGTGCGGAGAAGCGTTGTTATAGCAGTCGCCATGTAAGACTTCAAAGGGTATTTTCAAGCTCTTGCGGGGTTTCGGAGGGGTTGCTGCCAAAGCCAATATCGCTGAAACGAAAACAACGTAGATGCTCAACATTATTAGTATATTGTGATGCCGGCAATGCGTACTTATGTAGTGATCTGGTGCTGAGTATTCGTGTAGTGACCTCAAAGGGCTGTTGAGAGCCAGTCAGTACTTCTTTCCACAAGTGTGACTAGAAATGTACAGGACCACTGGTCCGTAGCCCGGAGCTCAGTTTGGATTTAAGCGGGACTCTTTTCCTGGTCAACACCAAACCGAGCGGTCAGAGCCTCTTCTCTCCAGCAACGCTTGGTAACGTTGTGCTCATCCAAAGATGGTCCTTCTGAATATTCATCTAATATGACTACAGTCACGGTGGAAGCTGCGCGTCCAGCTTGCATGACCAGTGCTAGTACGGAGCAGCCACCATTGTCTGATCTAGCAGTGGGTGGCAGTGCTTGGGTGCTTCATGTCCCGAAATGACTTACCAGCACTGCTCCTATGCCTTTGCCCAAGAGGTTTTCTTTACTGCAAGTTCTTTTGGGGCTTCTAGTGCTCAAAGTCCTGCTAGTGCACTTCATGGCGCGTGGTCACAGCGCTAGACCAGGCATTGCCTTAGAGCCTAGAAGACAGCGGCAACATCAAGCGACAAAAGAAATGAGGAGCACACCACTTGGGGATATTCACGTGTACACATTCACTTATTGCGATATCTTAGGCAGATTATTGGCTAGGCGCGTGTAGGGCCAGTTACCAAGTAAGAATTCTTGTAACATTACTTGTGGGTCCATCGACTCTACAGGCTTTTTTATCCTTCAAGTAGCATAGCCAAGAATTAGATTGATTCTCTGAGGTGCGTTGCTTGGAAGATTGACCCGCGCATGGGACTCAGATCTTGTGCTACAATTGTTGGCCGCCAGAAATCAGACTTGTTTGATATCCGCTTCACAGACAGTATGTGCCTGAGTCTAAAGTTGCTGGACTAGCTCGGTGTAAAAACGGCGTAGAGCCCTCTGGTCTGTACTTAAACAGTCCCATTCCTCCGTATTACTCATGGATTCAATGGCTGCTTTCGCCTTCGTTTCCATAGTGAATTGTTAAGCCTGCGATGTCATTCTCCGCTATCAATTTGAACGCGCTGTCTGTGTCTGTAAACGTCCGCTTGACAGGCTAGTCGGTGCAGGTCGAGTATCATGACAGCTGGTATGCTGTTCTGCATGAGGTGAATGGTGCTGTTACAACACCCTCTATTTAACAAAGACGGAGGGCGGTGTTACCAAGATACTGCACGTGACACGTCCAGCTCTTTAGGAGAGGGATGGTGACGGCCGTAAAGGGAGCAGCAAGAACGGAGGGAATGGTATTTGTGGTCCAGGTGAGGCAGTTAGTTAGTCAGGATATGTCGAATATGATAAGTCTGATTTTTCAAGACTTAGGTTTACCGTCCCAAGATTGAGAAGGTCGATATACGATTCGCACTTTTGTCAGGAATTATCCCACACCGTCAAAAACACCTTCAGCCCAGCAAACCTGCCGCGTCAAAGAAGAAAGAAACAGAGTTGTAGAGCGTAGTGGTACTCGCCAATTGAGCTACCACACTCAAATACGTGGTCTTATGAGGTGACCAATGACCCCGTGGCCTGCCGGCCTGTATGCAGGTCTTCGTGTTTCTAATTGATAGCTTCGCCGGGAATGCCCATGGAGACGAGTCTAGCAGCGCATTAATCATGTGTCTCCGTTTAAAGCTACGACGTCCCAGCCGCAAAGTGCCAACTTTTGTTCACTCTGTGAGTTACTGGCACTACGCACCAATGCAATTTTCTAGTCAAACAAGGCAATCACTAGCCACTTACAAAAACGCAAGGAGGTAAATCCCCCATGAGCAGCTGCTTAGTTTGTCACACCTCAAGGAAACGGACCCATTGGGTCTTTGAGCCGCACACAATACTCAACCTACCGAGTCCAGCCATACCCCTATTGACCCAAATGTATGATACAGAATCGACCCATACATCCACCCCAACAATATTCCAAAGCCCAAAAGAGTGGCCGCGGCACGGCATCGTGCGCTGATGCATAAACCATAGCCACGTTATTGTGGCTCTCAACAATCGAAGCCATGCCATGCTTTCCACGTATACACATTGCCTACACTGGCAATGCAATTGGAGAAAATCGCTGCCACTTGATAAATTGTTTAAGTGGCCGCAGGATCTGCTCTCCACACATGCCCCTTGGGAATCACAATAAATACAACGGCATTGTTAAGCAAATCCCGGGACAATATCTGTTTGTCACATGCGTATCAGCACCGGAGCGCATAAAAGACCCAAGGCCCCTCCTGAGAGCATCACATATCACCATGTTGATTCTTAACTTGTTTTTCGCGGTCTTTGCAGCTGCCGCTGTGTACCGCAACTCCACACATCCCTATGTTTTTTTCACCAAGTCTAAAGGCGAATATCAGCCGCTCAATCAGTACCACAATGATACTGCTGGTATATTCGCGCTTGGGTGGTTTTCTTACATCCCCACAAGATTCACCCATCCAGCTCCTTATGCTTTCACTACAGACACAGCAACCCCCGGCTTTGTGGGTTACTACGAGGATTACTTGGCCTTTGGACCTTCTGTAAAACAAAAGGAGTTGACTATGGACCGCTATTCGAGGGTTACAAATCAACAATTCTATTCCTGCAAGCATCCCCCCTACGAAATGCCATTGATTGTTTTTCGGAGAATTGCAAAAGAATGCAACAAAGTGGATGTTTTCTTCTTGCCCTATAACAGAGTCACGGGGAACCCGTAGAAAGCCTTTTCTTGCGTGAAGAACAGGACAACTTGCTTCCAGCTGAGTCGTCTCAGCGTCTGATTTCAAAAATTCATGAATCGTTGCCCGTATATGTCCCTTATGTCTTTGCGGTGTTGGTTGAAGGTCGATACTTACCGTTTTATGGTGTGAGTGAGTATCCTCATATGTTTGTCAGGCTCTACCACTGATACTCCGTCGGGAACCCCACTGAATTTATTTTTCAAGACGGCTATGCTTACGTTGAAGGCCCAATCAAGCGGCAGTACGTTGATATTCTGCACGGGGCAGTGACCTACAGCACTTCCTCACAGACTAAAATCAAATTGGATGGTGAGATGAGGGTTGAGGGTAAATTTTACTCATGCCAATATGGCCAGCTTGCTAAGAACAGCATTGAAACCAGTAATACTGGAAATTGTGCGGAAGTTGCTCTCTACCTTTTGCCTTACGACAGGGAAAGTAAGTCCGTTATCGTCGACGGTATACCTGTGGGTGAAACTGACAGCTGCGCTAGAAACTAGAGTGACAGACTCCTGGTATTGGCAAACAACTGAGGTGTCCACATTTGTAGTGCTTACTTAAAAAATGGTATCTTGGAATCTACGCACCCAAAACCATCGCTCAAGAAAAGATTTCAATGTGTTGCAAGCGAGCGCTTCTGTGGCTATTGGAAGCGCGGCATTGATTCGGGCCATCAGAGACCTGTAAGATTACGTTCCAGATTCTTCCCCAGGCTCTTGAAGGAGCAATTCATGTATTAGTATAAAGTATGGTTGTGCTATATGAGTTTTCGCAACTTTTTGCAGCCGCTTTAAAACTAGGTGACACTGCGAAGCTTGAGCGCGCACTGCATATCGGCGCATGTAGCGGTATCAGGTATTGCTTGCGCAAACGAAGAAGCTACACAGTATAGACCTTGGGTGGGATGGTTTAAAGGCAAAGTTTTTACCCGATGCACTACACTCAGCTCCTACATGTACACTTGTGGAACTGCAGAGGTGGAATGCCAGAGGACTCTGACTACAGCCGATCTCAGCCAAGCCTGTGAATCCGGCTATTCTGTGGCTAGATTCTTGCTGATATTTAAGGCTCTCGTAACTTCAGCAGTTACTAAAGGTTTGGGAGTTAATAAGCAGTCACGAATGTACGCACCAGCTAAAACGAAGGCAGCGATATCAAAGCTTACGAAAAAGGAAAGGAGCTTTCTATGGTTATAGGGCTTCCCAGTCCATTTAAATACCCACTAAAGTCACCACAGGGTGAGTCCTGTAGCTATTATTGCTGAAAGGAGAGATACAGTGCTGGGGCTTACTGACAGAAGTATTCTCTTGATAAGCCGCTGGATCTTTCGTGCCAAGGTATTGTGCACATACAATCGACTCATGGCAGGGACAGGTAGCTTGGGGTTTGGGAAATGTTTGCTAGCATGTCTGTATGCATATTGCTAAGAATTAATTACCGCTGTGTTGATTGGGAAAAACGATTGACAACAGAGCTGTAAAAAGTCTTAAGATAGAAAGCAACCCATACACGGTATAGTAACAATACTATACAGTTTGAGATAGCCACGTTAGACTGCTTAACACGAGTTGAGGCACGCGATAGGTAGCCAGTTACGGCTCGGTGTTCCCGTGATGGACTTTGAGTAAACACTTACATACTAAAAGGTGTGCCCTCGTTGTCCAAGTCTCATCTAGCACACTAGTACAAATGTAATCCAACAAGCCCATCCAAAGCTTCAAGGCTACTCCCACTTTCACTGAAACGCTTTGCTTATGCCAAAGTAAACAGGAGCTTTGAGCACCTCTTTTTTTTTTTGTGTGACAGTTCGTTAAACTATATAGCCAACTACTTGCGGGGGCTGAAAGAAAAACTCAGTCGTACGGTCACCGAATGGCGCTAAAATCGCTCTGTCCAGATCGCGCACGCTGGGTTCAAAAACTTCCAGCGAGAGACCCTGACTCGCGCCAGGGTAGAGCTTGTTATTCGTGCGCACCCGGACTACTGCGACGATCGCTCGGTTCCGAGCTGAGCACCACCGGGTCAC
>NKZR01001331.1:0-104682 GCA_002370795.1 Metschnikowia sp. 03-147.1 | reverse complement strand
ACTACTTTGTATGACTACTTTGTATGACTACTTTGTATGACTACTTTGTATGACTACTTTGTATGACTACTTTGTATGACTACTTTGTATGTCTACTTTGTATGACTACTTTGTATGTCTACTTTGTATGACTACTTTGTATGACTACTTTGTATGTCTACTTTGTATGACTCGTTTCCTTGGTTATGCCAGGTATGTCGTTCTTACCATCTAGATTCTGGACTTCCATTGAGCTCCGCCCGATGGCCATACTTCGAATTATCTTGGCTAGCTGTAAGGTTATCTGAAACCAGTATTGATTGACGTTCACATGCAGCCTTATACTGTCAGTATTTCAAACATGTTTCAGCTTCTTGAGCTCTAATCCTCCCCAGACTTCGTCTTGATTAATCTGATGAGTTCTTGTTGACATACGCTGGACCACGAGCGGAATGGAATGAGTTTCTGCATACCACCTAGCCGCCGTACGTCAGTGAAGCGGTGCTGGTTGATGAGCAGGGGCCACGTGGGCCCCGCATAATTAATGGGCGAAAGGACATNGGCCCCGCATAATTAATGGGCGAAAGGACATAAAAGGGGGAGAAATCCCCCGTATTGGTCCTCAGGAGTTCTCTCGGGACAATTGAGGATAACAGGGAATTAGAGCCAAGTTACAATCAATAAATATCAGCCTGAAAACTAACAGTTCTTCTACAAAGTCCTGCTTCAGCTGCCAAGAGAACAGTGAGCAGTATTCGCCATGGATATCCTCCCCTTTTCCCCCAATTACCTCATTATTGTCATGCTTCGATATGATGTAATCATCAAGAGTAGTTGGAAATTCCACTTCTGCTTCACCTTCGCTGTTTCACTTTCACTGCTCTGGCGAGAATAGGTTTCAGTGGCCCTACTTGTAGTAATTTTCCTGTGCTTGATTCCATGACTGAATTGTTGCAACTCTGATGAGCTTCCTTTCCGAGCAACTCTGATGAGCTTCCTTTCCGAGCAACTCTGATGAGCTTCCTTTTCGAGTATGTTTGGAAATAGTCAAGTCGGTTCACAACATGCACAGTGTTCCTGAGTCCCATAAAAGACCACCTTTTGTGGTGAATAAGTTGTTCAGTTCATTTGATACTATACCTTATTCATTTGCGATAGCAGCACAAATGTAGCTATTATATCTAAGTTTAACATTATGATTAGCTTTAACTATAATAGTTTTGCTAATCATGGTTTAGGTTTCTTTCATTATTTGTTCCAACTGGAACCTATTAGCTTTAGTACCAGTTTTAGTTTTAATTGAAACTTTATCTTATAGTTCTAAAGCTATATCTTTGGGTTACGTTTGTGTTCAAAAGCCAAACTCCGGGGAAGCCCTAAAGCTTTAATACCAAAGTATACCTTTTTTATTATATTACAAGGAAATACCATTCTCTGCGGATATTATGTTTAAGGAAACTTTTATACCGGCTTGATTAATGACTCAAGGTATGATTAAGTTTTCTCTTCTTGAGTTTGGGCTCTCCTAATGTGTCGTTTTCCCATTCATAACATACCTGTGTGTCCGGGTTTCTTTGGTTGGACTTTCTCTGTTTGTAGTCCTTTCTGTAGTCCTTTCTGTAGTCCTTTCTGACTGCCACAATCATGCCAGGTTCCTCTCTTTTAACTTCTTTTATTAGTCTAAGGTCTTTGCTGACGGTGTATGTATGAACTTGTGCAGACATGTCTACATTCAACCAGCTGACGTTTCCTCAACTTTGCTCAGCAGCACAAAGACTCATTGTCTTTTCGATAGTTATTTAATAGTCAGTGTTGGCACCAGCTCAGTCTGAGGAATGACCCGCTCCAACCTATGTACCATATTGACTGGAGGTAAACAGACCGGCATGACTGTGTTGTTGACTAGGTGGTAGATGATAGATTGAGATATCATTACCATCTTGTTTTTCTGATGATGAATGAACGGTGATATGTTGAGCGTAGATGGAGCTGAGCTTAGTATCTGTATCTTGGCAGATTGTTAAAGTTTTGATCCTTGTAGTCTTTTATGTTAATGTGTGTTAATGTATGTTAATGTGTGTTAAACTTATCATTCTTCTCTCTTCTTTCTTCTCTCTTCTTTCTCCTATCTTCTCTCTTCTTTCTTCTCTCTTCTTTCTTCTCTCTTCTTTCTTCTCTCTTCTTTCTTCTCTCTTCTCTCTTCTCTCTTCTCTCTTCTCTCTTCTCTCTTCTCTCTTCTCTCTTCTCTCTTCTCTCTTCTCTATCCTCTCTTTCTTATCTCTTCTCTTTCTTCTCTTTATTTTTTATCTTTCCTTATCCCAGGGCATCCCTAAGATGTGTAATTTCCAGTTGTGCCTGGGCTTATCCTTCGATCCGCTTCTTTCTCACCATGTTTCAGTAGGTCTCTGTGCTATGAACAACAAGAGTACCCTCAATCATGCCTTTCCTCTGAAAACCATTTAATGCATAACACTTGGGGCTTTTAAGCTTTGGGCATTTGGTGAGTTTCGACAATCTTGAGTCCTTCATTCAAGAGCCAGTACTTCCGGTTCAGTAGCTTCCGATGAGAAGCCGATCGTCTTTAAGTACTTTATAAGCAATAATAGAACCTCACACTAGAACCTCAAATTATAGGGACAGATTGCGGTCCTTCTACCAGTCCAGCTTACATAATCCCACTGAAGTGCCGATAGAGCATTCTGTTCGCTAGAGTAGTGTAGTAGTGTATTGTAGTGTAGTGTAGTAGTGTATTGTAGTGTAGTGTAGTAGTGTATTGTAGTGTAGTGTAGTAGTGTATTGTAGTGTAGTGTAGTAGTGTGATTTACTTGTATTTACTTGTATTTACTTGTATTTACCTGTCATCTACCAGCATTACCTCTAATACCATCATCCTACTCTCATCCACTCATACTGTTTCAATTATATTTTACAGATACAGGCTGCGCCCGTTCATGGTTCGTCAGTCATAGTCTTCGCCCTAGTAAAAGCCCAGGCCAAGTTGCAACAACGACTTGGCCACGGAGAAGCTGTTGGGCGTGCCGAAGTTGTGCCTTAGCGGCAGCGACCCCAAGAAATCGTCTCTCTTCTTAACGTCCAACGTCGAGTCGTCGGCCGTCTCGTCGATGGTCTCGTCGCTGGCGGACGCGATCATCTGGTTGGCGGCCTTGATGGGCGTCTTCAAGATTTTATGTACAGGCGGGAGCCGCTGCGCCGTTTGGCTTGAGCGGGCCAGGCCGAGCGTGTTCTGTGCAATGGGCGGGGCGTTGTGACTGGACGAGAGAGGAAGCCGCAACGACGTGTTGTGGAACGACGACAGCGGCTTGATGTGGTAGAGTTTCAACGCGGGTTTCTTGCTGGCCACAGCACTGAGCCGCGGCCTGCTGGCCAGCCGGGGCTGCTGCAAGTTGACGTTTGCGCCGCAGGAGAAGTTGGCGTTTGGACACTTGACTTTTGCGTTGATGTCGTTGTTGATGTCGTTGCTGATGTCGTTGTTGATGTCGTTGTTGGTGTCGTTGTTGGTGTCGTTTTTGGTGTCGTTGTTGACGTCGTCGTTGTCGTTGTTGATGTTGTCGTCATTGGAGCAGCTAAAGCCATGGCCGGACCGGCACCCGCCAGCGCTCTTCGGCTTGGCCACGCGGAACTGCCTCAGCACTCGGATGTTCGGCGACGCTGCGTGCGACGCCTTCTTCTGCACCTTGAGCTTGTAAAACGCCAACTGCAAGCGGAGCTTCAACTTGGTGGCGGCCAAGTCGGCACGCACGTTGCGGTTATTCGAGATCTTGTAGTCGCTGAAGCTGTCGAACCTGCGGGCGCTTGTGTAGGACGTCTTGCTGGGCACAATGGACGTGGCGGATTTGGTCAATGTGAACTTGGGCGTGAGCAGCGGAGTCAACGGCAACGACGACGCGTTGAACAGCCGCGATTTGAACACCGGCGAGTCTGACGCCACGTTGGTGTTGAGCGGCGCCAACGCCACACGCGAGGGGGTGGACGACACCGGCATGCGTGTGTAGCCGGGGGGAAACAACGCGGTGGGATACGTCAGGAGACGGACAAGCACGGAGGAAGAAGGAAGAAGGAACAGAACAAAGTCCAAAGTACCGAAAGGACTGACTCCAAAGTACCGAAAGGACTGACTCCTGCTAACTTATGCGGGCGCTGGT
The DNA here is from genome assembly GCA_002370795.1 of Metschnikowia sp. 03-147.1. Classification (NCBI taxonomy): domain Eukaryota; kingdom Fungi; phylum Ascomycota; class Pichiomycetes; order Serinales; family Metschnikowiaceae; genus Metschnikowia; species Metschnikowia sp. 03-147.1. The sequence goes on along the minus strand of NKZR01001331.1, from coordinate 100,540 downwards.
GCAATGGACAGCGACTTGGTTCCACTATTCGAGCCACAGATGCAGTCCAACTGGTATTAGCCTAGTGAAATGAGAAATTCGACTCCACTGGATCTGATAGTCTTAGAACTCGTTAGCCCTGACAGCTGATGCTTCTGATGGTTCAGATAGATTAAGAAGCTTCTTCTGCTTAAACCCCTGAGGTCAATGCTTAATGATTGGGGCTTTTGATACGCTTTGCTCTTGATTGGGGCTTTTGATACGCTTTGCTCTTGATCAGTGCCTTGATCAGCGCCTTGATGTGAGCTTCCTGTAGCGCTAGCTTTGTACCAGGTGTTGAGCCGTTGCTGAGACGCGTGGCAATGCAGAGGGGGCGTGGAAAAAGACAAGGCCGAATGGAAGCTGGCGTGGGGGCCGATTGTGAGTCCGGGTCGTGGTTCCAGAGAGGGTGCAAGGACTGGCGTGTAGTGGAGTGTTTCTGGCCTGGGCCTGAGCGCGTTGGTATTGTTGTAGCTGCGCGGAGGTACGGGTGTGCGGGTGCCCCACGGCCTAAAGCATGCGAAAAGAAAACAATGCGCCGGCGCTGGATCTCGGTCGTGCATGCGCGCGGACCGTGTCTGTTTACATCCTGCACACGCGGCCCCATCTGCCGCCACCTGCACTTGGGGCCCGGTGTTCGGGGTCCGGACAAGACAGCACCGCAAGATGGGCATCCTTGTTGCCGCTGGCGGCGATTCTGGGATGCGGGACTGCGGGGTGGCCCGGAAACGCGTGGCCCCACCGTGTTTCCAACACGCATAAACCATCTTCTATATGCAGGCCGCATACTTCCGGACGCATGGTTTCCAGGGACAATACAAACAAACACCAGGGTCGGCGGAGGCTACGCTGGGAGGCGTGTGCAGAGAGATCCGGGGTGGGCAGAGGTACGCCAGGCCTTACGCAGTGCAGACGGAGCAGCAGACGGAGCAGCAGACCGGAATGGCGCAGACCGGAATGGCGCAGACCGGAATGGACCAACCGGAATGGCGCACCGCTCGGAATCACGCCCAAAGCGTGGCAGGTAGAGAAGAGTCGAGCGGCTCTGCACACAAGCCCGTCCGCATGGTTCTCAATATGTATACGTTTGCGCTATTTTCACTACATGCGAGCGTTACATCTCAACTGGGACGCAACACCCGTACACCTACTCGGGCAGTATTGCCACGTCAGGGGCGTGGCCGGGTTGGTGTGCCGGCCAAAGGTCGTGGGCATGTGTCGGGGATGAAATTACGAGACACGTGTTTCGGAGGCTCGCTTACTGTTTGCGTATATGCATACCGCAACATTAAATTCCATGCTCTTGCATGATAAGCGAGTTGCCAGCTTAGTCGCTGAGCGGCGAGGAGTTTGGGTCATTTCGGGGTAGTGGCGTAGGCCGTGCCGGTAGTTCGGGGTAGTTCGGGGTAATTCGGGCTATTTAGGGCTATTTAGGGCTATTTGGGGCTATTCGGTCTTGTTCAGAGAAGTTCGGTGTTATCTAGAGGTGTTCCATCGGTGTTTCACAGGTCGGTGCTATTCAAAGGCCGGTGTTCCACAGGTCGGTGCTATTCAAAGGCCGGTGTTCCACAGGTCGGTGCTATTCAAAGGCCGGTCTTATTCGAGGCCGGTCTTATTCGAGGCCGGGGCTGCTCCGCTGGCTCATCCTATTGTCGAGTATAGGCAATCCTGCACACCTCCACGTCAAGACTAACCATATGCAGGGACCCGTACATACGGGCAACCGCGCCAAATATCGTGGTGTACGGGTGTACCGTGCGCGGCTCCCCGCGGTACGGGTGCGCCCCGTGCAGTCTATCGCACTACGCTTATCACGCAGTGCCACAACTTAACACCACACCATGAACCTCCGAAGCAGATTGTCTTCCTTGCGGGAATACCTCACGCCCATCAACAACGACTCCAATTTCCTCAGCACCGGCGAGATCCTGCCCGAGGAGTTTGTTGTGGCCGGCGACTATCTAGTGCAGAAGTTCCCCACCTGGAGCTGGGGCGCCACCCCCAAAGGCCTCCACAAGACGTTTTTGCCCCCCGACAAGCAGTACTTGGTGACGCGCCACGTGCCGTCGCACCGGCGCTACGTTTCTTTTGTCCCCGGCGATGCCAGCGGGCTCGTTGCGGTGGATGACGGCTCTGACTCCGACATGGAGTTCATTCCCTCCTTTTCACAGGCGCCTGCAACAGCCGCTGACGCGCCCGAGGTGGACCTTGACGCAGAGCTTCTTGACGAGGACTTGGGCGATGAAATCGATGACTACACGAATATTGCCACAGACCTGCTGGCCCTCCGCAAGTATGACTTGTACATCGGCTACTCGACGTCATACCGCGTGCCCAAGATGTACTTGGTTGGGTTCAGCGCCAACGGCATACCTTTGTTGCCGTCACAGATGTACGAGGACATTTCGGGCGACCACAAGGACAAGACTGCCACGATAGAGCCTTTGCCCATGATGCAGAACACCACGGGCGTGTCAATTCACCCGTGCAAGCACTCATCCGTGATGAAGGTGTTCATGGAGCATGCACGGGCTCGAAGAGGTGGAGAAACAGGGGGATCCGAAGTAGCCGAAGGGGCTAGCGAAGCATCGATCCGCGTGGACCACTACCTTGTGATTTTTCTAAAGTTCATGGCCAGCGTGACGCCCGGCATCGAGTACGATTTCACTATGGACGCTCTTTGAGCTTCCGTTGAGCTGGAGTGATGAGATTGGTGAGACAAGGAGCCGACAAGCCGACAAGCCGACAGGGAGCAGACAGGGAGCAGACAGGGAGCAGACAGGGAGCAGACAGGGAGCAGACAGGGAGCAGACAGGGAGCAGACAAGGAGTCAAAAGGCGGCCATCGCCCGCTACGTGATGTGAAGGCAAGCCGTTGCTGCAGTCGCCAGGTCTTACTCCATATTCTGACATGTGATATTGCTACGGAGTGCTACGGAGAGCTACGGAGAGCTACGAAGAGCTACGCAGTGCTACAGCGAAACCCCGGAATTGCCACTACCTACAACTTGCTACTTGGACCCTTGGATTCGAATCTGAAAAGACCAGAATTCTCAAAGCCCCACCCAGTCCCACGGCTCTGCCCTGGCTCGTGCAATCGCATCCATGTGCAGTGCACCAATACAATCGCGGTAGTGCACAGAGCCTATCTTCTCGCACCATTCGAAGCCAGACCCACGATCAAGCTTGCTCAGAATCCAGCTGCCATGGGGACCCAGGTTCGAAACCGCAAAAAGAAGCGGCAAATTGCCAAGGAGGCGATCAAGGAAATTGCCGGGCGCGACGCGGACAATGCTTCCTCGCACGGCAGCAAAAGCGAAAGCAGAAGCGAAAGCAAAAGCCAAAGCAAGAGCTCTCATGCTCAAAATACTGATGCTGCTCATGATTCCCATAACAAACATCGCTCCCATGATGGCGAGTCCTCTGGAGCCCTGAAGCACCGCAAGAACAAAGACAAGGAACTCAAGAAGAAGCTCTACCATTCACGGCGTGTGACTTTCGTCTTGGGAGCTGTCCTCGGCCTACTCGCCACCATCGTCATCACCGCAATGTCGTCGGAAGACATCAAAGGGGAGCTTGACAAGCTTATGCGGTACGACTCGTTCAACGAGTTCATGGAGGATTGGCGCGATTCAATTCCTCAAGGTTTGCAGCTGATTTTGGACAGCGACCGGCCTAAAGGCAATGAGTTGAAGGGCTCGGCCGAGTCGTTTTCTGTGGGCAAGAGAATGCAGCAGGAATTGAATTTGACCTCCCAGTACAACGTCGTTATGGTTCCAGGAGTGATTTCCACAGGCTTGGAATCGTGGGGCACCAACGATGAAGGGCCGTGCCCCTCGCTTCCGCACTTCCGCAAGCGCTTGTGGGGCCTGTTCTACATGTTGCGCACAATGGTGTTGGACAAGGCGTGCTGGTTAAAGCACGTGAAGTTGGACCCTGAAACCGGCCTAGACCCCCCCAACATCAAGGTGCGGGCGCTGTCTGGTTTCGACGCGGCGGATTTCTTTGTGGCGGGCTACTGGATCTGGAACAAGATCCTACAGAACTTGGCGGTCATTGGCTACGGCCCGGAGAACATGATCAGCGCAGGCTACGACTGGCGATTGGCGTACTTGGATCTCGAGAGAAGAGACGGGTACTTCACCAAGTTGCGGTTGCAGATCGAAACCACTATGAAAATCACGGGCCAGAAGTCGTATTTGGTGGGCCACTCCATGGGCCTGCAGGTGATCTACTACTTCATGAAGTGGGTTGAGGCGGAAGGACCGCTCTACGGAAATGGCGGCAAGCTGTGGTGCAATGACCACTTAGCAGGCTTCATTGATATCAGCGGGTCGCTCTTGGGCACGCCCAAAGCCATCCCCGCGCTCTTGTCCGGGGAGATGAAGGACACCGTGCAACTCAACTACTTTGCGGTGTACGGGTTGGAGAAGTTCTTCAGCAAGAAGGAGCGGGTGGAAATGTTGCGTACGTTCGGCGGTGTTCCTGCGATGATCCCCAAGGGAGGCGACTTGATCTGGGGCAACTTGACCAGCTCCCCCGATGACCCCGGCAACACGCTCTCAACCAGCGACGTCGATGCGGAGATCTCGGGCCCCAAGAATGACACGGTGGGCAAGTTCATCCGCTACCGGGGCGAAAGCGCCGAGAACGCAAGCGGCCTAGAGCAGGACGCCGACTACACGGTGGTGGAGAGCATCGACAAATTGCTACAGGCGTCGCCCGAGTGGTTTTCCAAGCGTGTGAGAGAGAACTACTCGTACGGGTTCGCCAAAACGGCGGAGGAGCTTCGAGAGAACGAGCTCGACCAGGCCAAATGGTCCAACCCATTGGAGGTGGCGCTCCCCAATGCCCCCGACATGAAGATCTTCTCGTTCTACGGCGTGGGCAACCCCACGGAGAGAGCATACACGTACCGCAAGGGCGGAGCGGACGCAGGGATCCCGTATGTCATCGACACGGAGAGCGACCACCCGGTTTACTTTGGCGACGGAGACGGCACCTTGGCGTTGATGACACACAGCATCTGCCACGAATGGCAGCGTCCGGGGCTGCGGTTCAATCCAGGAAACATCGAGGTAAAGATTGTGGAGATCAAGCATGAGCCCGACCGCTTTGACATTCGGGGCGGAGCCAAGACCGCGGAACACGTTGATATTCTTGGGTCTGCGGAGTTGAACGAGTTGGTGCTCAAGGTGGTGGGGGGTCTTGGAGACACCATTGAGAACGTGTACGTGTCGGAGCTCCGGAACATCACAATGAAGATGGATGTGTAGGTGAACAGAATGGCAAAGATGAATGAAGATGAATGAAGATGAAGATGAAGAAGAAGATGAAGAGAAGAAGAAGAAGAAGAAGAAGAAGAAGAAGAAGAAGAAGAAGAAGAAGAAGAAGAAGAAGAAGAAGAAGAAGAAGAAGAGAATATGAAGAAGAAGAAGAAGATGAAATGAAGATGAAGATGAAGATGAAGATGAAATGAAGATGGCATCACAATGAACATGAATGGGTAGGAAGAAGAGGATCACGGTCAGGGGATAGAGGAGAGATGGATCAGGAGAGACAACCGGTTGATATAATGAGAAGCGCCGCAGTCACCAGACACTAAGTGTATTCCTGCAGTGTATGCCTGTAAGTGTATTTCTGCAGTGTATTTCTGCAGTGTATTTCTGCAGTGTATTTCTGCAGTGTATTTCTGCAGTGTATTTCTGCAGTGTATTTCTGTAAGTGTATTCCTGTCACAATATCATTGTAGTCATACTGTATAAACCCAACATCCTGTGTTGAGAATGTAGTACGCACCCATAATCTAAACACTCAAGTTATCACTCAAGTTATCTACAACTTTAATTGTAAAACTTCTGGATGACATTGCCCTTTCCTTATCATACAAGTGTTCTTGATCTTGTCCTAATATGCCGTTCTCGGAGTCTGACTCTTATATAGTTCGTCGCCAACCACCCCTTTTAGTTATTGTCTTCCACGAAACAATGGCTAAAGCTAAACGAGGGCTAGACGAGAGCCAGACGAGAGAACAAAGAGCCTTGCTCCGCCGTGGCCTCTTCAACGTAGCATTGTTGGTCTGTATGCAGTCCGGCGAACATGCAGTGCCCGCAGGTGCACTGATAACTTGGTTCCAACATCCTGCACGACAACATCGTGCGCTCCAACCACTCTTAATGGACACCGACAACGCCACAAGCCCTACATCCCCGGCCGAATGCGGCCCGCAAGTGCCTGCGTCGCACAGCGCCCACGAAGGCGCACAGCCGGCTCCAAAAAGCGGCGAAAAAGAGCCCCATTTGGGCGTGCTGGCACGCCAAACGCCGGTCACGTGCGCCTTGTGCCTGCGTCCGTTCTCCTCCAAGGGCATCATGGGCCGGCACTTGGACCGCAAGAAGGGCGACCCAGAGCACCCGGCCGCAGCCGTGGAGCAGATGCGGGCGGATGTCCGACGACGGGCCCGAAGCCGCGTGGCGGGCCCGGCTCCGAGCCGAAGCTCCGACGCCCGCAAGGAGGCTGCCCGGCGCTACAACAGCAAGCACGCAGTGCGTGAGCGCAACAAGCAGCGGCGCCAGGCCCGTGACCACAGCATCCGGGCGCAGCTCGAGGCAAGCCGCTGGTACGTGGGCGAGATCTTGGCCCGCGACCTGCACACAAGCGCACCGCCGGCGCCCGGGGCACAGCGGGAGCCCGAGGCACAGCGGGAGCCGGACTTTCCGTCGCTCGTGGCCCGGCTCGTGCCGCCGCGGTTCTGGCCGCCGCAGGGCACGGCGCCGGGCGGCGCCGAGCTCAAGCACGCGGTCAAAATCGTGTCTGAGACTGCATACAGCCGTCCGGTGTCTCTCCAGGCTCTACTCGAGGGGCACGCGGCGTGGGAGGCGCTAGCGGCGGGGGAGCGGCTTGGGGCGTGGCAGCGGGCGCGGGACCGGGTGTTTCGGGAGCTTGGGGTGAGTGTGTGGGAGGTGCAGCATGCGGGGGAGATGATCAGCCGGAAGCAGACAGAAATCCAGGAGGGGTACTCGGTGGACCAGTTCTACGCGGTTTCAGACAGCGACGAAGCAGGCAGTTAGAGGGTGAGCAGGTGGGTGAGTGAGGGTAGTAGAGTATGAGTAAGTAGAGTATGAGTAAGTAGAGTATGAGTAAGTAGAGTATGAGTAAGTAGAGTATGAGTAAGTAGAGTATGAGTAAGTAGAGAATGTGTATGGTTGAATTTGAGTTGACTGGTCTGAGGTGAGTGACATGAGTTTCGTATGTCTGGAAGGTGTATGATGCTCCAAGCCTTGTCTGCGGCATCACGCCATCTTCAGCTACTATAAAGTACAAGTGAATTTAATTAATTCAACATACTGTGGTGGTCTATCTGAATAGAATGAGTACAACACCTGGTCCATGGGAGCACTACCAGAGGGCATTATGTTCACCGGAATCTTGCGGCACTTCCAACGCGTGAGGGTATAGAGTAGAGGGTATAGAGTAGAGTCTAGTAAAGTAGAGTAGAGTGGATAGAGTAGAGTCTAGTAAAGTAGAGTAGAGTGGATAGAGTAGAGTCTAGTAAAGTAGAGTAGAGTGGTTAGAGTGGTGTAGAGTGAAGTCTTGTAGTCAAAAATTAGCAAAGAGTCTAATGGTAGTATAGAGTAGAGTATAGAGAGTAGTGTATTAGTGTAGTAGAGAGTAGTGTATTAGTGTAGTAGAGAGTAGTGTATTAGTGTAGTAGAGAGTAGTGTATTAGTGTAGTAGAGAGTAGTAGTATAGTGTCAGATCCCGTTAGTAGGGCTAGACAAGGAGGCTTACCTCCGGCGTGCCCTTCTCTCACTGCCCTATCGTTTCACTATCATGCGATAGCTTATAATTATCCTTTCCTTCAGGATCTATCGTACGCTAACAGATCCGCATGGCCTACTCCCATGGTTAATAGTAGCATCGCAGATTGATTAGACGGTGTACCGTACCACGTCAAAACACTATTAGCCAGCCATACGGCTCCTACTCTGGTAACTATAACCTGGCTCTCTTGCTTCGGGAAGCCATCAAATACACCTGACAAGTACCTGACGTTACTAAAGATCTAACATAGAGTAAGTAGTACTACAGTCTAGTAGTATAAAAGTCTAGTAGTATAAAAGTCTAGTATAAAAGTCTAGTAGTATAAAAGTCTAGTAGTATAAAAGTCTAGTAGTAGTACTACAGTCTAGTAGTAGTATAGTACTACAGAGTCTAGTAGTAGTGTATAAAAGTCTAGTAGTAGTAAATTGGTAAAGAGTCTAGTAGTAATATAGAGTATAGAGTATAGAGTATAGAGTATAGAGTATAGAGTATAGAGTATAGAGTATAGAGTATAGAGTCTAGAGTATAGAGTCTAGAGTATAGAGTATAGAGTATAGAGAATAGAGTCTAGAGTATAGAGTCTAGAGTATAGAGTATAGAGTATAGAGTATAGAGTATAGAGTATAGAGTATAGAGTATAGAGTATAGAGTATAGAGTCTAGAGTCTAGAGTATAGAGTATAGAGTCTAGAGTCTAGAGTCTAGAGTATAGAGTATAGAGTATAGTCTAGCAGTAGTATAATAGTATAATGTACACTAGTGTAGTGTATAGTGTAAAGAGTATAGAGTACAGTAGGTTTGGACTAGAGTACAGTAGGTATGGAGAAGTGTACATAGACTAGACTAGTGTACATACACTAGTGTAAACACAGCTGTAGCCTGGTGCTATTCAGAACTCATCACATATATCACCTTTTACTACAATAGTTACTGCTCACATGTTTCAATCTAGTGAAAACAGTGATTGATAAACCATTTTACATAATTCAGTACTGTTTTGTATTACTAATGGTTCTGTATTCTTTGAATAGTCTTGAAGAAGCTGTCTCGAGACAGCCAGAACTAACGGGAAGGTACTAAAACACAGAATGTGCTGTGGTGAGACATGTGACTGCAGTGACAGTAATAGCTAGTTCTGTACTGTGGTGTGTACTATAGGATTATGTAGCAGTGTACTTTGTTGTAGTCTACAGTGTAAACCTGTACTACTGTAATACTGTACTATACTAGTATACCATAGCACTCTAGAGTACTCCTAGTACACATCCAATACACTATACACTACTAATATACTAGTACTAGTAAAAAGCACAAGCCAAAATAGTATACAATGCATTATACTGCCTACTGTACACTAGTACCTCTACTGTACTAGTACCTCTACTGCCATACGGTAAAGCATGTTGCAGTATAGGTACTTGCACAACTTCTACTGTCTACGGTCAGTGTATTATACCTCTTTTACATGCACATCGTGTGCTACATAAATCACCTCCCAAGTGTCATCTGTTTATCGCACCAATTTGTATGTATGCTAGAGTGTCTTTTGCACCCACAGCGACGGCGACGACATAACAGAGTTTGACTGGTTCGTCAGCAGAATCTCTTTCTGTGAGTGCTGATCATAGGGTGCCCTTGATGGCAGATTTCATGGATCAATGAGCTCACTGCTGTAAAGATTTTGTAAAATTAAAATTAAAATGTGACTTGTGTGGGTATCCTAGATAACCCTGCCGAAGTTACACTACGGTACTCCATATCCATACTCCATACTCCGGCTATTGATTCCGCTTGTAGCCAACCACAAGAATACCAATCAATAAACAGCTTCAAATGAGATCGAAGCGGTTCGAGCAATTTAGACTGCTGCGGATAAGTGGCTGCTCAGATAGCATCGATGTACTTCAGCGCATTCGCCAGAGATCTAGAGGGCTGATGGAGAAGATTGACAAGAGTCGACAAGAGTCGACTTAATGCAGATGAGGACAAGCGGGCAGGAGTTGTCTGGGACAGAATGGCTGGACATGTGGTGTAGTGTAGGTAGTAGTGTAGGGTAGTGTAGCAGTGTAGTACTTACCAGGTAGTACAACTATACATGTGCTTGATTACTGTCATGCTCCTTCTACCTAAAGATTAGCAACTCACTACCAAGTCACCAAAAGGGCCAATTCACCCATCACAGTATCACCCTGCTAACCATGTGAATGTCATATCAAGCCGTGTGTACGACCACCTAACTATGACTGCCAGTATGTAGATGTCAGCAGTCACTATTAGTATGTAAGTAGACTGTACACTATTAGTATGACCAGACTGTACACTATTAGTATGACCAGACTACACTAACTTTACACTACTCAATCTGGTACTGACTCTGTGTAGCCAGCACTAGTGACGACAGCTCCAGCCCTGGCCTGTTCCCAAAACTGACCTAGCTCATATGCTACATCAATGACCTAGTTCGTAACTGTCTTACCTACTGGGACGTCCCCGTCGCTGGTTTCTTTAAGACGTGATGTGGATTGACTCATCGCCGTTATGCCCGCCTAGTTGTCTCAATGCCTAGTCAATCCTAGAAATTCCTGGTCAATCCTAGAATTTCCTAGCATTTCCTAGATTTCCTAGATTTCCTAGATTTCCTAGCAATTCCTAGCATTTCCTAGATTTCCTAGTCTCGATGCCTCCCTAGTGAAGTCTACCAGGATTTGGAACCTGATTGAAGGTGTGGTTTGAAGTCAAGTATTCATGCTGTTGCATTCCAACACCTTTGTAATATGTCTGTCAAGTTTCTCCAGTGTAGATATTTTACAAGAATCCTCTTTCAACATACTGTTTACCAGCATATTTGTCTCAACATGCTTCATTCCTTTCTTGAACCCCACCTGATACCTGTGTTATGTTAGTATTGTCACACCACATCGTTTACTTCGACTGTTTCACTTCCAACTCTTTCATTAAGTTCCTCAACCACACTGCGTCTCTGCTCCCTTCAAAGAGTCCAAAGAGTCTGCTTCACTGGAATGCTGCAATAGACTTTTGCAATTTTGACCATGATAGGCCCTCCCATAAACATTATCGCATAGCCAGCTCTTGACTGTCTTTCCGTATTTGTCGCTAGATCTGCGTCCACAATACTTCCACATCCAGTTGCTCCTGTTCTAGTCTCTGGAATTCGTCCCTTGTGGGTGTCTGTAGTAAATATCTCAGGTTATGAGCCCTGAAGTTCAACTATCCGCTGCCAGGCTTGAAGTAATGCCCAGAATCAGTGCACTGGTGATTCGTTGCTTGCTTTGACCGATGCACATGTTGGCTATAGAGATAGAACGATTACTAAAAATAAGTTAAAAGGTGGGTGATGTCTTGTAGAACAGCACAGAGCTACTACTCGCATAGTTACTGTCAGTCTACACTACTAATACAGATAGCAGAATAATTAAAACTACACTACTAATACAGATAGCAGAATTATAATAAAATTACACTACTAATACAGATAGCAGAATTAATTAAAACTACACTACTAATACACATGCAGAAAAATATTAAAACTACACTCGAGACGGCGTGAGAGGAGATGATCTGACTGAACTGAGCCTTATGTAGCAGACTTTTATTAGTAAGTACCTTTGAATAGAACGTAGCACTATCCTGGTATCACTTGTGGGCCTGTTTCTTCACAGGGAAAGGGCATGTACTGTAACAATCACTATCAGTCAGACCTAGTGCAGTGTTTTCCAATAAGCGGGACTCGGCAGCAGGCAATGGAGGTACACTAATGCTCGCCTGGAATCAACATCTAAAGGGAACAATTGGAATGATATGTGTATGAAAGATGTGTATGAAAGATGTGTATGAAAGATGTGTATGAAAGATGTGTATGAAAGATGTGTATGAAAGATGTGTATGAAAGATGTGTATGATGTAAGTAGTCTATCAAAAGAATAGTCTATGAATTAATAGGATATGAAATTAATAGCCTACGAAATGAATTGTTTATGAATTAATAGTCTATGAAAGAATGTCTATGAAAGAATGTCTATGAAAGAATGTCTATGAAAGAATGTCTATGAAAGAATGTCTATGAAAGAATGTCTATGATGTAAACAGTCTATGAAATGAATAGTCTATAAATTTATAGTCTATAAATTATAGTCTATGAAATGAATGTCTATGATGTAAATAGTCTATGAATTAATAGTCTATGAAATGAATAATCTATGAATCAATAGCCTACGAAATGAATATTCTCTGAATTAATAGCCTACGAAATGAATAGTCTTTGAATTAATAGCCTACGAAATGAATAGTCTCTGAATTAATAGTCTCTGAATTAATAGTCTATGAATTAATAGTCTCTGAATTAATAGTCTCTGAATTAATAGTCTCTGAATTAATAGTCTCTGAATTAATAGTCTATGAATTAACAGTCTATGAAAAGAATGTCTATGATGTAAATAGTCTATGAAATGAATTTTTATTATGTAATTAGTCTATGGAATGTAAATAGTTTATGAAAGGTAAATTGTCCTAATAACAGTCTAATAACAGTCTAATAACAGTCTAATAACAGTCTAATAACAGTCTAATAACAGTCTATTAACAGTCTATTAACAGTCTATTAACAGTCTAATAACAGTCTATTAACAGTCTAATAACAGTCTATTAACAGTCTATTAACAGTCTAATAACAGTCTAATAACAGTCTAATAACAGTCTAATAACAGTCTAATAACAGTCTAATAACAGTCTAATAACAGTCTAATAACAGTCTAATAACAGTCTAATAACAGTCTAATAACAGTCTAATAACAGTCTAATAACAGTCTAATAACAGTCTAATAACAGTCTAATAACAGTCTAATAACAGTCTAATAACAGTCTAATAACAGTCTAATAACAGTCTAATAACAGTCTAATAACAGTCTAATAACAGTCTAATAACAGTCTAATAACAGTCTAATAACAGTCTAATAACAGTCTAATAACAGTCTAATAACAGTCTAATAACAGTCTAATAACAGTCTAATAACAGTCTAATAACAGTCTAATAACAGTCTAATAACAGTCTAATAACAGTCTAATAACAGTCTAATAACAGTCTAATAACAGTCTAATAACAGTCTAATAACAGTCTAATAACAGTCTAATAACAGTCTAATAACAGTCTAATAACAGTCTAATAACAGTCTAATAACAGTCTAATAACAGTCTAATAACAGTCTAATAACAGTCTAATAACAGTCTAATAACAGTCTAATAACAGTCTATTAACAGTCTAATAACAGTCTAAATTTCAAATGCCAATCTCAAATGTCCTTAAAACTCTACAACTCCAACCGCACTATAAACTATAATCATTCTTTTCTAAACCACTGCCACCATCGGCAGATAGAATCGCAGTCATCCAAATCCTTCACCATACTGGCCCGTCTATTCATGTCTTCAACGGCCAGTTCAAGCCAGGGCTCACAACCACCGCCCACCCGTGCACCGCGCACTCCACACCTCTCGACCCACCCGCTACGCTCCAACCACAACAATGAGGTACGTGGCCGCCAGCGCCCGCCCCCGCCCCAACCCCTACTAACCGCAGCGGCAAATTCGTCAGAGCGTCCAAGTACAGGCACGTGTTTGGCCAGGCCAGCAAGAAGGAGCTCTGCTACGAGAACCTCAAGGTCACCAAGAACGCCTGGGACTCCAACATCATCCACTCCAACGGCAAGTACCTCCTGGTCACGTGGGACTCGTCCGGAGGCGGCGCCTTTGCCGTCATCCCCGTGGCCGAGGTCGGCAAGGCGCCCGACACCGTGCCGCTTTTCCGCGGCCACAAGGGCCCGGTGTTGGACACGGCCTTCAACCCCTTCGACACGCAGCAGGTGGCGTCGTGCTCGGACGACGGCAACATTCTCATCTGGGACATCCCCGCGGACTTCTCTTTCCACAACTACCGCGACGACGCCGACGAGGTCAAGGACGTGGTCACGCCGCTGAAGGTGCTCTCGGGCCACACGCGCAAGGTGGGCCACATCGAGTACCACCCCTGTGCGGCGAACGTGTTGGCGTCCGCGTCCATGGACTACTCGGTCAAGGTGTGGAACATCGAGACGGGCACGCCGGAGATCTCCTTGCAGCACAAGGACTTGGTCACGTCGTTCGCCTTCAACTACAACGGCTCGCTCATGGCCACCATCGCCCGGGACAAGGTGTTGCGTATCTGGGACTTGCGCTCCGGCAAGGTGGTGTCCGAGGGGCCGGGCCACTCCGGCGCCAAGGCCTCGAGGGTTGTGTGGTTGGGCAACACCGACCGCGTGTGCACCACGGGCTTCTCCCGCTTGTCCGACCGACAGGTGGGCATCTGGGACGCGAACGACATCGCCAAGGGCCCCATCGACGGCTTCATTGTCATCGACTCGTCGTCCGGCGTGTTGATCCCCATCTACGACGACGCCACCTGCACGTTGTACTTGGCGGGCAAGGGCGACGGGAACATCCGCTACTACGAGTACGACAACGACGTGCTCCACGAGTTGTCGCAGTACGCGTCCACCGACGCGCAGAGAGGCTTTGCTGCGGCGCCTAAGACCGCGGTGAACGTCAAAGAGAACGAGATCTTGAAGTGCTACAAGACCGTGAACGACTCGAGCATCGAGCCTGTGTCGTTTATCGTGCCCAGGAAGTCCGAGGTGTTCCAGGAGGATATCTACCCGGACGCGCCTTCGGACAAGCCTGCACTTACTGCTCTGGAGTGGTTTGGGGGCAAGGATGTGAACGGGCCGCTCTTGGTGAAGATGGAGGCTATCTATGAGGGCAAGGCGCTGGAGGTGCAGGAGTCTTCGCCTGCGGTGAACATTTCCGAGAAGAAGACGCAGGCAAAACAGGCGGAAAAGACGCAGGAAAAGAAGGCGGAGAAGCCGCAAGACAAGAAGTCTGAAAAGTCTGACGCAAGCTCCTTGGCAACCAGCCCAGCACCTGCATCGAGCGTGGACGAAGCCTTGAAGGCTTCGAGCACTGTGGGAACCCTCATAAACAAGGTGGTGGACGAGTCGGATGACGAGGACTCGAAGCGGATTGCCGAAAACCCGGATGACGACTGGGAGGAGATCAAGCCGGTCAAGGCAGCTAAGGAGCCAGGAGAGAAGAAGGAGAATGTGTCTGGGAAGGCTACCCCAGCGCCTGAGAAAGCCACCCCAGCGGTGTCTGAGAAGAAGGACAAAGTCACGTCCGAGAAAGCAGAAGCAAAGGAGCCAAAGGGATCCGCTGAGTCAAAGCCCGTGGAGAATGAGCCAAAGGGCCAGAAGAACGAAGACTCCAAAACTCCAACCTTGAGGTCCACAGTAGAGAGGCTTGCCGGTCTTGTGGACGCTTTGGAGAGTCAGGTGTCCAGCTTGACCCAAGCCAATGCCGAGAAGAACACCCGTCTCGAGGCCTTGGAGAAAAAGATCGATCAGTTGTTGAAGTAGTCCAACGCGGACCACTTTGCGTTCAATGCCAGGCCATGAAGCAGAGCCTGCAGCTCGTGGTGTCGATTATGTCTCTAGGTATTGTTAGGGTCTCTAGATATCAAAGGTAAGTCTAGTTTAGAATTTAGTCATTGTCTAATATATTAGTCATGCTGTCTAGTATAGTCATTGTCTAGTATAGTCATTGTCTAGTATAGTCATTATCTAGTATAGTCATTGTCTAGTATAGTCATTGTCTAGTATAGTCATTGTCTAGTATCATTTAGTCATTGTATAGTCTAAATTCTAGGCTTTGCTGTCTAATTGTTTGACTTGCAGCCATCTACTTCGTGATGTCGTAGAACTTCGAAAAAATCAAGGCCGAAAACGCCGCCAAGTTGAAGCTCACCATGCCATCGAACATCTTCCACACGCGGTGGTTCTCGTACTGCTGCTTCAAAAGCTGGTCCAACGAGATGGTCGTGCACGCCCCCGGTATCGTCACCGGCCCGTTGGCCACCTCTATCACGAACTCGCCCGACTTGAAGCAGCTGAACATGAACTCACAACGCGAGGCACTCGCCACCTTCTTGTAGAGCTCCCCGCTCACATCCTCGATGGTGCCCTGGTCCATCAACTTCTTGAGCGAGTACTTGTAGGAGCCAAACTTGGGCAAGCGGTTGTTGCGCTTCAACTGCCGGTGGTAGAAGTACTGCTTGCTGAAAATGGGGATGATGTTGAAGAGCTTCTTGTCCTTGGGCCGCAGCTGGAGCTGCTGCAACATGGTCTCCACGTGCTTGTTGTAGTCGCGGAGCTGGCTGCTCAACACCTTCTCCTTGTCGTTCAACTTGGCGATGGTCTCGCCCGCAAACACCAACTGCTGGGCTCGCAGCACACGCTGCAGGTCCTTGGTCTTGATGTCCACCACAATCTGGTTCAACATCTCCTGGTACGAGTTGTCGCGGCGGATCTCGCCCAACGCCTCGAGCTGGAGCAACATCTTGAGCGTGGCCTTCTTCAACTCTTTGTAGCTGAGGTTGGGGAGCGCTACGAGCGGGTGCTGGAAAGCGGCCATGGGGTGCGCCTCGTCCGACGCCCTCTGCTCGTCGAGGATCTGCTTGAAGCGTACCTCGTGCTCCGGCGTGATGGCCTGGATCAACAACTCCAAGAGGTCGTTGCTGTCGATGTTCTGCACACGCAACATGAACAAGAGGTACTTCTTGGCCTGCGAGAACAACATGTCGCGCTTGTAGTCGGAGATGGAGTCCTCCTTGGTCTTGGGCACGAGCGAGAGCGTGTAGCTGCCCAACTCCGTCAACGTGACATAGTCGTCGATGGAGTTTTTCTCGTTGAGCTCGTTGATGATCGAGTACAACTGGTCGTCCAAGTTGGGGATGATCACCTGGAAGTTCTTGCAGAGCATCTTCTCCACCAGGATCATGTCGCTGAGCTTCATGGTCAACTTGGGCTTGTCGTGGCCAATCAAGTCCTTCCAGTCGTTCATGGCGTACTCGGCCTCCAACTCCGCCACGTGCACCATGGCCTTGAGCGCCGCCTGCACCTGCTCCCGGCACGCCAACACGAAGTCGTTGAGCGGCTTCATGAAGTTGTCCTTGAACGGCTTCATCGAGAACACCTGCACCAACACGCGGGACAAGTACCGGAGGTTTGTCTCGGAGACCGCGTGCTGCGCCCGGATGCCGAAGTTCTCCGGGAACAAAAGCAAGTTGTTGACGTAGTACTTGATAAACACCACCCCCGCGATCGACAAGTGCACGAACTCCTTGCTGTTGGGGTACTCGATCTTGCTCTGTTCGTAGACCTTTCTCATGAGAACACGCATGTGGATGGGCACCCGATCGGCGTGCGCCGCCAACTTGTTGACCACGTCTTGCGTGAAGTCCCGGAGGTTCATCAAGTTCACCACGAACCGCTCGTTGACCTCCGTGTCCTTGATGGCCTCCTGTGGCGTGACCTTCTGCCGCCTGAGCGAGGACCCGTAGATGCCGATGTCCTTGTTGCGGAGAGCGGTCCAGATCTCGATGGGGTTCGACTCGAAGTTGATCTCGTCCACATCCTCGTCCACCAACCTCTGGACATCCTCGCCCAAGAGCCGCTTGAGCCCGAGCCGCTGGTGGCTGGCGTTGTTGAACTCCACGAGGAAATCGAGCCAGAACGTGCACTTGAGCTTGGTGATGTCGGTGATGTTGCGGCAATGCATCTTGAAGTCCTTGTACATCAACTCCGTGACGAGCCGCATGAAGAAATACTCCTCGCGTGACTTCTCCACCACCTGGCCGTTGAGCTTGGGGATGGGGAACACGCTCATGATGTGGTGCTTCAAACTGTCAACAGCCGTCTTGTCTGCCGGGTCTGCCTGCTCGTAGAGCCGAAGCCAGTACACAGGCTTGGTTTGGAGGAAGTAGAACAACTGCTGGTAGAGCTCGATGCGCTTCTGCGCCGATGCGTTAAGCGAGCTCAAACGCTGGCCCATTTTGGCCTCGTTCTTCAACAGCTTGATGTTCTTGTGGGAGTTTTTGGCGAACTCCTCGATGGAGATCTTGTTCTTGTCCAAGAGAATCAACTTTCGGTCGATGCTCTCGATCTGGAGCTCCAAGTCCTCGTTGAGCTTGCACTTCTCGATGATCTGCTCCTTCAAGTCGAAGAGCTGCTTCTCCTCCTCGTAGTCGCGCCCGCTGTCGATCAAGAGACTGGCGAACTTGCGGATCACCTGGATGGGCGGGTTTTTCATCTGGATAAACGACTTGTAAGCGTTTTGCTCGTACTTGGTCTTGAGGATCGATTGCACCCGGATCACGCCCTGGATGTTCTGTTCGTAGTGCTGCCGGATCTGCGTGTGCTTGCGGAGCTGCTTGCGGCCCCGGATCGCCGCCTGGAGCTCGATGATCGCATCCACAGACTCGTAGATGTCCTCGAGGTCGATGTAGTTCTGGTAGCGTAAAAGAATGCCCCGGAATCGTGCTTGCAACTGCGTCACACGCTGCACGGCATAGTGGGCCTCCAACTGGGACCTAGTCTGCGCCACATACCGCCGCACACCGTTGCCCCGGACCTTGGCGAAAAGTTCGTTCATCTTGATGTCTTCGCCGAGAAGCGTGATGAGCACCTGGTTGCAGAGCCGTGTTCTCAAGATAGCGCCCCGAGCCACGTCCTGGAGCTCGGAGATGTTGCGCCGGTTCCGCGATATTCCGGCCAATTTGCGGCGGATGTCATTTCTCGAGATGGCTCCACGGATAATGGCCTGCACCTCGCCAATTCTGGTATCCTGATCAGCTAGGCTTCTGACAATGTTGCTGCGCTGAGACTGGCGGAAAAGCTTGCTCCGGGAAAGCGTCTGTACGGCCAAGACCTGGACGTCCAAAAGCGGCCTGTTCTCCACGACAAGCGAAACGGTGTTCCTGATGAAGCGCAGACGCAGCATGCTCTGGAGAGCCGTGACGGACGACTCACACAGCGCCACGTCCCTGCAGACTTCGGCCACTTTTTTCCGTGTGGCACTTGCCCTGCACACACACTGGAGACTCAAGACCAGGGCCTCCTGGGCCTCCAACAACTGAAGGCCGTGGCGTCTCCGCAGGAACTTGGAACGTGCTGCAGCCTGCAAGACAACTATATTGTCCTCAAAGAACACGAGCTCGTCGCGGTGAACGTGGATGGAACGAAGCCTGCTGATGTTGCCGCGGATCTTAGCAAAGAACTGCGTCATTTCCTGGTCGTACGAGCGGATCATGATCTTCTTGACAAACATGTCGTAGCGTAGAATGGAGCCCTTGCAGAGAGCCTGGAGCTTGATGATGTTGGGAGTGTAGCCCTCGATCCCGGCGACCTTAGGAGGCGTTTCGGCGACGTAACTAGACGGCACGTCGGCGACATTTTCGGCGGGCACGTCGGCGACGGTCTTCCTTTTGAGATGGTGTGAGATAGGCGGCAAGTTGGGCGTCTTGGTGGCACGGAGATCGGCGCTCTGGTCCAAGAATGGGTTATCCTTCGGATCACGGGAGAAGCTGACGGGCGAGCTCTTCTTGGGCGACTGCGGCGCAGAGGTCTTCTTGGACACCGGCGACCCGAGTGTCTCGCTCATGTATGTGTTGGCGCCCGGCGAGGACATGTCGTAGCCATCGGTGCTGGCGAAGTTGGGCAAGTTGTGGCCCAAAAGAGCACGGCTGGCGACACGGAGGTCGGCTGCAGAAAAGGACGCCTCGCCCACAAGGTTTTCCATCAACGGGTAGTCGCCCAAAGTGTTGATTTTGAACGACATGGCGTGCAAGCAGAAAAAGACCTTGGGCACGTCCTTGGCGTCGTACAAGTCGGTCAACTCGAAGTGGAGCAAGCTGGGAATCTCGAGGTGTTGCAAGAGCTTGAAAAACCGGTTGATGTTCTCGGTGTGGCGGAACTGCAAGCGAGAGTCGTCCAAGAACACAGGCTTCTTCGAGGGGAGGAAGAGATTGGCCAACTTGGCGAGATGAATTCCGTTTTGCACGTACGACACAAGCTCTGCTGCGGACTGCGAGATGTGCTCGCCGAGCACTTTTTCGAGCCAGTTCTTGATGGCCTGGATGCGGCAGAGGTACTCGTAGGCGGCGGAATCTTTTCCGCTCCGGGGCAGCTCTGCATGCGCCGATTTGGGCTCAGTTTGGGCGTATTTGAGTTCGGCTTTGGCACCGTTTTTGGTGTCGCTGCGGTCGCTTTTGGACGTGTTCTTGAACGAGGACACAGTGGCCGATGGGGCTTCGAAACGGGCCCGAATGGGGGCAGTGGAGGGCGTTTCAAGGTTCATTTGCCGCGCCATGTCCTCCAAATCGGGCGATTCAAGCTTGCTTGGCTTGGCGGGCAGCCTGTTTCTTTGCTGTAGGGGGCTGCGGGTGGGGCTTGCGTCTTGCTGGAGAGAGGTCAAGTATCTAGAGGTGATGTCACGGATCATGGTTTGGGTGTGATGCGAGGGAGTATGGGAAGAGCCCAGGAACGGTATCGATGGAAGGCCGGTAGTATCAACGCTGTATCACGTTCAGCGATCAATGGATGGTACAACACTTTATAGTTCAACAATCAATGGAACAACGCTCTATAGTTCAACAATCAATGGAACAACGCTCTATAGTTCAACAATCAATGGAATGGGTATAATGGGCACGGGTTACTTCACCGTCAATTTTTGCGTGGACCAGCTAGCAGCAGAAGTTGGTGGGATGCCTGGCGTTGAGGGTGTTTGGATGAGTAGCGTTCGCAATCAAGTTGCCTAATTCGGCGACGATGTCAACACGCTAACAACCGGTTAGACGCGCGCCGCACTTCGCGGAGTCGGAATGTGGCTGAGGCACGGAACGTTCCGGGATGGAGTTGGTGGTGGTTGGCGTTGTGACGGGTTAGTTAGGCTATTGGTAATGGCCTTTATTTGGTCCTTGGCCTTAAGACCTGAGACAGACCTAGACCTGAGACAGACCTAGACCTGTGAAGACAGACCTAGACATGTGAAGACAGACCTAGACCTGTGAAGATAGACCTATGGCCTCTCATCTTCGCACTCATCTTCGCACACCTTCCACGCCTTTAGACCCACATATCCATTTCCTCCTGCTTCTGTTGTGGTAAACTCCCACTCATGCCTGCCCATAGTCGTCCTCCTGCTTCTGTTGTGGTAAACGCCCGCTCATGCCTGCCATAGTCGTCTTCGGGCCCAAAGTCTAGGACTCTAGCAATTGCTTCATGAGCTCCTGCTTCTTGCGTTCTACCATCCACCTCTCCACATCCTTCTGGTCGTAGTTTCCGCTCTCCCGGCTGTTCAAGGCCTGCTCGAACTCAAGGCGGACTTTGGCCTCGCTGGCGTCGATTTTCAGGGCCGCGTTGCGCTCGTACATCCCATAGTAGTCTAAAGACGGCGCCATCTGCTTGTCGGCCACTGGCGGGGCCTCCTGCACTCGGGCTTCTGGCAACTCCTTAGCACGGCCGTAGAACGTGGTGTTTCCCACGCGCACACCCAAGGACTTGTCGTACTTGATGTGATTGTTTCCGCCGAGGGAGAAAATGTGATGCTCCCACGCCCGCTTTTCTCTGAAAAGCCGATTCAACGCATCGTTGAGCTCCCGGAGCTCGGGCTCGGACAACGACGGGTTGTTGATGTCGGAGAGCTTGGCAGAAAACTCGCCCATCACCACTCTCCTCCAACGCTCACACTCTGCCAACGAGCGCACGCTCTGCACTTTGCGCGGCCGGCTGCCGAGGTCGATAGCGCCGGACTCGTGGAGCTTCTGCTCGTAGTAGCGATTGAGGCCGGACTGCGCCTTCTCTTTGTTGCGGGACATGGTGAGGGGGGTAAGACGGTGAGTGAAGGGTGAGGTGAGTGAAGGTGGAGCTGGCGATGCGCGCTGAATGCAGGACCCAGCCAGAGTGCCAGTGTCAGAGCCAGCCGTGCCAGACAGCCCATTCCTTCCAATTGGACCTCACGTGGCGGATTTCCCCCCCTCCGCTCGACCCTCCTGCCGCTGCCTCTCGTGGGCCTCCACCAAAAAATCAATGGTCTCATTGAGCGTCTTCACGTGTGCAGTGTGCAGAGGCAACTCCTCCTGCAAGTGGCAGAGACTCCTGATGCTGTCCAGGAACTCGGCCCGGAGCTCGCTTCCGTCGAGGCCGAGCCCGGCCAAAACCGCCTCCGGCTCAGGCGCCGCTTCGGGCGCCTCCTCCGCGTCCTTGGTCTCGGCAAACATCCGCGTCACCTCGTCGTCGGTGGCAGACACCAAGTGCTCGTACGCGTCACGGGCCTGCAGCGGCAACTCCCGGCGTAGACGAGTCACTTCGGTGGTTTCCCTCTCCACGGCCTCGATCAAGTTGCGGAGCGTCTGGTTGAGCTCGGTGTCAAAAGGGACCACCTCCTCCGAGGGCTGGAGATGCAAGAGCTCCTGTATGGACACGTGTTCTTCGGCGAGGTCCTTGCCGTCCACAATGAGGGAGTGGCGGGCCAACTCGAAAACATCCAAGATGTGCTGGTTGAGAAGGTTCTCCACCTGCACCTGGAGCGGGTCCTGGCGGTTGGATCCGGGGAGGTGGTGCTGGATTTTGGCACGCAGCGCCTCGGCCAACTGCAGGTACACGTGGCGGAGATCTTGCTTGGAGAGCAGAATCTTGCTGTAGTGCTGGTAGGACGTCATGGTGGTGTTGGTGTGGTCCGGTGTGGTGAGCGTGTATCAGGGGAGTACATCAAGCCCGTACACCATAAAATACACCCGTACACCATAAAATACACCCGTACACCATAAAATACACCCGTACACCACGACAAACCCCCACTGCCCGGACGACCACAGTGTCCACATCATATCCGCTCCAACTGTCTAGAGCACGTTCGCCAATTTCAATACCGCCATGCCTTCGTGTCGTCGCTCAGCAACCCTCTCAGTTAATCAAAGGCCCCTGCATATACGGCTGGTGCGCGCACCCTCCCTTCCATTAACAATCTCAACACTCCAGTGTCGCCCAACATGAGTACCAGTGACGAGCTTGCGCCCCACTTTGCGCCGTTCTTGGGGCTTGCCGGCTGCGCCGCCTCCATGGTGTTGTCGTGCGTCGGCGCGGCCATCGGCTCCGCCAAGTCCGGAATCGGAATCGCCGGTATCGGTACCTTCAAGCCCGAGTTGATCATGAAGTCGCTTATCCCCGTTGTTTTGTCCGGTATTCTCTCCGTCTACGGCTTAGTCGTTTCGGTGTTGATTGCCGGAGGCCTCAATCCCTCGGAGGAATACTCCCTCTTCAAGGGAATCATGCATTTGGCCTGCGGCTTATCGGTGGGGTTTGCCTGTATGGCGTCTGGGTACGCCATAGGCATTGTGGGAGACGAGGGTGTGCGCCAGTACATGCACCAGCCTCGGTTGTTTGTGGGGATTGTGTTGATTTTGATTTTTGCCGAGGTTTTGGGGTTGTACGGGTTGATCATTGCGTTGATCTTGAACACCAAGGGTGCGTAGAGGCATAGGAAATAGATAAGAGAGATTGGAGAAGATGACAAGTAGTGTAGTGTAGTGTAACAAAACTGTCTTAAGAATAAATATTTAAATTACAACTATTTTCTGAAGGTATAATAAAAAGATTACCCTTGTTAGACCCATCATGGGTAGTGTACTACCCACATGGATGTTAAAGCCTACACTGGTCGATCAGAACGACCTGCATTCCTCTATGCCGGATTAGTCTATATAAGAAGGGATTGTTCCTCCTTGAGGAATCATCGACGAATAAACATACTAAACACACACTAACAGAAGTACTGGACGTAACCAGAATCTAACAACCCTTTTATTTTTTGATAACATATAAGCAAATATTATCTTTTATATTAAAAGCTATTTTTATAATAGGGTTTTTTTAATAAAATCCCTATTAATGATTGAACCATCTCCTTTTATTGAACCAGCAGAATAATGAATTCATCATGATAATCATTATCTTCGTCTAACTTCGTTAGAAATTTTTTATCTTTTGTATTTTCTGTAGTATATAATTTTTTAAATCCAGAACCGTACCTTAGATTAATACCGATGCAATAATACATAATGCTAGTGGTAAACATCAAAAACTTATGTTATTTAAACGAGCAAAGCCATATCTACAGCCTTGATTAATATAGGTAAGAAAAAATTCATTTTATATCTTACTATCAGATGAACCATATATATGTATGTATATTGGCATTATATATTTCGATAGTGTTGTAGTGTAGTGTAGTAGTGTAGTGTAGTGTAGTAGTGTAGTGTAGTGTAGTAGTGTAGTGTAGTGTAGTAGTGTAGTGTAGTAGTGTAGTCTTAGATGGAGTCCTATTTTATTTATTGTCTCGTAGTCTCCGTCCCAGATAACTCTACAGCCGCTACATCGTACCCTTGTCTGAGCTAGTCAGTCTGCATCTTGTCGTCGCCAGACAAGGTCACGTTCCCGTCGTTGTCAATGAAGCTGCGTGCGTTCTCCGTCACGTACTTCACGGATCTCGCCGAGTCCATGAAAATCGTGTAGGCACGCTTGACATCCACCAAGTCCACGGCAGGCGCCCGCCTCTTCACAGAGATCTGCTGCAGCACGGAAATCAAGTTCAGCGCATAGCGCAAGCTGGTCTCGGCGCCGATCTTGGTCAAGAGCGCCAAAGCGTCCGGCGTCAAGTCCACCTCCTCCTCAGACGCCCGGATCAGCAAGATCGTCCGGAGCTCGTCCTCCGAGTACGCGGTTGTGTGGATGATGATGGACCGGTCCAACAAGTCCAACGGCACGCCGTGCGGCGATTTGTAGTTGGTGCCGCGTGCCGGCGAAATGCCCCTGTTGGTGGCCATGACCACGATGGGCGAGAAGTCGTCCTCCAAAGCGCGGTTGATGAACGAGAAGCTCTCGATGTCGAGCATGTGCACCTCGTCGATGAAGAGCACGCCCGGCACGATCTCGGCCTTGCCCTCCTCCTTCCACTCCGCCACCTTGGTGTTGATCTGGTCACGCACCTCGGACCGGATCTCGCCGGTGTCGCCGGAAAACAACGCCAAGAAGCCCTGCTGCCGCGAGTTGATCACGTCGATCTCGTGCAACGACACCGTGTGCACCACCTCCTTCCGCTTCTGCAACTCGCCCTCGGGACACTGCACGAACTTGGTCTCGGGGCCCATGGCGTCGTAGTCGCGGGCCCGTGCAAACAGCCGTCCCAACTTGCTGATCTTGCCCAGCGCCTTGTCTATGGAGATCACGTCTCCGGCCAAGACCTTCTCCTTGGTCAAGCCCTCGATCATCTTGTTGCCCAATTCGTAGATGGTCTCCATGTCGGTCGTCTTGATGGTCAACTTGCCCTGCTTGTGGCCGCCCGTGATGGAGCGGTCGATCTGGATCTCCACCACCTCTCCCTCGATGATCTCGGTTTCCTCCTTGATTTTGATGCCGATGGACTTGCGGAAGGCCTGCGTCAAGGCCTCGGTTTTGGACAAGTCCAAGGAAAACACCTCCGACCCGGTGATGGCGGTGAAGGGCACATCCTTGCCCAAGTTCTGCGACAAGCCCATGGCAATGGCGGTTTTGCCCGTGGACGGAGGACCGGCTATGAGCACGGCGCGCCCGGCAATCTGGCCGGCCTGGACGAGCTTCAAGATGAGGCCGGCGGCCTTGCGGGCCTTCAATTGGCCCACCATGCCCTGTGCAGACTCCTTGGGGACGAGGTTGTCGTCCAAGCCAAGACCGGAGATGTGGGAGTGGGACGCGATAAGCGAGACGCCCGCGAGGTCGCGTGCGGTGTCAGAAGTCGTGGCAATACTCTGCGGTTAGTAGGGCTGGGGGAGGGCGGAGGGCGGACATACCATTTGTGGGTGAAGAGCGGGCGAAAACGTTGATGTTCATCAGGGCGAGGCCGCGCACGTGCGCGCGCACGTGACCGGAGGCCCAACTGTATTGACGTTCGAACCCACCCCCATATCTTGGAAGACCTCTGCTTTCCGTTCGAGCTCATCGACTATCATTTCCGCTTTTTGGCCTCAGCCAGTGATAAAAGAGCCGAGTCTCAGATAGCAAATGAGCTTGATGTGGAGTTTTCGCAATCTACGCAATTAGATTCGGTCAAAATGGATGAACATCAAATGGTCAAGGCCAGTCCTGTTGAATACTTCGAATTTCTTTTAATCTACTAGGGCTGTCCCGTGGAAGAGCTTTCCAGATTTATGCAGGGGTTTTCGTCAAAAGATACTCTTGCTTGCTTTGATTTACTCGTTGCGGTGCAGGAAGCTAATAATTCAGTGCAGAGCCAAGATTCACTAGGACACTTGATTCAATTATTAGGTGATGGGCCATTGGCATCTCACGAAACCAGATCAGAGCTGGGTGACCCAACAAGCCCCGTGTTTAGCTTACACGGTTCTTGTACTAGTGTGGTAATGTTATTTGTAGTTGCTGGGTGAGTAGGATGAGCGCAATTTTGCAAGAGTAGGAATTCCATTTTTTTTGAGAATGCTGTGTTTATGCTTTCTATCGATGTTCATATAAGTGAATTTGTTCCAAATTTAATTTATGGAATCTGATGTTCTTCTGTCCTTTATAGTCGTGTTCTTCCAATAGTGTGAATTGTCTGAGCGTATCCTCTACTCTTGGGATTTCTATGACCATGAATTAACTTTAACATACCTTCTTGGTCTTCTGCGTCTAAGTCCACATTGTTAGATCGCTGTGGGTGAAATTTAAGAAAGTGCTTTGCTGTAACACGTACGTGGGCCTGATCCAGAGCCACCTGGCACTTTTGACTAGGTCCACGTGGATGGTAACATTTAGGGCCTATTACTTGGTCCTCTTTGAGGACATCAACGAATGTTAGCTGACCAGAAACTAAGATAGGATCCAGCATACTTTCGTCATAGTATCATTTGTCTTGAGAGGCTACTCTCTGTGCTAGATTTCCAATCCATAAGTGCATAACACTAGAGTACCTTCAATATGGATATTCGGAGTTGCATCAACTGGTTTACTTTGTACACCAACATTCACGTCTAAAAAGAATTGGCAGCTATTTTATATGCCACAAGCCCATCCATTCTGAATCTGCTATCGTACACTACACACGCTCTTCTCTACACGAACTTGCGTCTCACTGTCAAAGCTATTTGCTCTCAATGTTTGCATGTCATCGGTCTTTTAATTTACATTTGTGTTTGAGTTTTGAAATAATTTTGTAGGTTCTATTCATCCTTTTTCCTGAGCTACTTCAGTTGTAAGTGGAAACTTGTGGTGTGAGCCATTCGCTGTAATCCCCGTTTTTCACCAAACCTAGATGGTAGTCTTTATCACTTTTTGTGCAAGTTTCATGCGCTGGATGTAAGATGTCTGAACAATTCTTAGACCATTTAATGCCCGGTCGTATGCCCGGTAAGTCGTATTCGTCCGATGGAGTATTCACTAAACAACGCCTGCATTAGAACCAGTAGAGAAGCGTGGATGTGTTTCTGTTGTGTAGACTTAATTATTAGTCTAGTTGGTGATAACAGGTTGATCAGTCACGAAAAAGTAACTGTAACTACTTTTCAGATGTACGTTGGGATACAGAATTATGAAGCTGTCATGGAAAGTGTAAGTTGTAGCAATAGTATCGGAACCTTAATGAGTAGTTAGATTAGAATCGTGTGGGTATTACGATCGAGTGGACTTTAGCTAATAGACTGAGGACTTCAGTACTCAGATACTCAGATACACTCTGACTTACTCACTACTACCTACTTACTTACTTATTCACCAAGTCAGTCCAAAATTACTTTCTTTCAATGAGCTCATCACTACCGTAGATCGTCGCACCGGCATAAGCTCAAGACCGTTCTCCAGTGCCACAAACAGTCCAGTATCTGTAATGCCAAGATCGTTCACAGCCTTGTCCCATTGCCAACGCCTTGAGAACCCCCAACGGTACCGTCTTGGAAAGGCAGGCCGTGGGTGCTAGAAAGCACCGGGCTCATAACCGCGTCTGTCTGGTTCAGCGGTGCTAGCTGGTTCTACTCGTGTGTAGTGCAGTAGTGTAGCATAAGCCAGGCGATCATCGCCCATGTCGGCAGCCGCAAAGCTGGCTGGTCACACTCAACGGACGTCTACGGTGGGCGTTCGCGGGTTACGAGCCCGGACCCAGTTTGTTCCGGCGACGTCTACACTACTACACCGTGGACTACTACTACAAAGACGTCAGTGTAGAGTTTCTGTGTAGATAGTCGCCATGACTCGTTTGTTTGTGCACAATCGAACATGGGCATGAGTACATAGACCTAGTATTATTAAAGACACCGAATAAACTACATAGCCTTGGTTAGCAACGCTTTTCCACTTTTAACCAAGAAATAATAATTGCCAGCTTCGGCGTCGTTACTATAATCTTTCCCTTTGCATATGGAAGATAGCAGATAACCTTTCTTATAGGCTTTAGAACCTTGATAGCTAATACGACTTACCCTCTCCAAAGCCCAACAGCTTTTTGCGTTTCCCCAAAGTATTGGTTTTATTAAATAACACCAAATCCTCATTGGTCACACCAAATCCTCTTTGGGTCACATTAAACCCCCATTGGGTCACACCAAATCCTCATTGGGTCACATTAAACCCCCATTGGGTCACACCAAATCCTCATTGGGTCACATTAAACCCCCATTGGGTCACACCAAATCCTCATTGGGTCACATTAAACCCCCATTGGGTCACACCAAATCCTCATTGGGTCACATTAAACCCTCATTGGGTCACACCAAATCCTCATTGGGTCACATTAAACCCTCATTGGTCACACCAAATCCTCATTGGGTCACATTAAACCCCCATTGGTCACCAGTAGCATACTCTATGTACAAAGTCTCGCCCATGCCATGCTTATTTCGTCATTCAAAATACGAACGCATCGCTATTAGAAAATCAGAATTCTTAAATACTGCCAACCCACATATACCCGTTGATAGTACTAGATCTATAGCTAAAAGAAGAACGTAAAATCATTCAACCAGTTCTTAAAGTTATGAAAGCTTTCAAACTCACATTAGACCTGTCACTCCCCTTATTATACCCAAAGAAGCCATTCAACGAACTTGCGAGGTGTCAGAACTGCAAACAGGTCTAGCGCTCCTATGCAAGACAGTAGAATTACTCCACAAGCAAAAAAAATAGCAAATATATTATCTTCGTTTTTATTTTCACTGGACAATATTCACACAGTATTAATTTTCTGTGCACGTATAAACAGAATCGTATTAATGCTCCAGTACTCAGGTAAGGTAGTGACCCCAGGAGTTTAATACTGCAATGGATGATAGTACATAGTCTGGAGTGCACAGTGTAGATTGTAGGACTGTAGATTAATACAGCTTCATATGTAGATTTATGTAGACTTCGAGTAATTTAGTCCAGATAAGAATAAGTAAAGAGAAGGTGTAAAGCAATGAACTTCTTTAGTGAGCAGTGTATGGTCACACCAGAATCATGTAGGCAACAAGTAATCAAGTAATAAAAAGTAGTAAGGCATTTGTAAGTTCTAGATGGCCTAGTCTAACAAAGCACTTACACTGCATGCATACGCCCAGAACCAGTAGTAGTCCAACTACTGCCTACGCTCTACTGCTTTACCTTGCCCTAAAGAGATTGTGTAGAGCCGGGCCCACTAGCGTCATACGATATCAATTGCTGGCAAAGTCCTATCCTATCGTCAACCTGCTTCAATCGGCCCTGTAGCATGCTTCGGCAAGGAGGAGGAGCAGAAGGAGGAGGTAGGGTCGTTTGGTAGGATGCCTCAAAGTTTGGCCCCGACCGTAAGCTCGCCCTCCTCGTACATCGCAGCAATCTGATCCTTAAAAAACTTGGCAGCAATGGGCCTCCTGATCTTCACCGTAGGCGTAATCACGTCTCTCTCAAGCGTCAACGGCTCGAACTCCACAAACACGTTCTTCATCTTCTCGAACCCCGAGAGCCCCGACGTGCTGCTGTTCAAAAAGTGAAGGAGCTTGGCACGGTGTGGCTTCTTGTTGATCTGCGACAAGATCTCGTCGTCCAGACTGAGCTGCTGTGCTGCCACCCCACACTCCTTCTTCAAGAACAGCACTATCTGCGCCTTGTCCACGCCCACCACGCCCACCAAGTGGCTGCGGATCGACTCGCCGTGCGTGAAGCACTGCGTTAGTATTGGGTTGGCCAGGAGGTACAGCGACTCAACCTTCTCGGGCGTCACGTACTCTCCCTGCGACAACTTGAAGAAGTTCTTGACCCGGTCCACAATGTAGAGCCGCCCGCTTTTGGGGTCAATGCGTGCCACGTCTCCCGTGGAGAACCACCCGTCCTTCAACACCTTGGCGGTTTCCTCGTCGTTTTTGTAGTAGTGGTGGAACACCTGCGGGCCCCGGATCTCCAACTCGCCCATGTGCCCTCTGGGATCGTCAACGGAGTAGCCCAACTCCGGTAAGCCCCGCACACGGATTTCTGAGCACACTCCGGGTGAGCCACACGAACTGGAGTCGACTTCAAACTGCTCGCTGAACGAGAACCCAGCAAACGTTTCGGTCAAACCGTAGCCCTGCGCAAAGCCCATGTTCAACGCGGCCTTCATGAACTTCATCGTCAGCGGCGAGATGGGTGCCAGCCCCGTGATACAGTAAACCATGCGGTCGAACCCCAACAGCTTGCGCACCTTCTGGATGAACGTGTGGTCGTAGAGCCAGTGTTCTCCCTTGGCACCGTCGACACTCTGTCTTCCCTCTTTGGTGGCAAGGACTTGCGTGAAAATGCCTCTTTTGAGCGCCGATTCCAGCGCCAAAGTGGCATTTTTGATGGCACTCTCGAGCTTGGTGTACACTCTGGGCACATTTGCCATGTGTCTTGGCCGCAAAAGCTTCAAGTCCTCCAATAAGGTGAGCGGGCCGCCGCCTAGCTGCGGAAATCCACTCATACCTCCCTTGGTGAGATTGAATGCCAACGCCTGCCTTTCAAATATATGCGCTAAGGGCAAGAACGTGAACTCGATGTCGTCTTCGATGGGCGGCGCCACGCACGTGATGAATGTAATGCCCGCTGCGGCATTTTCTTGCGTCAACACCACTCCCTTGGGGTTGGACCCTGTGGTTCCCGAGGTGAAGCTGATGGTATATGCCGTCTCGGGAGAGGGGGCAATCTCCCCGCGGGGAAAGAGCTCGCCCACGCCAATTACCTGTTTCAAGTCGAACAACTCGACACCCAACTGGCGGGCAGCCTCCACTAAGCTCTGGCCCTCCTGCAGAGAGTTGCAGTCCAAGGGGTCCATGGAGACAAGAGCCACTAGAGACTTGAGGTCCTGGGGGTGGTTTTTCTTCAAAGCAAGGATTGTGGAAATGTGCTCATAGGAAAGAACCACTATTGGCGACTGCACAAGGCCCAAGATGTATTGCGACGCCTGTGGTCCAAGTGTGTCGTACAACACAGTGTTGGTGATGGAGTAGGCAATGCATGCCAAGTCTGTGAGCACCCACTCGGGACGGTTGGACGAGAAGATGGTCAACACAAACGAAAAGTCGTCGGCGTTGTATTTCTGAACATCTCGCTGGTGATTCTTGATCTTGTCGTGCGACTCCAAACCGGGCACCAAGAAAGGGTTGTTTTCAAGCAAGCGGAGGAGGCCCGAGCCAAACTGCTTCTTTTTGGCCTCCACCTCGTCAAATGTTTCTGAGACGTACACAGGCTCCGACGTGCGGGTTTTGTAGTTGTACGGTCTGTGAGCCAACGCAGGCTTGGGACCAAAGAGTTCCACGGCATTTTTCCACATAGCATGATAGGTATTCAATTCTGGGAGCATGTTTTTTTTGACTGCACCAATGGCAGAATTGCGATACACCGGAGAGTAGCCCTCCTCTGCAGTTCCGGGAACAGCCTCAGACCGCTCCACGTTCTTGAGAGGCATGTGGTTCTTGAGGATGTCCACGTAGGAGTGGCCGGATTGGCTGAGCCCGTTCAAGACACTGTCGGAGTCCTTGGCAAAAATGTCCATTCTGGGATGATTTTGTTCTGGTGAATTTCGGTTGGGGTCACGGCTAGATTCTTCTGCTTGGGTACACGTCTTGAGTAAGAGATATGTCAAATTCGAATCTGGGAATGGGAATCCTGAGAATCGGACCCTTTATACACTCCGGCACAATCTCCGTGGTAAAGTGTCCTCGGCAAGAAATGTGGGGAAGCGTGTGCGCAGGAACTCACCGCTTGCCTGTACAGAATCACTGCAGTGAAGGCCATAGATAAGACAGGGTAACGTGGCCCCTGGTCATATCTCTGAATGAATGTCCTTCATTTGCCGTGTTTCCGTAAGCTGTTTTCAGCCGGGGAAAACCTGTGTATCCAGAAAGCTGTCAAAGACATTACGTCATCAGCGCCCATCTTTGAGGGGCTGCTTTTGATTCACAGCACTGAATACCCCTCTCCTCTAAAGCGCCGTATCCCGAATTCGTTTTCTATGCTGATGGTAATGGATTGGTGGCAATGGGGCCTGTAGCAATGGGGCACGTAGCAATGGGGCACGTGACAATGTGTGGAGCAATCAATTTTAAGAAAAACGCTGAGTGAGTTCAAGGGAAGCGCTCCTTTATATTTTTTCTCCGGCTGGCTGCAAAAGCGCACAACGCACTGCTCTTGCTTCGGATCTTTCCATACAATTCTATCCATCTACCTAGTTCTGTGGCATCATTTGGTTGAGACGCCTGCTGCCGTTCATCTGCGGCAACTTCAAGTCCATAAACCGAATCTTCCTCGAAGGCTTCAAGTGGGCCACAAGCTCTAAATCGTCCATCACGTTGATGTGCATACTCTCGTGCTTGCTCTTAGAGCAGTCTCCGAAGACCTCAAACAACTTGCCCCAGTCCCAGGTTCCTTGGATATCATTGTAAGATCTGGTGGGGCCCTCGATAAACCGCTCCACGGTGTAGCCATCGTTGTTCAAGAGAAACACCTCTGGGGCCTTGATGTCGTGGCGGAGATAGGACGAGAATTCTTGCACGGTCATCTGGGCCGAGCCGTCGCCCTGCACCAAGATGACTCTTCTGTTGGAGCCCAAGTCTCGCTCTGCTCTGCACACACCCAAGGTAGCAGGCAAGGCGTAGCCAATGGAGCCGTAGAAGTGCTGGCTGTAGAATTGGACACCCGAGGGGAACTTGATATCCGGAACCCCGAAAGCAAAGCTGGTGGTCTCCACAACAAAGATGTCGTTGGGCCGCAAGTAGTCGCTAAAAAAATCAAGCAACTTGTTCTGGGTAATGACGTGCAGCGGAGTATTCTCTTCGTCGAACGAGGCAAGAGGCACCGGTTGCGCCCTAGCGCCAATATTGTCGACCGAGATATCGCCCTCGAATTTGTCTGGAGTGTATTCCCGCAGGATCTGGGCCATCAAGTCGCCGATAGAAAACTGACGGAGTCCCGTCTTGGCGTCTTTGAGCATGACATACTCGTTGTTAAACTTGACATAGTCGGGGTGGACAATGACGGTGTTTTCAACATTTCTGAGGTCACGTGTTCCTCTGCCAGAGTTGTTTTCCGATTCCATATACCCCAAGATAATTAAACAGTCGGTTTCCTGCTCCACGCGTTGTTTTGTGTTATCACCAGCCGAGTACTCGCCTCCGTAGTTGCCCAAAAAGTTGGGCAAACACTCATCAACCACTCGTCCTTCGATAGTATTGAAGAGCTTTACGTAAGTGGCAGGCAACGCTCTGGTGAAATCGTCAAACGCCTCCTGCGCATGGAACCTCTTGAGCATGATATCGCCCACGACAGAAGGCAGCCGTGCTCTGTAGAGCAGGTCTAGAATGCGCTTCGAGACAGCTTGCAACATGGCGGGGTTAGCTAACTCCGAGAAGTCAAGGGGTTGCATCAACCTCTCCACAGGGACTTGGATATTGGCAATATCCAGGGGAACGTACAAGTACCCAGGCCTGTTCTCTTGGTTGATTTTGGTGATGACCCGGTCAATCTTATCCAAGTTGGCAGCAATGTCCAAGTCCAAGGACTCGAGGGCCACGCAGTAGGCCTCGGCGGTCTTCTTGTACACATCATGAATTGGAGGCTTCAAGCTATTCTTGTTCTGCACCAAGTGGTGAATGTTGACAATGTCCTCAGAGGACGCGTTTGCGGCTTGTTCCTGTTGCTGGGTGGAGGTGGTGCCGACAATGTGCAAAATGGGGGCGTACTCAGCGAAAGCACCAGCAATTCCGTTGATTGCCGAGAGTTCGCCCACACCGAACGTGGTGATCAAAACGCTCATTCCGCCGATAACCTTGGCATACCCGTCAGCAGCATAAGCAGCATTGAGTTCATTGCAAATGCCCACAAACTCCATTTTGCTGCTGACACTCTCTGTGTAGAAATGCTCAAGGAGCAGTAAATTGAAGTCGCCAGGAATTCCAAAAATGGACTTGAGTTTGGGGTTCGCCTGAGCAAGCCTTAAGAAAAGGTACTCACCAAGCGGAATGTATGTTCTGGGGACAGCCTGCAAGCTGGTCTCAGAGTTTGGTCTTGTGATCACGGGAGCCATGGGGAGATTGAGTCAGAAAAATGGTAGAAAGATGAGTGGAAAAAAGAAGCTACTAGGGAGCTGGGAATGTGGTATTTATAATGCGGTGCTGTGGCGTTGCCGCCGTTGCGATAGGCAGCTGCTGCAAAAGGTCGGCTAGCGGGGGAGTATGCACGGTTAATAGCGGGATGCTGCGGGAATGCACGGTTAATGTCGGTTGATGCCGGTTAGTCGCGGTTAGTCGCGGTTAGCAGCGGTCTATCACGGCGGACTCGAGCGGCATATCGTTGGCCGCGCACACTTTTGCACCCACCGGCATAATCGTGCATATTCCGACCACTCTAAAGCGCCACCTGCGCACCCAATCGGGCCACCTTTCCATTTGCCGGTTATTGTTTGGTCGTGCCTGCAGAACCGTAAACCCACAACATGAGCTGATAGCTGGCCAGTGACTTCAAGGCATTGTATATGAGAAGTGCATGATCTAACATGCGTTTTTGCGCCATATGCGTATGCGGCCCTAGAAAGGCAGCAGGAGATGGAACAAGGTGAAACAAGTAAGATGAAGCAAGATGAAGCAAGATGAAGTAAGATGAAGCAAGATGAAACAAAATGAAGCAAGATGAAACAAGATGAAACAAAATGAAGCAAGATGAAACAAGTAAGATGAAACAAGGGCGTCTGCGGGATATAAATTGAGCGAAGCCCCGTAGAAATTGCAATTTTCTCATCACCTCTGCCTCTGCACACATTCTATATTTCTTTTTACGGGTGGGATTTGAGAATTAGTGCAACCAAAAGCTATAATACAGCAGACAAACCGTTCATCATGAGGTACCCCTTGGTGCCGCCAGAATTTAGGTGTGCATCCGTTCCTGTGGTTCGTGCTGTGTGCTGTAATTCGAGACATTAGTCGTTTGGCTCGTGCCCGGGATTCCGTGCTTCATGCTCTGTGCAAGTGCTGAAACTTTGAAGCTGCCCTTTAGCTTCTCTAGACTGGCTGCATCCACATCACCAACATTTGTGCCAAGAAGTGGGTCAGAAGTGATACTCGTATAGTGGGGATTGGGTGCGTTGCTGGGCCAGTCAAAATCGTCCACAGACAATTTCTCTCCACATAATAGGTCTTTCCGAATGGAGCCTATCTTCAAGCGGCGGCAATTCTCAACAATAATCCGGTTGTTCGAAACATCGCCAAACACCACACAGTCGGTGCACCCGTGCATCCGGAGCTGGTGGCATCTGACCAAGAGCAACAGGTGCAGCACATTGTGCACCATTACTGGGCCGTCACTGGTCACATCAAGCGCCAGGTCCGTGCCCCCCGAGATGTTCACGGAGGCAGGCCGGGAATGCCCCGATACGGTGGTCCCGGAAATGTTGCGTATGTGGACATGCTTGCCGTTGCAGGTAACATCTAGGTTTACAGATGCGTCTGTTTCATTTGAGATTAGCTTACCAGAGCTGGAAAAACTCGGCACTTCTGGTGAAGTCGAAGGCGATGCCATGTGGGTGCTCTTGGGGGCCGGAATAGGCTCGCCGATAAAGCGGAATTCGGTGCTGTGTAGCCGCCGGTCTGCCTTTTCCATTGCCTGAAACACTGCTCTGATACTATCCTTTAGCTGGCGTCTGTCGAAGGCACTGATAGCGCTGCTCTTGACCTGGACAAGTACATTGTTGGTGTGAGCCATGGCACGTTCTTTTAGGGGGCCAAACTGCAGGTGGCTGCAGGTTCCGAATTCTTTCACCATAACTGACATTAGAATGGTCCCTGGAGGAAGAGGTGATACATACGCTCATTCTGGAGTCGCTCGGCTGAGAGGTCCATGAGGGAACGGTGATGGTGAATGGAGTCGCGAGTTATGTTGATACACACCATGCACTACTGACTTGAACTGGTTTGAAAATACTGATACTGACCCGGCTGATACTGACCGACTGATACTGACCCGATCTTTTTCGTTGAAAATACTGATTACTCATACCATCAATGGATCCGCCACACTGCTTACCTCACGGTTTCATTCCATGAATCTATTGATTGAGTCTGCATCTGCCGACCAATTGATCGCTCATGGCTCGGGCTGCAGACCACGAAATCTTCTTGGGCATTCTCTTGCCAATCTCCGTCTCATAGTCATACAATCTGCGGATCGACGTGAACTTCAAATGAGACGACTTGACACCCAAAACAGCTGCTGATTCTGCACACCCACTGTCTTCGCTGTTATAGTCCTCGGTGTCCCGGTACTTCAGAACCTTGTCACTCATTTCCTCCACAAATTGCACTGCTTTCACGGCAAACCGACATGCTCTCGTTCTGTCAATTGGCGATGGATTACCACCCTGCTGCACGTGGCCAGGGATGGCTGTCTTGACATCGAACTCGTTGTTGGACTCCTCTTTCATTATGTCAGCCAACACTTCTGTGGTCAAGACCTTCGATGCATTGGTGGTCTTCAAAATGAGTCGTCCACTCTTGGTCAAATGCCTAGATGAGTGTGCAAACGACTCCGTCAACGACTTGATGTCCATGTCCAACTGCGCCAAGTCGATTCCCTCCTCCGGAACATACGAGGCTTGCGCGCCACACGCCAATGAAGCATATGTGGCGATGTATCCGGAGTTTCCTCCCTGGACTTCAATGACGAAGGCCCTATTCCTGGTGGCACTGGCGGATTGCTTCACAATGTCACAGTAATCCATAAGTGAGTTCAAACACGTGTCTGCACCCAAGGAGTAATCTGTGCCCGGAACGTTGTTGGAGATGGTTGCTGGAATCAAAACCATGGGGATGCGGAAACTTGGGTACATCGACCGAGCTCTCTCCAATTGATGCAAGGATTCGAAGGCCTCAAACCCTCCTACCAAAATCAATCCGTCAAACTGGTACTTCTCGAAATAGTACGCTATCATGCCGAGATCGGTGTCTTCCGGGGTAGCTCTGTTGGTACCGATTTCGCATCCACCCAAGGAAACATACCCTTCGATGGTCAACCAATCAACAGAGCATACCGACTCGTGGCGGGCCAAGCCGGAGAATCCATTGTGGATTGCATACGGCATGTGGCCTTGCGACATGCAGTATGTAGCCATGGCATACATGGCACTGTTCATACCGCCCGCAGGAGCACCGATGTTGATGATGGCAATACGCTTTCTTTTCTCGATTGGAAGTGCAGGCTTCTCGTGGTTGGCGGAGTTCATGGCCATGAAGTTGGTTAAGAACTCGCTGAAGTCTGTGTCTCTCAATTTCATGGCTTTCTCGAAATCCTGCGACTCGATGGCGGCGGCCACGGACTTGGTGATCTTCACGGCGTCCACCAACGACAACCGCACGATCTTGTTCTCCTCAATGCCAATTAACGGAGAGGCAGTCTCCGGAGTGGACTCCAAAACGGCCTTCACGGCTTCCACACCTTGCATGGTGGCCAAGATCCGGTCAAAAGCAACAGCAGTACCTCCTCTCTGCACGTGACCCAAGGTGGTGACTCGGGTGTCCAATCCCAAGCGGTCCACCAAGGCCTTCTTCACGTCATTGGCCGAGATAGGGTCCAACTCGCTCGTGATGGCTCCCTCAGCCACGATTACTATGGTCTTTCTCTTGCCCTTGGCACGGTGCTTGGAAACAATGTTGCACATATGGTTCTCCCAATCCTTCTTGGAAGATGGCTTCTCAGGAATCAAGATATAGTCGGCACTGCATGCGATGCCGGCCATGAGGGCTAGCCAGCCGCAATGTCTTCCCATGACTTCCACCACAAACGCTCTGGAATGCGAGTTGGCCGTGGCATCAATGTAGTCAATGGCCTGGCAGATACGGTCCAAAGAGGAGTATGCGCCAATGGTGGCGTCGGTGGTCGCCATGTCGTTATCGATGGACCCCACCGTGCCACAGATGTTCAAATGCTTGTGTCTGTTGAACTGGGCTTCGGATATGTCACCATTCTTCCGGAGTTCTTCGATCAAGGAGGGCCATTCGGACCGGAACAAGTCGGCGCCAGTGAGCGAGCCGTCTCCACCACAAACGATAAGCGCATCAATACCAGCGTCGATCATGTGCTTGCACCCTTTCAATCTTCCGGCTCTTTCTTTGAAGGCCATGCATCTTGCAGTCCCGATGTTGGTTCCTCCATCGGTGAGGAAGCCCTCGACGTCCTGCCAGGACATTTGCTTGATGTACTCAGGGCCTCCACGTACCAAACCTTCGTACCCCTCCATCACGGCAAACGCCTTGCATCCACGATAGATGGCTGCACGCACTACGGCACGCACACAAGCGTTCATACCGGGAGCATCACCACCAGAAGTCATCACAGCAATGTTCCTGGCGCTCCGATTGGCGGACTCGGCCACAGAGATCTCGGACACTGCGGCAGACATAGGCTGCAGTGAAAAGTCGTCCGTCTCCATCTTTTCCACCTTTGGATTGAGCGAGAGTAAGTTCTTGGAGACTGTGAAGCCCACAATCTGGCCCAAGGGATCCACGGTGTACGCCTCGGATGGGTACAATTCGTCGGGGTATAGCTGAACCGGCAAGTTGGCGGCCCTAAACGCCGCTATCAAAGGGTTCAACTTGGACACGGCCACGGTAACGTGGCTGCCAAGAGCTCTCCAGTCGTGAGTCACGGCTTCGGTCTTCCATTTCTTGTGCAATGCGGAGATTTCGGCGCCGGATGCGGCCTTTTGAGAAACCTGGAGGTTGATTGCC
This sequence comes from Metschnikowia sp. 03-147.1, assembly GCA_002370795.1. Lineage (NCBI taxonomy): Eukaryota > Fungi > Ascomycota > Pichiomycetes > Serinales > Metschnikowiaceae > Metschnikowia > Metschnikowia sp. 03-147.1. The sequence goes on along the minus strand of NKZR01001331.1, from coordinate 61,556 downwards.
AAAGTGCCGTCTGCCAGAGACAAAACGGCGGAATCGCCTTCTTCCTTGGCGACCTTAAAGCCGGCCAAATTGGAGTAGAAGTTGATGGTGTGGTTCATGGTGGGCTTATCGGGTGCCAATAGAGACACCCCGGTGGTGCCGTTGACCAAGGAAGGCATTCTAGCTGATTCTATGAATGCGATACGACCGCAGCGAGTCAAGCAAGAATCAGAGAACCGTCAGGAGACCAAAAAACCGTCAGTCAAGTCAACAGTTGTTATTGAGGAAACCTGTCACTGTTTGAGGATGTTGGGTGACAGACAAGGGCGACGTTTTAAGAAAATTCGCTTAACGCTGGCTGATAATCAGGAGTTGTTGCTTAGTTGAAGGGCGTGTTGAAGCTGGGCTGCGTGGGTATTTAAACGCTATGTGACTTTTTGGTGCGACTTCATCACCTGACCGGACTCCGGTTCTCCGTGCAGAGCAACTCAGTATTGTGGAGCCGGTTCGAGCCGCAAGAAGCAGAGCTTTGGCACCAGCGGCCGCATGCGCCCACACACCTCCCCGCAGGCCCCAGAGAGGCCACAGCCGCCAAACCCAACGACATTGGGCGAAGTGATGTTGCGTCCTGCATATAACCCGGTCGCAGTATGCTCTTACGGTGCCGCGGGCCACGCTGGCGGCCCCGGGCAGGGCTTCGCAGAACACCTGCGCCAGTGGTGGTTGCACTCGGGCCCGGGCCCGAGCCGACCGGCCTGCACAATGACCCAGCTGACGTCATAGCGGTGTGCCTGCATGCGGTGCGTATGCGCTTAGCCGCGACGTCATTGGCGAGGACGCGGGCAGGGCAAGATAAGCAGCCACCACATGGCACACCACAGTGCACACCCGTACACCACCCATGTCACTTGACAGGACACCACACGACACCACACGACACCACACAGGACACCACACAGGACACTACACAAGAGGGCCGGCCTGGCCGGCGCTGGGGCTAGCCAGAGCTGGGGCTGGCCAGAGCTGGGGGCAGCGGAAGAGAAGGGAGGCCGGGCTTATCTTAGGGATGTACCCGGCCGGCAGGCGGTACCACATGTACGCGAAAGCGGCCGCACGCGTAAATCGCAGCCCACGAAAAATTCTCACCGAAAAGTCAACTCTCGCTTCCTCACCACTCTACACACTAAGATGGCCCAAGCACCCCAGTCTTTGGACCTCTCCAAGGTCAGCATTCCGACGCTCCCAAACCTTGCGCCCGAGATGCCCAAGCAGAACGGCTTATGGTCGTCCAACCCCGTGTTCTCCTACTTGAACGATGTCTACATCAACATCTCCGAGCACCGCAAGTCGTTGGGCTTGACCAACCCCGGAACCATCGAGGGCCTCACCAAGGAAGTGACCCGTGACGTCTTCTTGACGCAGTACTTCTTCACCGGTCTCCGTGCGGACTTGAACAAGGCCTTCTCGCTCAACCCGGCATTCCAGACCTCGCACACGTTGTCCATTGGGTCCAACGCCTTGCCCCCCTACGCCTTCAGCGCCTTGTACGCCGTGCAGGACTTCTTTGTGCAGGGTAACGTGGACAACGACCTCTCTTTCAGCGGAAAAATCAACTACGGATGGGACGCCCACAACATCTCCAAACTCACATTACAGATTGCCAACGGCCAGCCGGCCATGTGCCAATGGGAGCAAGACTACCAGGCCAACGACTTCTCGGTCAACGTCAAGAGTTTGAACCCCTCGTTCTTGAACGGCGGGTTCTCGGGCGTGGCCGTGGCGTCGCTCTTGCAGTCGTTGTCGCCCAAGTTGGCCGTGGGTTTGGAGGCCATGTACTCCAGACAGGCCATGTCGCTTCCTCCGGACTCGGCCGTCAACTACTTTGCCCGCTACAACAACGGAAACTGGATTGCCACGGCGCAGTTGCAGGCTCAGGGAGCCTTGGTGGGTACCTTCTGGAGAAAGGTCACGGACAAGGTGGAGGCCGGCTTGGAGACGCAGTTGGTTGCATCGGTCAAGCCGATCACCGACTCGTTGATGGGCACCCCCATCGGCTACGAGCCTGTGGTGGAGGGCCAGACCACCATTGGCGCCAAGTACGAATACAGGCAGTCGGTGTTCCGCGGCCAGTTGGACACGTTGGGCAAGGTGGGCGTGTTCATGGAGAAGCGCGTGTTGCCCACGGTGTCGATCTTGTTCTCGGGCGAAATCGACCACTCCAAGAACACCTCGCGCTTGGGCTGCGGCTTGCAGTTTGAGTCTGCGGGCAACGAGCAGTTGATGTTGATGCAGCAAGGCTTGGTGGATGCCGACGGCAACCCTGTGCCGGGCGCCCCTCAGTTGTAGGCCACGGCCACAACTCTGTATATACAATAGATACTCACGGGAGAGGACAAACTTCTTCAAATGGCTGTCTCGATGTCGCTAGGCCGAGACGGCGCTACGCATGTGGTGTACAGTGAATGCACGAACTGAGTAGCCTTTGTTGGGGGCCTAGATAAGTGCAGGTACGGAGGATGTAAAGTGTGGGAGTGGATAACTTGACATGTGTACACTTACTGGTCGTACAATTACGGAAGTCCATGGTAGAGTCAGACAAATACTGGACTAAGCGTATAGTGTAGAAGTATACAGCGTAGTGAGAGTGCATTGTGTAAAAATATACTAAAATGATCTGGTAGAAGATAGTGTGGTGTAGGTACAATGCAGTGGACTTGTGTAGTAGTAGTAGAGTAGCAGTAATAGAGTAGCAGTAATAGAGTAGCAGTAATAGAGTAGGAGTAGTAGAGTAGGAGTAATAGAGTAGGAGTAGTAGAATAATAATGTAGTAGACTAGACTTGTAGTCTAGTAATTGTCAGATCCGCAGGGCGTATCATACCCCTGAGGACAATGGTAGCATCGCAGACTGATTAGACGTGTGTACCGTACAACGTCGATCTAAACACCAACCAGCCACCCACATGGCTCCTACTCTGGTAATTATATAAACCCGGCTCTCTCCCCTTGGGAAGAGCCATCAACGAATAAACACCTGATAGGCACCAGACGCTGCTACAGAATCTAACAGTAATGTAGTAATGTAGTAGTAATAAAGTAGTAAAGTAAAGAGTACAGAGTAGCACTGTAGAATACAATGTAGAGGATCATGTGCGTGTAGTGAAGTAACTACAGAGCATAGTTTTAATAGCAAGAGTATAGTGGAGAGTACAGTGCAGGCACTGTAATGTATAGAAGTACAATGCAGACTATGACGGAGTATATGTCGATGTGGACTACAGTAGTAGACAGACAGTAGATCCCAGTTAGTATAGTATAAACTGCAGTGTAGCGTAGAGTTAAGTAGAGAGAAGAGTGTAGATTATTAGTCTGATGCTTTACTACTACTACCTACTACTACCTACTACTTCTGGTATTTGTATAGCCCGTCACTTGTGTTGTCTTCCCATATGGGATGCCTATTCATCAACTTCCTCGTCTATCTCAGCCTGTTCGCTTCAGCATAGTTTCTTCTCTCCAACTTGCAGTACACCGGTCTATCTAGATAAAAACTCAAATGTTTATTCGAACCTAGACTACCAACCATACCTAAAAGTCCACTCAATGCACACAGTTCCAAACCTGATATACTACAACAAGTGTACAGAGGCCCGCAGAGCAATGTTTTGCTGAAAGAGCACTAGTACGAGGAACGTGGAAGACCTCCAGGCAAATCAAGCGTCTGAGCTGTCTCACCAATGAGATGCGTTTCTGACAGTATAAGTCATACAGCTGCTGGGCCCGGCCAACTAATTGGCAACTCTGCCACGGGCTGGATGGTAGCATATGCATACGGTGATAGCAGTAGAGCCACTTTACACAAATAGTATGGCAGTTTGTGGTGGACATAGCCAGAATGCTACAATGACAGTTGGAGGGAATCTGGGCATTGAAGCCGTAGAGGTGCTGGAGGAACAGCTACAATGATACACTACTGTTCCGCAAGGGCCATCAATGAATATATCTTAATTATAGAGTGTTAGCTTAATTGAAAGAGTGTTACCTTAATTATAGAGTGTTACCTTAATTGAAAGAGTGTTACCTTGATTATTAGAGTATACCTTGATTATTAGAGTATTATCTCAATTCATGAGATAATTTTCCTCTAATTCACTGCTTTAATTAGGATACACCCGGTGCGGTGTATAGAGATGAATGGTATTGTAGCTGTTCTGGTGATCGTGCAAGTGCCTCCGCCTAGGAGCATAGCGGCACGGTGCTATGACTACACTTCGGTCTGTGATGCCCTGTGATACCCTGAAGCAAAGTAGAATCAGTACAGTGACAACGGTAATAGAGGACAGTCAACTTACAGTAATCTGCTACAGTGGAACAGCTCACTGTCGGCAACGAATTCCTTCAGTTGCTACCATAGTGCGTGGAATGTTCACCGAGCCACAGTAGTCCACTCTACTGTTCGTACAAAGCGAGTCTCTAGACTAGTCCTTCACTTTGAAACTAGGAATCCCTTTGTGAAGACTATTCCTCAGGGTAATAGTTGTGCAGAGTGGAACAGCCAACGCTAGGACTTCTGCCAATGTGGTGTAATACATTTCTGGATAACATGACCAATTACACCTGTCTCCCACTGCTGCCCATCGGGACACTGTCGCTACACTTTGCTGTGGTCTGACTACGCACTGAGCGGTGGATGTATTCTAGAAAGGTTGCGGCACAAAAAGTCAAAGTATTTCAACTACTGAAATGAAATCTGGAAACACCATGTACGTCATTCTCCGTAGCCCTCAATACAGTGAACCAACTCACTGTACAAGAGCTGATATCTCAATACCTTGAATACCTGTGTAAATTCTTTGAATACAAGTATAGTATTAAACACAGCTCAATGACACTGGGCTTTTTGGTATTGCTATTTAGGAGTGAATACTTATGGTACTGTGAAGACATTTGTCTTTCGCGTGACAGATCGGGCCAAAGTAGAAAGCACCAGGCGTCTTAGAAAAGCAGAATAAAAAAGTCTCAGTCCATACTTTCTTATCGTATTTTTTTAGACCCCAGCAGCCTGTCCTCCAGTTTCCAAGGTTATTCTGAATTTCTGGCTGGAGTATAAAACGCTGGAGATCTGTGGTTGTGCCTGCGTAGGCGACAGAAAGCTTTGATGGCTGCTGGGTTGTGGACGGCTAGCAGGTCAGGGGGTGAACCACTGGCGGTAGGGAGAGTGCAGAGTGTAGTTTGTGGAGTGTAGGACAGAGATACAGATAGAAACAGTAGAATCAGAGGGACAGTAGAACAGTAGAACAGTAGAACAATAGAACAGTAGAACAGTAGAACAGTAGAACAATAGAACAGTAGAACAATAGAACAGTAGAACAGTAGAACAATAGAACAGTAGAACAGTAGAATATACAAAGTCAGTAGCTAGAGTAGAATACGGCACCTCAATGGCTGCAAAGGTTACGAGCCCGCAAATCATACCACCTCAGTCATTGCCTGCTGCTTGGAGTGCTGCATGCTTAATAGCTCTCGTCTAGTTCGTTGGTGCAGTAATTCACGTATAATTAATTGTACCTTGAGCAGGCGCTAATACACCACCTCAAGTCAATGAGCTCACCTTGTCACTAGTGCTGGAGTCGTCGGGCTGGGAAACAGCTCACCGCTTAAAAGCTCTGAATGCCTTTAACTGCCGTTCCTCCATCAGTTGTCCTCTTGCTGCTCACTTGTCCCTCAGATCCGTCTGTTTCTGCACCTCCCCAGCAGCAACGATTGCTCGTTGCCTTTCACTAGCCCTGGAGCTAGCCATATATCATGCATATATTACGTCGCTATCTATCTAATGTTCTTGATGAGGCCACTGAAATGTGTCTGGTGAAGTTGATTTGAGGCAGGCACGGCTTCAAAGTGCCCGCTTTTGACTCAGCATTTTCGGATGCTGCACGAGACAGTGGATGCTGAGACAGCGTGGACCTGGAATGGGCTCGGTGCCAACTCCCTCACCACCCAAAGAGCCTCCGGAGCCCCGACGGCTGCTGCTTCTCTTCTCGCTCGCTCAAAAGCTTGTACACCTGGGCCGGGCTCAACCCGTCGCCCTTTGAGGTCCGCGGCCGCCCTCTCATTTCCCCCATACTCAGGCTCTTGCTCAACGACGTCTGCATCGCACCCCTGGCCCGCATGGGGCCCTCGGAGCTCTCCACAATGTGCGAAAGATTGTGCAGCGTGATGGACCGGTAGATTTCGCGGTAGGTGTCGTTGAGGTTCGAGTTCACGTTGTGTCCGGTACTCGCGTGCATGCTGCGGATGCTCTTCTTGCTGGCCAAAGACTGGATTGACTTGGAATGCGAGAGCTTGGGGCCCGAGCGCCCGGGCTCCATCCAGTTCGACACCGACGAGTACAACTCGCTGACGGACGACTTTCGCGAACGGCCACTGATGCTGTTCTGGCGCTTTCTCTCGTATTGAGAGAGCGAAGTCGAGGGGAAGTCGTCGGGCTTGGACTCACTACCAAACCGCGACTGGGACACCTGGTAGCCGGGGACATGGCGGTGGTTGGCTGCGCCGGACCGGACGGTGGAGACGTAGGACGTACCGCGAGATGCGGGCCGGGAGACGTTGTACTGGACGGACTGCGTGGTGGAAATGTTTTCCTCGTACTCGTCGAGAAGCGAGTCCATGGACGAGGACGACGACGACAGTTTTCTGCGCTCTGTGGTTGCGTCACCTCGGCCTGTCCGGAAGAAGGGATTAGAATGGCTTGCTTTTGGCAGTAGAACGGGAGGAGGGGGGAGCTGCGCAATGTTCCGGGATGCAGTGTTTTGGGGTTGATGGGGTTGATGGACTGGATGGACTGGATGGAATTGGTGATTTTGGGACGAATCATCACAGTCGACAGTGTTCCCTAGATGTTTCATCGCATACTGTCCCACTTGACCCGCTATGTTTGGATGCAAGGCCTTATGCTGAACTTCCTTCGTCGTTGGTCCCTGATTTAGATTGAAACTGGCCATCGCAGAGTTGAGCGATGGCCCCGTGCTCACCATATCCTTGGCTGGAAGTGATAGCGGCGGAAAGTCCATCACATCGTTGAACTGAGCCTGTTGGGGCAGAACCGGCACCGACGGCGGCGATTCGGGGATGTCGTTGAAGAAAGGCGTGTAGTGGTTTTCACCTTCTTGCCGACTCTGTGTGCAAACATGATGGCGAGCTTGTACACGTTTACTATCTTCAGGTTCAGGTCGTTGTTCACGTTCTTGGTGAGATTCTTGTTCAGGTCGTTTGGGTCCTTGTTCATGTCCTTGTTCACGTTCTTGGTCACGTCCTTCACGTCCTTTTCGTCCTTCGTCTGACTCCTTCTGTCCGCTTTTATCGGAAAAACCCCCTTCTGGCGCAGGACCTACGCCGTTCGTCGAACTCGGCTGCGCTTCCACTGCCAAATTGGTGAAATTCACCACCTGCTTGAGCACCTGCTGAAACTGGCCAAGCTCCAAGTCGGAGGCCGAGTCCACGTGGATTTTCCAGTACCGCTCTGGGTTGACCAACGGCAAAACAAACTCGCTCCGACTCGTCTGTAAAATCTTCAACTTCGGTAGCAACGGGTACACAAATGATCGGCCACAGGCCAAGTACGTCACGTCGCCATTGTGGAGCTGGAACACCTCAAACTCTCCGTGCGCTAGAAGCGTTCCTGACGTATGCAGCCGCTGGTTCTGGAGTTGCTCGTGGTATACAACGATTTGGGACAGCGGTGCAGCAAAGAGCTGGGCCTTTCCGTCCATATTTTGGCTGGCAAGGAGCATGGGGTATTTGGCGTCCTCGGGCTCGACAGCCAACCCGCCCTGGCGGTGTTTTTTCTTTTCGTTGACCTCGCTGACGAACTCAGGCTCCGGGTCTGCCTCGGCGCTCTGTTTCTGGCGCAAGAGCGCCATTTTCCTCGGGCTCTTGGGCACGGAGTCTGCTTTGGTATATTCTAGCTGCCGAGGCGCTTCCAACGGAGCCGTGTGTTTGTTTGGAGAAGGAACGTTGGCAAATCCGTCTGACGCCAAAGACGTGTACTTGGGTGCCTCTGTGCACACGCCATTGAGGGCCCCGGACACCGAATTTTCACTAGCAACACCGCTGCCAGCGGAGCACTCTCCGGGGCCAAAATTGGAGGACTCAGCGAGGGTTCCCTCCGGAATCGGAGCGGGCGTTTGCACGCTCAGCAGTGTTTTGTTGTGGTTGGGCACCTCGTCTGCCTTACGCAGGTCCAGGGCCCTTTTTCTCCGGCTTTTCTTTTTCTTGCGCCTGTCTGGCCTCCGAGGGCCCTGCTCCACACGGGGCTGTTCCTCAGACATGAAGTTAGGTGGTGGTGACAGTTCGTGGGGCAGGTTGATTCCGGGGTAACTGGGCGCGCGCCTGCACATCCGTGCACCAGGCAACTACAGGGTTTGATGAGGCAGCAGAGGCGCCTGACGTGGATACCAAAAGGAGGGATGAGTGTCAGTGAGAAGTGTGGTTCAGAGGGTCAGTGTAGGGTTCAGAAGGTCAGTGAGAAGTGTGGTTCAGAGGGTCAGTGTAGGGTTCAGAAGGTCAGTGAGAAGTGTGGTTCAGAAGGTAAGGGTAAGTCACGGTTCAAAGGTCAGTAAGGATAAGTATTAGGAGTATTCACAGGTCAGTATTCAGAACACTTCCACGCAGTGGCGGAGCGTCAAGCAGAGGCCAATTGCACTGGTGGCTGCTAATCATCTGCGGTTCCGAGGCGTCGTTCAAACAGCTCGTACGGCGCCAGGGGACCCGACTCCAAGTCGCCAGACAGAAACAACGAAGTATAGTCACGGCCGCGGTCGTCCACCACATCCTCTTCGGAAACAAAGTCCACGAGGGTCTTCAAAAGCGCAATTCCGGGGGCCAACTTGCGCTCGATGAACAACACCGCCTTGGGCGGTGGATATGCAAAGTTCAACCAGCCAAACGCCAAAAAGTATCCCACGCCAATGGCGGCCAAGTGGCCGAAAAAAGACGTGGACGGGATCAACACGGCCACCAAGAACAAGTTCAAGAACGGAAAGTACTCCGTGGGGATTGACACCTCTCTCCCCGACACCTTGAAAGTGTATACCACGGGCGATTTTTCGTGCTCCTTGTGGCACACATAGGCCAACAAAGAGAAGCAGATGCCCAGCAAGCCCGCCACGCCATCGGATGGATAGAGCAAGAGCCCCACAGCGCAGTAGATCAAAGCGGTAAACACCGCCAAGAGATTGAGGGTAATTCCGGTGTAAACGGTGCCGTGGGCCTTCTCAAAGCGGGAGATCAACGGGAAGAGCGCCACGAGATTGAGCGCCAAATGCACCAAGTTCACGTGGGGGAAAATGTAGAACGAGAGGGCGTTGAGGTTGAGCTCTAGCGGAGCAGACGGGTAAAGCACCAAGGCCGTAGACTGGGCGGGATAGACGGCATAGAAGAGCACCAGGAATATAGGAAGCCCAGCAGAGAGCGCCGGCGTGGCCTTGAGGAGGCTTCGGAGGTGATCGGCAGAGGGGACTTGAAGCATGGAGGGAGAAGACGAGAGCAGACGCGTTTTGGATGGTACATCCGTACCTCCGAGAAAGACAAGTTATAGTGTAGTGGTCAAAATCAAACAAAGTTTCTGAGCCGGTTTCCCGAGAGGGAGAAGCTGGGGGAGAAGCTGTAGTCGCGAACTTCATTTGGGTGGTTCAAATTTGTATCAGTTGCGTTAGTCCTGTGGAGTCAAGGCACGCTATGCTCTAGCACAACGGATTATACCTAGACAGCGACATTGAAGCGATCATCATTCATCCATGTAGGCTTCAGGGTCCTGGAGGTGTAGTGGTTGACTTCAGGATAGATCCTGGGACTGTGGACACCATTGGGCACCATTGGACATACCATCAAGCATAATCTGACAAAGACCTGTAGAGGACCTGTAGAGGACCTGTAGAGGACCTGTAGAAGACCTGTAGAGGACCTGTAGAGAACCTGTAGAGGACCTGTAGAGGACCTGTGGAGGACCTGTAGAAGACCTGTAGAAGACCTGTAGAAGACCTGTAGAGGACCTGTAGAAGACCTGTAGAAGACCTGTAGAGGACCTGTGGAGGACCTGTAGAAGACCTGTAGAGGACCTGAGCTGTTACTGCAAGCACTAGCGATTTCCTTCAAAGCTTCCAGTCATCTGAGATCTCTTGGACTTTGCGTCTGCATTGAGTGGTACTGTAGTCTCTCCCCAACAAATACCCCGATGACAATACAGAGTATTTCTGGCAACGTTGGCTCAATATCCACAGTTAGCAAGCCGACCAGTAATCCTGAGTAGATTCCACATCCATACCATACGCTGCACATGACTGTAGTTCACCACAAAGTTTTCCTGGCCGCTTCAATTGATAGTTCTTGCCCTAAAGCTAATAAACCATACGGATAGTTGGAAGGAGCAAACGAAAACGTGGACTCAGAAGAACTCGAACAAACAGGTTCGTGGTTGGATGAGTATTCCGTAGCTGTTGACTGGACCAAGAGTCTAGGTTCCAAATAAATTGTCAGCCAATAGACCGCTGCTGATTGCTGCTGTCCTCTGGAGTTGTCACATGCACTTAAATCGTAGGCAAATTGTGTCGGACCCGGGGTATGATTCCGCAGTGCTATATTGGCCAGGACAGAACTTCCTCGCCATAATCGGTTACAGCTCCTGTAAGTCCGCACGATAGCTGGACACATCATGACGAACTGATGATCACATGCAATTGACAGGCTTAAGACCAGTGTGGATGAGCTCTTGCATGCCTTCAAAAGACCCGAGTCATTCCCAGACGTCTTCCATTTATCTTGGATTCCTTGCACCACTACCATCATAAGTTCACGCTAGGATAGGAGGAGCAAACATAGTTAGTTAATAATAATCAGAAGTTGAGTGGGGAGTAAGTCAGGTGTCAGGTGTCAGGTGACAGGTGTCAGGTGTTAGGTAATTCAAGTAAGTAATGCATCGTAAATGGTAGAAGTTCAACTGAGCTTCTGTACTCACTATTCGTACCCACTCTTGTGGAGTCCCTAGGTCGGCCAACTCGTCCCGTTCTGCTGCCCTCCCACTCATCCAAATCATCAGGCATGTCAGGAGGACCCACCAAATCAAATCTGCCTCCCACAGCCACCCCTGTATCTAATCCTCTCAGCACCCGTGTATCCTCTCAGCACCCGTGTATCCTCTGCCAGCGACCTATATCTAATCCTCTGCCAGCTTCTCCCCCAAGTCGGCCAAAACCCGCAGACGCAAGTCTTGGAGAAAGGCGGCCCTTTTCTGGTTGCAAAGCTTGAGGGCGTCGATCTGCTTCTGCCGTTCCTCTACAGATTCATTGATGCCTTCGGACTCCTGCACCGCCTGGCAGATGCTGTTTAGGGCAAGGCGGATGGGGCCGGTGTTCTTGTCGAAATCCTGTGGCTTAAGCTCGCCGCTGTCGACCTGCTGGAGAAGACCGAAGAGCTCCAGAAGAAGGTCTGGGCGGCCGAGGGCTTTGGGGTCTGGGGCTTGCAGCATGTCTGCGCTGGTTGAGTCAGCCGCGTGGAAAGCACCCAGAGGCACCCGTACACCAGGCAGTCTGCACCAGTACACTACACACTATAAGACTCTATAATACACACTACAAGACTCTATAATACAATCTAATACATATAATACACTTACTACACTACTCTATACTACACTACGCTACAATACATCACAATACACAATACACACTATACTACACTATACTACTCTAATATACTCTATACTATACACTACACCTAAATAATCTAAAATACGCTTCTAATTATAATACCTACACTATACCCTACACACAATTACTACATAATACCCACTCTACCTCAGGCCTTGCAGTCGGCCGTGCCCGCAACATACGCGCACCAGGGCTCGCAACCGGCGTACGGCTGCACCACTGGTTATTGTACCGACTGGGCTGTATTGTTAGTAATGCTCGTATAATGCTTTGTGAGATCTGACCTATCTGACACTATCTGGGTCCCGGACGTCCATTACTGTGGTTAGATCCACCAACACCTTACCCATTAGGCAATAGTAGCTATTCGATTAGACGTACAGTATTTTAAGTATTCCAATCAGCAGAACAGATCACACTAGCAAAAAAACACACCAATGCTTCGACCCTTACAGCCCTCCAAACAATGACACCTTCCACCAACTTCATTAGAACTCAGTATTCTGAAATCCACCTCATGCACGACCGATCAGGGCTCATAACTGTCCATTGTTTTTCTGTATACCAACTTGACAGGGGAGTAATTACGAAGCACCGAAGTATGTAGATTACAATTCCCGCATCAGTTCCTGTCCTCCCCTATTTGCTGTATTTAAAAGTGTATTTTGTAATGAATACCGGGCTCATAACACCCAATGGTCCATCCGTGGCTAGCAATCAGCAACACGTTGACCTGAACTTATCGAGCCCACTAAGGATTCTGGTCTAGTTGATTGTTGTCTTCCTCATTACAAGGGCTCGTACGAAAAGAGATGGGGCTGAAGTGTCCGCAAGTACCTACTGATGACCAATCTATGAGGATGAAGAATTGGCAAATTCACCGATAAAACATCAGGTAACGCCGCCAGTACAATGTATGTCCAAAATACATCAAGACCAAATTTGGCATGATGTTATGAGAAAGGTCACTCGCATATGTGGCTGCGAAAGAGATAACTCCACACTTCAAAAGCTTACGTCTGTAAAAAAATGGAATAAGGACACCCAGGTCTGCGTCGTGACATGAATAGTTTGTCACTAGTGCAATCGATTTCAAGCGTCCTTCCAAAGGGTCTATAGGGACCTGGACGATATCAAGAAGCAACAGTGCGAATGGACAGAACCCAAGCCCAACCTACCAAAACTGTATGTTTATTAAGTCTGGCTTCAATCTGTATGGGAGAGTGGACCTCGGTAGGAAGAAAGTAATACATGTACCTGTTAAAAGAGTAATGTATCGTTTGTAGGCGATATCTGCTCAGAGATTCAGTTTGACCCATTAACTCGGTACCAAAGAGGAAATTGGACGCAATCGGACAAGTCCGTAGTACCGCTCCATTGCTTTGTGCCAGGTTAGATTCAATAGTGTAGGTCTTTAGAACGTCTAGTTTCTATCAGATGTGTCTTCGTTGATACTTCCCTTGGAAACGGCTGGTATGATGGCTGGCGTGATGGTAAGACTGGTTCGGTACACAGCTCTATCAAGCGGCAAAACTGCTATTGCTCCTGGTATAGCTTACCGTGCCATCTAACAAATATAGCATTAGTGAGTGATAGAGTAGTATTAGTGAGTGATAGAGTAGTATTAGTGAGTGATAGAGTAGTATTAGTGAGTGATAGAGTAGTATTAGTGAGTGATAGAGTAGTTGATGGTAGTGATTTTCATTACAATAATTTCATTCTTTTGACCTTCACTAGCTGAGAAGCTGACCTACTATCTCTCAGTAACATGATGATAGTTTGAGTCGTTCAAGCAATTTCAAGTTCCCTCAGGTCCAGTTCCTAGAAACGTGATTCAATTGGTTTTTAATACATCTACCATCTGAGCAAACCTAGAGCTAGAAATGCATAGTTTTCAGTAGAATAGAACTCGTACTTTTATGGCAATAATCTTCTGCATACCTTACATGCAATTACCCACGCTACTTAACGTCTGCTGTTAAGATGACTTGACCACTGAGCCTTTGGATATCATAGGAGAATGATACCTGTGGAATCACATGTGCTTTTTTTAGTATGCAGCAGGGAGTGTAGAGTAGTAGAGTAGTAGTGTAGAGTAGTAGAGTAGTAGTGTAGAGTAGTAGTGTAGTAGTGTAGAGTAGTAGAGTAGTAGTGTAGAGTAGTAGTGTAGAGTAGTAGTGTAGAGTAGTAGTGTAGTAGTGTAGAGTAGTAGTGTAGTAGTGTAGAGTAGTAGTGTAGTAGTGGTCTGAAGTCGGTAATTGAAGTACTCTTTTCCATAATGCTACTCACAAGCGCCATGATCGCAATTATGGTGCTCGGGCTTGTCCTTTGCCTTCCTTGCTTGAAAGTATCGATGACTTTAGGGCGTTTGTCGTCTGAGGTCAAGAGTCTAGGCCAATTCAACAATAAGACCAAGTCCTCGAAGTTACAGTTTTTAAAACTATCCAATCTGCGGTAGAACGATCAATCCACACTAGCAACCTAAAGAAACTAACCAAAGGTTGTACTCCTCTGCACAGACCCATGTTTTAGATGTATATGATTATTTGCATTGATGAGGTTGCTAAATCTAAGAAACTTATTTTTCTTTATTTCCGTCTACGGCGGGCATAAGAATAAATATGAGAACTAGTATAGTCTATATATATTGCCCAAGGGCTACATTTATTTCTCCTTGTTCATACTGGTATTAAAATACAACCTTGTTTAATTAAAAATAAATGTAAATTATTACTCATTTAAATAATTAAAATCCGCCCAAAGGGGGTTTGATACATTTTCCTGCTCCTAGGGCGTGATTAATTTAGATGTGATAAATATGCCCGCTTTGTGGGAAGAATATATAGTTTTAAATATATGATCCATAACTTTGTCCGAAGTGAATATTCTATAATTTTAATCGAGGTTTGGCTCCAAACGACTTTTGGAGTGTTGAGTGCTAATCAGGGTCAAACGACGGAAATGGACTATTCTGTGCTCAACAACTTAAATCTTTTGAGTTGGTGGTTTGTTAACTGAGTGGTTCGAGACATCACGGCGCTGGTTCAATAGCTTGTAAACACTGTATCAAGGATCTGCAGGCACGCTGAAGGATGGCCTGCTGAGAGCGTCAATCTCTAAAGCTAAAATCTATTTCGAAAAAATGTTAAGAACAGAGATAAAGAGCAAATAGTAATTAATGAGTAATCATGGGGATTGTTGAAACTCGAGAGTAGAGCATTATGGATCTGATTAGTGGCTGATTAGTGGCTCTGATTAGTGTATCTGTATACTATATTTATCACTGTATTACTATATCACTAACTATATCATTACTCAACTACTGCACTGTATTACTATATCTTTCTATTTATTACTTATTACTCTACTTAATTACTATACTACTGTACTGTCTATACCGTACTGTCTATACCACTGTTCTGTCTATACCACTGTACTGTCTATACTACTGTACTGTATTACTGTGTATTACTGGTATTACCCCCACAACCCAATGTCGTTGGACATCGGGCTTGTGTTGTACACCGGCAAGTGGGGCTGTACTACTTCGTGGTCAGCGTGTTCATCTTGGTGACCAGCTCTGGATGGCGCTTTCCGGCCAACATTACAGACTACAGCTCCAATGGGACCAATAAACGAAAACGTCAGTTCAACAATCTGAAGTAGAGGAAATCATTGGCAAGAGCAACGGGAGGCCGTTGGAAATGGGGTGGCTGAATTATTGATTTCGTATCAATTCACGGATAGTTTGTATCGACACTATTTGGTGTGAAGACCGAAGGGTAAGAACGTTTGAAGCACTGGTTTGTTTAATTGCCAGTGTGGTATGATCGTTTTCAGCTCGTTTTCTGCTGGTCTGACTGTCTTGGTCCTAAACATTTTGCGATATACTAACCCTCTAGTGTACGGTGTCAACTTCAGAAGAGAGCCCCAAAGGCTGTCAAGGAGATCAGAAAGTTCGCCTGCAGACACATGGGTACCACTGACAGACTCGACCCTAAGTTAGACACCTAGTTGTGGTCCAGAGGTATCCAGGTGTGCAGACCAGAATGAGATTGAGAATCCAGAAAGAGAAACGACGAGGAGGACGCCAAGGAGGCCATGTTCGCCTAAGTGGAGCCCTCACCGTTCCATCTAACAAGGGTTTTAAACCGTTGTTGTCGAGGACGAGGAATAAGCTGTATATTCATCTAATAAAACTCTGTGAAGGTGTAGTGGCCATTGCTGATGTCGTAGAGTAGAGGTGACATTGAGGGCTGAATATGGTTGAAAGGCCGGTTTCAAGTCTAAAAGGTAGAGAGATATTCGAGTCAAAGATAGAATCAGAGAAGCATAGAAAGAGAATCAGTCGGAGAAGCATAGAATGTTAGATGAGAAGTATAGAGTATAAAGTAAAGTATAAAGTACAAGTATAGAGTATAAAGTAAAGTATAAATTTAAAGTATGAGATGGTAGTTACATCCTATGGAGCGCTCAGACCACCTTAACATGGAGAGCAGCATAGGTACTCGGAATTAAGATACCATGATCTCATGGTCAATGCACCTGACGAATGTATGTTGTGATGTACGTAGATTATGTGGTAGGGCAGGTACTTATCGAGCCAAAGACCTCGCTTTGGAATGCAGAATGAGCCAACAGTTACCTTCAGGGATGGGTCCAGCGTAAACCACCAAAGAATACGTCATATTCATGTCGACTATCACGTTAGTGCTGATCATGTTGGACATTGTCGTGGGGCGTGATCCAGACCCTGGTCTTTGACTAGGCAGCCACATGGACGGCAATTCAGCTATTCAGCTTATTCTGTTCCTCCCTTCGACGAGATCAACGATCACACCGCTGCATCAGACGTAATTGGCACCGTATCAGTGCATAGTCCCATAGTTCCATAGTGTCCGCCGCAGACCTCATAGCTAAATCCCCTTCCCTTTCGGCGTAGGGCACGTGGCCTGGTAGTGGCCGATGCCTCCACAGTTGTAGCACGCCTTGGACTTCCCCTTGTATCTGCGACTCAACTTGGGTACTTCCTCGAGCTCTCGTAAGACCGAATCTCGGTGTATCTCCCACATCGTAATCGTCCAATCTGCGCTTGGAAACCAGTCCATACCATTGTCCCTCGTCTCTTCAAATGCCGTGATCACCTGCTGCGGTGTATAGCCGCGTCTAAGAATCTCATAGAAAAACCACACTTCCGCCATGGGATAAAAGAGGTTGAGAGCATCGCTACTCCGCGACTTATTCACATGGTCCGCGATATAGACATATGCCCTCCAGTTCTTTTTACTAGGCCTCTGCGCTTCAAAGTAGTCGGTGATACATTTCGCCGACCGCGCTAGCACTCTTTTAGTGTGATTTCTCAAACACTCTTCAACGGCTCTGATGATTTGCCGTTCCACTGCGTTCAAGTACCGAATAATAGTGAACCTTTCTTTATCTGAGACTGTCTGCGGCTTGTCTTGTAACCTTTGATAGACTTCCAATGGCCCCAAAAAGTACACCCAGATAAGTTCAGGCCGCCTTGACTGCTCCAAGGACTTCAAGAACTGAACTTCCAAGATGGGGACTTGCAGTTCGTGTTTAACACTGAATGGAACTTCAAACAGTGGCAATGCCCTGCCTTTCAGCTGATAGAACGCCTCATGGTCCACACTATCGAAATCAAGCTCGGCGACATCACAGCATCTCAACATCCTTGCAAGGTACGGAGGCACATGGGGGAGCGTCATGTCAGACGACAGTCACAACGTGCTATTCCGCGAGCATCTTCGTTGAAGCCTACGACGGTACGGCATACTGGACTGCACTGCAGAGAATGGGTTATCTTGACTTGCTTGCTCTGCTTGAGGGGAGTGTTGAACGCGAGGACGATGCTGTATGCATGAGTTTCCCTGCACGTATCACTGATGTCCAGATGTCCAATGAATGCTAGCATCATTACCTGAAATGTGCATAGAACACAGATTGTTTACTCTTCTACTTGATTAGGAAGGTTGCCAGGCAAGCAGGTAACTCCTGTGTAGAATGCCGAGCCAGTGTATTAGGCTTCGTCCGCTCACGGCATCGAGTTTAACTGCCACAGCCAGAGGGTTGAGGATTGGTAGACCAAACAATCTTATAAGGAGCTTCACGAACTGCTCCTGGACGTGGCACGCCCAACCGTATACCGGCGGTTTTTTTTTTTTTGTTTGTCATTTATTGGCCTACGGTCTATAAATGTGGTGACTTAGGGATGTACAGGTGTGACTTACGGATGTACAGGTGTGAGGGTTCGGTGCGGTGCACAGGTGTCAATGTGTCGGTGGCTGGTGTACTGCTGCCGTATCCCATGAACCTACTAAGCTCAGTCTCCCGCTGTCTCCCCTGTGTCCCCGACCTCCAGACCCCCCACATCACGCTCAATGGCAAGCGCTACAAGATCCTCCGGCTCCTCGGCGAGGGCGGCTTCTCCTACGTGTACTTGGTCGCCCACAACCAGTCGCTCTACGCCATGAAGAAGATCCGCTGTCCGTACGGCGCCAGCGACGGCACCTTCCAGAACGCCATGCGGGAGGTCAAAAACTACTACCGCTTTGCCGCTCTCAAGTCGCCGTTTGTGGTCAAGACCGTGGACGAGGCCGTGGTCAGCGAGCCCAACGACGCCAAGACCATCTACATTCTCTTGCCGTACTTCGAAAAGTCGCTTCAGGACGTGATCAACAGCAACGTGCTCCACGACCGCTACATGCCGGAGCAGGAGGTGCTCAAGTACTTCATTGGCATTCTCCGTGGCGTGCAGGTGATGCACGGCTACAAGCGGAGCGGTGTGGACGAGCTGGACCGTGACGAGGGCGGCGAAACCGACGCCATGCTTCCCAACGCGGAAAGCGACGACGTGGGCGCGTTCGGCGAGCTCGGCACCGAGTTGCACGAGCTGTGTCCGTATGCACACCGGGACTTGAAGCCCGCCAACGTGATGCTCCTGGCCGAGGGCATCCCGGTGTTGGTGGACCTCGGCTCGTGCTCCAAGGCGCGTGTGGCGGTGCGGACACGGCAGCAGGCGTTGATGCTCACGGACTTTGCCCAGGAGCACTGCACACTCCCCTACCGGGCGCCCGAGCTCTTGGACGTGGCCACCAATACGGACATCTCCGAGGCCACGGACGTGTGGTCGCTCGGCTGCGTGCTCTACGCGTGCTGCTTTGGGTTTTCGCCGTTTGAGAAGATGGAGATTGACCAGGGTGCCAACTTGAACCTTGCCATCTCGCAGGCCAACTACGACTTTCCGGAGAACACCCGCGGCTACCTGCAGGGCTTGATGGATATTGTGCGGAAGACCTTGGTGCTTGAGGCAAAGAGCCGGCCGACGGTGGCCGAGCTTTTGGACGAGTGCTTGGACATGAGCTGCTGAGCTGTTGAGAACCAGGAGCTGCTACTGCTGCTACTGCTGCTACTGCTGCTACTGCTGCTACTGCTTCCTCTGCTGCTACTGCTGCTTCCACTGGTTCTGGTTCTGGTTCTGGTTCTGGTTCTGGTTCTGGTTCTGGTTCCTTCCAGAGCATTGGTATTTGGTCGTGCTTCAGCACTCGTCAGCGAGCACTCACTATTGGTGTAACTATTGGCTATGAGATGTGGACCGCATTATCTCTAGAATACCTCTATGGTTGGTCGAGTCATGTCACTGACGCGAATTGTGAATTCCATCTTCAAGTTTCTGCTGAACCTCTACGCAGATTGACATTGGCTGCACGTGAGTGTTGGGACTGCAATTCGTGCAGATTATACGTGCATTTGGCTGGGTGATTTGACAAGGCAGTGGATGCTGGATTGACTAGTCTTAAGTCTGGTGACGATAGTCTGCAGGTCTGTCTACATTCATTGCATTCACTGCATTCATTGCATTCACTGCATTCATTGCATTCATTGCATTCATTGCATCCATTGCATTCATTGCATCCATTGCATCCATTGCATCCATTGCATCCATTGCATCCATTGCATTCACTGCATTGGTATGTCATTGGTCTTGCATTGGTATGTCATTGGTCTGCATTGATACTGGGGTTCTGGATACTGCAAGCCATGCCAGGCTATGTCTCTGCCTGGTCTCGGGGCTACAGGAACGCACAATATGCAGGCCGCGGATCCGCGCCTCTTGGCGCTCTTGACCACGAGGCCTACCACAACATGACCAGATTCCAGCGCGGCGAGACCATGGAGGGATGGAACGACTGTCCTGTACCTGCGGCACCGGCCAAGCCGGGCTCGGCCGCAAAGTCGCGGAAAAGACTCTCCAGCTTGTACACCACGGGGGCGCCAGCGCCAGCGCCAGCGCCCAAGACCCCTGTTCGGATGCCGCCCATGCCGCCAGTGAAGCCCGCCAGCGTTCTAGAAGCGGGAGCCGAAGGCGGGAGCGGCAAAAACGACGGTGAAAGCAGCAAATACGATGGTGAAAACGCCAAACCCGATGGTAAAAACGGACCCGGGAAAGGATTCCACGGGAAGAACGCAGCCCCACACGCCCCTGAGGACACCCCCAGCGCCCCGGAGGACACCCCCAGCGCCCAAGACGCGCAGGACTTGCGTGACGTGTGCCAGAGACTGGACCTCTCTGACGCTGACCGGGCGTTCTTTGCCAAACGGCTTGTGGAGCCGTACCCCGCGTTGGGAGCCGCCCACCAGACCTTCGTTGCAGGGATCATCAGGGGGCTCAAGGCGCACGAAACAAAGGCGCTGCTCAAGGCGCAGATCTTGAACTACATGATGGTTCACAACGGCGTGAGCACGTGGTGCGTGCCGTTGAAGAAGCTCGTGGAGGTGTCGAGCTAGCAGGCCGCAGTCCGCTAAAGGTTGGGGTGGCGGTCGTGGACTGGATGATTAGTGGGTAAGATCTGGTCCTGTCAGCTGTCACGACTGTCCATGCCGTTCTCACGTGGTGGCTGGCAGTACTATGGATTCGCCGAAGAGCCACTGATCTGACGGCACCCAGCCCGCCAGCCATTCAAGCCTCGACTCGATGCTAGTCAGTCTAGTCGACAATTGGGCGATGCTAGTCAGTCAGTCGACATTCAATTGGGCGATGCTAGTCAGTCAGTCGACATTCAATTGGGCGATGCTAGTCAGTCAGTCGACATTCAATTGGGCGATGCTAGTATCGGTCTCCTGCCCTCCTTCGGTTGCTGGCCTTGAACATCGACTCAATGACCCAAATCTATACAAAGGTCTAGGCATGATATCGACACTGCTCCAGGCATCTGTACTTTCCAGATAGGCATAGGTGCTTCAGTCTACTTCAGTCAAACTGAGTCTTAATGTTCAGTGCGCAGCGTCCAGGACACCACCGACACAGACTATATATGAGTATTAATACATGCAGCTTAGACCCTCTTTCTTCTTCCGATTTGGGCCTGGAAACCGGTCTTGATGCTGGACACCGAGCGCGTGGACCCACAGGCCTTGCAGCTCAAAAAGTGCAATCTGTTGGCGGACTCCCGCTTGAGCTCCGTGTTCATGGACTTACACGTCTTGCACGTGACGTACTCTATGATGTAGCGCCGCAACACCGACTCCATCTGCTTGGGCTGGAACTTGCCCTTCAACACCAACCGCTTCTCGCCGTCGATGGACCCGGACGTACCCAACTCCGCAAACAAAAACTGGATCAAGTGCTCCGGGTTGCGCTGCAACACCGTGGCGATGTCCTGCACGTTGGCAAACAACGTCTTCTTGGACCCTTCCCGCTGGCACACCGGCGGCGGGATCTTGAACTTGGGCCCGGACCGGTCGCCGGCCAACTCCGGGTTATTCTGCTTCAAGATGGAGAAGAACCGCGACAAGAGCTTCTCGTAGGGGAGCCCCAAGCTCTGCTGCGTGGATTCTTTGCCTTCGTCTGCGTCGTGCACAGGCGCCACGTCGTCCAAGCCGGCCTCCTCCAAGGCCTGGTCGAATTCGGACGCAGACTTGGACGCCTTCTTCTTCTTTTTTTTCAAGCCCAAGTCGCCCAACGAGTCGCCCAACGCGTCCACGGGGGACTTGTCGGAGGCGGCGTCGTCGGCGGGCTTTTTGGCCTTCTTTTTTTTCTTCAAGCCGGCGAGCATGGTGTCCATTTCCGAGGGCTGCTCTGCTTCGCTAGTGGCGTCGTCGGTCTTCTTCGACTTCTTCTTCTTTTTTAAGCTGGGGTCAAAGCCTAGGTCAGTCATGGTGGGGAGGAAGCCATGGGTGTGCGCTTGAGTGAGAGTTTTTTTTTATTGTGCCGCGCACGACGCCGCTGCTACTGCCCTAGTACGGCCTAGTACTACGCCGACTACGCCGACTACGCCGTACTGCGCCATACTACGCCCTAGTAAACTGGTATACACCTTAATACTACGCCGTTAGTACTGCGCAGCCCCTTCTTTGCCTGCTGATGTTTGCGACTGCATATAGCAGTTTTGGGCCAAGCTGGGCCTCTTACCTGCCTGCTATCAACTCGATATATGTATGGACTGCTTCTCACCTCTGCTGCACCAGGAAACTGGCTGCACCAGTATCCCGGCTGTATCCCGGCTGTATCCGCTGGCAGGAATGCCACTATATCTCCATGGCCTCGGTCTTATCACACACCTCCGACACCTCGGCCAGCCGCTCCGCCGAAAACTCCCTCTGCGCCTGCGCCGCCTCCGCATCTATCGCATACGACTCCGTGCCAGGCGTGTAAGTGATCTTGGTGTCAGGCCCGTCGTCCTGCACACTGATCGTCTCCTCCAACGCAAACTTCAGCAACAACCAGTTCTCCACGGCCGTCTGCCCGTTGGTCTCGGCCTCAAAGAGGGCGTCGTGTCCCGCCGAGTTCTTGTCGTAGACGTCGGCGCCGTACTGCTCCACCAAGAGCTTGACCACGTCCAAGTGGCCGTTGTATGCCGCCCAGTGGAGCGGTGTGTTGCCGGTGTCGTTCTTGCGGGCCACCATGGCGACGGCGTCGGTAGGCAGCACCACGCTAAGGAAAAACTGCACCAAGTCCAAGTGTCCGTTGCCAGCGGCCATGTGCAAGGGCGTGCTGAGCGTGTTCTCGTCCTGGATGTCGAGGAGCGCGGAACCGGGGAACATTTTGGTGAACACCTCCCTGAGGTACTCCAAGTCGCCTTCGCGGGCGTCGTAGATGATGGCGTCCATTACATCCTGCGTGAGTGACAGCATGGTGCTTGGCTGTTTCAGGAGCGTTTGATGGTTGGAGTCACGCGGCGCGATGCGCCGCGCCTCCGTACACCACATACACCACCCGTACACCACCACCTCCATCTCTCGCTTGCCACCATGCCTCCCAAAAACCCGTTTTTGCCCAAGAAGTCCTCCGTCGTCAAAAGAGACCCTGATGAAGTGTATCCTGCACGCAAGGGCTTGAACACGCCCGAGTTTCTCGGCAATCTGCCGCTCGACTTGCTCTTCCAGAAGCTCGAACTGATCTTGAGCGAGCCCTTGGACTCGGTTTCGGCCGCCAGCATCGCCCCTAGCGTCCTAAAACCCTCGGAATTGCACTCCCCGCCCTCGGTTATCCTCTATCGGGTGGCACAGAAGCTTCTCGGCTACCTACTCGAAATCCAGGCCTTGTCTATTGCCGCCAGCGCATCCAGAGACGCCCAGGAAAAGCAATTGATCAGCGTCTCGCTCCACGACATCAAGACCTTTTCCAAGCTCTTCAACGTCATCCTAAAGGCGGTGGTGTACCCTGTTTTAGGTGTGTTTCATGTTGGTGTGCCTCTCGAGAAGCGCCGCCTCAATGATTTTGGCAAACCGCTTTACAAGCCGTTGCGGGTCGATGTGCTCCCCGCTCTCTCAAGCGACGAAACGCAAAAGTTTATTGATTTTTTGGGTGAAAATGGGCCTCTGCCTGGCCTGCTGCTGTCTGCAGGCGCCTTCTACTGCCACCACCAGATTCTTTTGCTTCTCTACAAGCACTTGAATGAGTTTTTCAGCGCCGACTCGGACGTCAAGAGTCTTCTCATGAAGGGCTCGGGCTACTCGGATTTTTTGGTCATTGCCGTTGTTCTAGCCTCCAGCCCGTACTTCGCCAGCGCCCCGGTCGACCTCGACCACGTGTCCGCCCTTGCCAGCTCCTACGAGCTTTTTCTGGACTACTCAGTCCTTCTTACTACGCCGTCGCCTTCTTACTTCAAAAGCTGCGTCATGGCCCGGCTCCAGGCCCTTCCATACACCCGGACTGACGGTGTGCTCACCTTAATAGAGTTCATTTTGGGACTCCGAGAAAACGAGGAGATAAATATCGAGAAGTTCGACCACGTGGCCAACGTGTTGCTTGCCAAGCCCAAGTCCATTCCCACGATCGACTACTTCTCCTGCATCTTGCTGCAGTGCTACTCACTTCTCGTCAACATCAACCGGCCCACGATCTCGAGCTGTGTGGGTCATTTCATCGAGAAGCTCTGGATGCGGAATCCCCGAATCGTGCATGATTTTTTCTTGCGGCTTGTGTGGGACAACTTCAACCCAAAGCCATCCGACAAACCTATTTTGGTAACCGAGACGGCGCTCAACAACAACGTCAACGTTTTGATCTCGCTCACAAACAGAGGCCTCGCGAGC
This sequence comes from Metschnikowia sp. 03-147.1, assembly GCA_002370795.1. Taxonomy (NCBI): domain Eukaryota; kingdom Fungi; phylum Ascomycota; class Pichiomycetes; order Serinales; family Metschnikowiaceae; genus Metschnikowia; species Metschnikowia sp. 03-147.1. The sequence continues at coordinate 37,319 of NKZR01001331.1, read as the reverse complement.
GACTTGCTTCAGCTGCTCATGGCGCCGCTTCTTTTGCCTCTTTGGGCCTACTACTGCTTTCTACAGCGCGTTTCCAAGCCGTTCGAGGTATCTCAAAACCTATTGGTCAGTTTTTTGACGCAGCTTGAGCCCGGCGATGCTTCCGAATGCTTGGATGTGATATGCCGCAATTTGACCTACGAAAGTGAAAACGGCTGGGAATTTCGGCTCGGCGCCAATCACATGGCCGAGATCTGTTCGTCTCCGAACTCCGCCCTCGACAAAAACCCAGAGAAAATCGCCCTCCGCTTCATCGAGGCGCTCGACTCCAACATCAAGGCCTTCATGGCGTTGATCTCTACTCACGTGGACCATAGCCTAATCCGGAAGGTGTTCATCAGGCTTTTGCGCAGGTGGTTCCACACAGAGAGCAGCAGTGTCGGGGAAGAAAATCCGTTTGTGCGGTTGATTGATCTTCGGCTCGTGGAGTCCATCGGCAGCGAGTTCAGTGACCGCTTGGCCGAGTCTCCAGAGGAAATCTTGCAGTTGGTCCACACCATGGTGGAGCACTGTGTGCAGGATGCCATATGCGATCCAAAGCTCGGTGCGGAAGACCCCGACGCAGACTCCGACGATGAGCTGGAGGAGCCGCAGAACATTCTCCCCGTGGTGTTGGAGTTGCTCTCGGCAATCATCTCCGAAACGCAGCCGTCGGAAATGGGGTCTGCGTGCAGGACGGAGCTCTTGAAGATCCAGAAGTTGCTTGATGCTCATTTCGCCCGGACCAAGGAAGCGGCAGCGCTATCCACCCGAATCGGCATCATCATGGAGGGCGAGTGCTCCACTGACTCTGCGTTGGAGCTCCAGAAACGGACTTTGAAGGCGGCCATAGCCAACTTGAACGACCCGTTGGTGCCGATCCGGGCCCACGGGCTATATGCACTCCGGCAGCTTGTGGAGGCCCACAGCCCAGTCATTTCGTCGGACTTTGTGGTGGGGCTCCACGTGATCCAGCTCCGTGATCCGGAGCCGTACATTTACTTGAATGTGATCAAGGGCTTGGAGAGTCTTCTCCAGTACGACTGCGAAAGGGTTCTACCGGAATTGGTAACCATCTATACCGGACAAGAAGAGAAAGAGAAAAGAAAGAGAGAAGAAGAGCCAAAGGAACCAAAGGAACCAAAGGAACCAAAGGAACCAAAAGAACCAAAAGACCTGGAAGCTATCAACGAGAGACTACGGGTCGGAGAAGTCCTTTTGCGCTATGTGCAGGGGCAGGATCAAGCTTTCAGCGGGCGCCACGCACAGACGGTGTGCCAAGCAATGTTAAGCATCATCCGGCGTCCCAGCGACGACTCCGAAAAGCAGGACGACCGGCTCCGTATGTCGGCCATGTCCATTTTAGGCACGTGCTGCAACACTAACGTGATCGGCATCATTCCTGCATTGAAGCCGGCGTTGGACTGTGCCATTGGCATCTTGCAGCTCGAAACGGAAAAGGACCAGGCCATCATGCGGCGGGCCGCCATCGTACTCATCCACGACTTGGTGGTGGGAACGTCCAAGACCGACAAGGTGCCGTTTCCGAGGGAATACATGGGCTCTGTGCAGGCGGCTCTTCGCTATGTGCAGGCGCACGATAATGACATGCTAGTGCGGGAGCAAGCGGAGCAGGTGCTCGAGTACATCGCGGAGCTCGTGCGCGTTGCGATGGAGTAGGCGTTATGTGCAGGAATATATATAGAGCAGCCCAGGTTACAAGCGATTACATGGACTGGTACATAGTATAGTTAACTTGTAGTGATCACTTATGAACTTACGTACTCAGATCGTACAACACATGATGCCCATATTAATTAGATTCAATATACATAACTCATTTAGTCAACCTCCTCCATGGCAGACTCAACCGAAGGCTCCTCGGCGGTCTCGGCCTCAGCCTCAGGCTCAGCCTCGTCCTCCTCGATGTTCAAACCCAAGGAGATCAATCTATTAATTCTTCCGGCGAAAGAAGATGGCTCCTCCAAGGCGAAACCAGACGTGAGCAAGGCAGTCTCGTACAACAATGTGGTCAAGTCCTTGACAGTCTTGTCCTCAGCACCGTCAGCGTCGACCTTCTTCTTCAACTCCTTGATGATAGAAGACTTGGGCGAGATCTCGAAGGTCTTCTTAGAAGACATGTAGGAAGACATGGTGGTGTCTCTCAAAGCCTGGGCCTTCATGATTCTCTCCATGTTGGCGGACCAGCCGAACTGACCGGTTCTGATGGCAGCTGGGGCCTCGGTCAACTTATGGGAGACAACCACCTTCTCGACTTGGTCACCCAAGATCTCCTTCAAGGCCTTGGTAAGAGGCTCGAATTCGGCCACCTCCTTCTCTCTCTGTGCCTTCTCCTCGTCGGTCTCCTCCAACTCGAAGTCCTTGGTGATGTCGACCAACTTCTTGTCCTCGAACTCCTTCAACTGGGTCATGGCGTACTCGTCAATTGGGTCAACCAAGAACAACACCTCGAACTTCTTAGCCTTCAAGGCGTCCAAGAATGGCGACTTCTCCACGGCCTTGATGGTCTCACCAGTGATGTAGTAGATGTTCTTCTGGTGCTCTGGCATTCTGGTCACGTAGTCAGATAACGAGGTGTACTCCTCGGTGGACTTGGTGGAGTAGTATCTCAACAACTTGGCCAAAGCTGGTCTGTTTTGCTGGTCTTCGTGAACACCCAACTTGATGTTCTTGGAGAAGGCGGAGTAGAACTTCTCGAACTGCTCGGCGTCCTCGGCGATCTCGTTGAAGGTCTCGATCAACTTCTTGACAATGTTCTTTCTGATGACCTTCATGATCTTGTTTTGCTGCAACATCTCTCTGGACAAGTTCAATGGCAAGTCCTCAGAGTCCACGACACCCTTGATGAACGAGCACCACTCTGGGATCAACTCCTCGGCCTCGTCAGTGATGAACACGCGGCGCACGTACAACTTGATGTTGTTCTTCTTCTTCTTGGACTCGAAAGCGTCAAATGGAGCTCTCTTTGGCACGAACAAGATAGCCTTGAACTCCAATTGTCCCTCGACGGAGAAGTGCTTGACGGCCAATGGGTCCTCCCAGTCGTTGGAGATGGACTTGTAGAAGGCGTTGTACTCCTCTTGGGTCACGTCAGAAGGAGCTCTGGTCCACAATGGCTTGGTCTTGTTCAACTCCTCGGTTTCCGTGACGGTTTCGGTGATTTTCTTGGTCTTCTCCTTCTTCTCGCCCTCCTCATCGTCGACCTCCTCCAACTTAGGCTTCTTGTCGTCGCCCTCGTCTTCCTTAGTCTCCTCCTCATCGACTGGCACCTCTTTCTCGACGTCCTTGGTCACCACCAATTGGATTGGGTAGGAGACAAACTCGGAGTGCCTCTTGACAACCTCCTTGATTCTCTTCTCCTCCAAGTACTCCAACTGGTCGTCCTTCAAGAACAATCTGAGCACGGAACCACGGTTGATTCTCTCGTTGGTCTCGTCAAGAGTAACGGTGAACTTACCACCGGCGTTGGACTCCCAGACGTACTGTTCGTCGTCGTTGTGCTTGGAGATAACCTGCACGTGGTCGGCCACCAAGAAAAGCGAGTAGAAACCCACACCGAACTGACCAATCATGGACACGTCAGCACCTGCGGACAAGGCCTCCATGAAGGCCTTGGTGCCCGACTTGGCGATGGTACCCAAGTTGTTGATCAAGTCGGCCTTGGTCATACCGATACCGGAATCTCTGATTTCCAAAACCTTCTCCTCAGGCTTGGGGGTGATTCTGATGAACAATTCGGGCTCGGTCTCCAACTTGGAGGGGTCGGCCAAAGCCTCGTATCTGATCTTGTCCAAAGCATCGGAAGCATTGGAGATCAACTCTCTCAAGAAAATTTCCTTGTTGGAGTAAACTGTGTTGATGATCAAAGACATCAACTGAGAAATCTCAGCAGTGAATTCATGTGTTTCTACCTTGTCAGCCATTTTGTTAGATTATCCAAGACGGCGTTGGAGGGGAATCTGCGACAGACTTATATAGTTGCAAAATCCCAGGTGCGACTACTAGAAGTTTCCACGAGCTTCCATGGGCCGCGCGCGCATGCAGGACGCAAGTGCGCCGGAACCCTCTAGAATGAGGACCACGGCAGGGCCATGGCGATTGAGGCAGACACGAGCGGGGTTTTGGGGTGGGCGGGGACTGGAGAGTGACTGGGAGCTGCTGTCAGATCAAATTGTGCAGGCAAATGAAATTGTGTAGTCAGATGAATTGTGAAGTCCGTATGCAGGAGCCTGATTCAGATCTGGCTTCAGATCGTCCTTCAAGATAGGATTGTCTGCACCAGCGGCATTGGAAGAGCCATTAAATTAGCATTAGATGAGTCATTGAATGATGATTGATCAGCATCATCAGCATCATCAGCATCATCAGCATCATCAGCATTATCAGCATTATCAGCATCATCACCATTATCACCATTATCACCATTATCACCATTATCACCATTATCACCATTATCACCATTATCACCATTATCACCATTATCACCATTATCAGCACTAGATCATCACCTCCTCCGTCTCAATGCCACAGTCGGTGCAACGGCGGCGCACCACCGAAGTCTCCTTCGTAGCTAGCGGCGCCAGCCATGTGTGCACGTGCCGCTCTCCCAAGCCTTGTCCGTTTCTCATCTTCCGCGTGTACTCTTCGGCCCGGGTTTTCTTGCGCATCTCTTTCATTTTCGCCTGGTACCGTTTGTCACGTCGGTCCAAACGGGCCTTCTCTCGTCGCTCCCACTCTGCGTCCAAGCCTTCGGGAGAGCCCCACTTCTTCCACGCAAACTCCTCCACATGGAGCCGTAGGAAAAGCTGCATGCGGGAAAACCCGTGTGGATTGGGCTTCTCGATCCGCCGCAAGAGATTGGTGTCCTGGAGCTCCGGTTCCGTGAGAAGGTAATCCTCCCTGCACTCAGTCTTCGTGAGAAGAGCATACTTTTCGGGCTTATCCCTCATGCATCGCCGACACACACGGACTCCAAAGTTCGTATGGAGGTTTGGGTCGAGTTCCAACAGTCCGCAGTCGTAGCACTTCGGCGCGGACGCCAAATCAAGTGGCGGCGCCAAATCCTTCACAAATGTTTCCTTTTTCTGTCTCTCTTTCCAGTCCTGTAGACTCTGAGGCTCCTCCTCGACTCCTTTCAAGCCATTTTTGTCCTGCTCATCCAAGAACCCGCCCCGACTGTCTTTCATGGTAGAAAAATCGTAATCTATGTAGTCTTTTTTCTGGATCGAAGGCGGCTCGTACTTGAGATGTTTGCGGTCTTTGTCTGTAACTACCGCCACGGCGCCGCCGTTCTGGGTGGCGTCTCGGGAGTTTTTCTGCCGCTCTTGCTGGATTTGAAGAGCTTTCGCCCGGTTGGCTGCTATTCGCTGCCGTTGCTCTGCCGTGAGTTCAACTCGGGGAAGGGGCTCTATTACCCGCTCCGTGGGGGCTTTGGTGACTCTGGAGTCTGTGCTTCTGACCGAGTGGCGGTTTTGGAGCCGCTCAAGCGCTTTGCGCCGGTTCTCTTCCTTCATGTTAGTACTGCGGTATTAGACTGGGTGGGCATGGGGCGGGGACTACTTACTATTCGAGCTCTTTGCGCATCTGTTAGGTTCGCCATGGTCGGCGGCAATCATGTAGAGGCAATGACAGTGTGCGCTAGATGCGCGCACGTGATGATAGGGCGCGGCGGTGTGCGCCGCTCCCGTCACGTGCAGGTGTGCACGTGCTGCATTCTCTCGTCGTATTACTCTATTGAAGGACACCGCCCTTAGTGGTGGGTCACTGGTTCAAGGTTTTGTGGGCCCACTGAGGCAACACGAAGGAGGCCTCGTGCACCTTGGCGTTGTAGTACCTCAAGTGCTCGTTCTCGAAGTCCTCCCCGAACTGCCGCAACGGCTTCTTCACCTGAGCTGAGGCATCTTTGGAGCACACCATGAAGCCAATTGTTCCCGAGGGATAAGTGGGGATTGACGTGTATGCATACTCGGCCACTGGGAAGATCTCCCCGCACTCTTTCTTCAACTTGGAGATAATGTCCATGTGCAACCAGATCGACTCGGCCTGCGTGGAGATCACGCCCTTCTCCGTCAAAGCACCCTTCAACAACTCAAAGTATGGCTTCTGAAACAACAGCTCTGCCGGACCCTCGGGGTCCGAGGAGTCGGTGATGATCACGTCAAAAGTGTTTTTGTAGTCGTCCAAAAACTTGAAGCCATCTCCAATGTGCACCCTGGTGCGCGGGTCGTTGTAAGACTTGGCCATTTCTGGCAAGTACTTCTTGGACACCTCAATGACGTCTTCATCGATGTCGCACAACCATGCCTCCTCAATGCCCTTGTGCTTCAAGATCTCCCTCAAAACACCTCCGTCACCGCCGCCAATCACCAACGCTTTCTTCGGATTTGGGTGCGAGTTCAATGCCAAGTGGGCAATCATCTCCTGGTACGAGTACTCGTCCCGCTCCGTGACCTGGATGCAGTTGTCAAGCACCAACACATTGCCCCAGTTGGTGGACTTGAACACCAAGACATCTTGGTACTTGGACTTCTTGGAGTACAAAACCTTCTCCACTTTCAACGACATGGCCAGGCCAGGCCACATGGTGTCAGAAATCTCGGCAAACCAGCCGTCTTTGATCGAGGGGTGTGTCAATTCACTCATGGCTGTAAGAAGGAGCGGGGTAAGTATTGAAAAAACCACTCTCAAGGTGGGAAAAAGCCGCCTTATATAGTGCTCAAGAAAAAACCGCACTGCAAATAAACGCAGCCAAATGCAGTCGAATGCAGCAACGTTTCAGCTATTGCGTTCGGGGTACTGTTGGTGCTGCAGTTAGTAGCAGCTCGAGTAACAGATATGTTTCATATGCTGGTCGGTTGGTCTGAATGTGGGAGCAGGCACATGGAAATCGAGGACACGTGGAGAATGAGTCATCCCCACGCCACGTGCCCCGGCACTAGAGCAATGAGTATGCAATGCTGCTACGGTGTGCAGTCCTGAAGTATTTCTGAAACAGAGACGGTAAGGAGTCTAGAATTGGAAAGAAGAATGGTACGGGCCACATCTAGCCAGATTAGCGTGCGTCGATTCGAACGGATATATGCAGGCCGCTGCAGCAACGGCTGCGCGATCTTCGTGGTGAGATCCGAGATAGTGAAGATGCAGTGTTCCGAGGATGGTCAGTTACTTTTGTAGGAAACCGACCGAGGTACGCCTGGTACGTGACGTTCGGGACAGGAAACATCACGTGATATCAATACGGTGCATGTACCGGGCGAAATAATTCAACGCACAATATGCAGTACATAATAGTGTCCCATGAGTTTTCAGCGTTGCAGAGCCTGCCGCAGTGCTTCAACGGACACATCCAATAGTCTACTATGACGCATCAACTATAAGTGGTTTTTTTTAAAAAATTGCCTGGCTAGCTCAATGGCTAGAGCGTGAGACTTTTAATCTCAAGGTTGCGGGTTCGACCCCCGCGTCGGGCTTTCTTTTTCCGTTCTGGACACCATCCTCTTTTTTTATTTCACTCTCTTCTACTCAAAACGAATCCAATGAATAGTTAATTATAAACATATATATTACAAGACGCCTATTTTCTAAGCGAGGCCATCTTGTTCAATGCAGAACCAAACTTAAACCATTCGATCTGCTCCAGGTTGTAAGTGTGAGACAACTCAGTTTCCCAAGCCTCACCCTCCTTAGGGTGGACTCTCATGATAATGTTCTTACCTGGGGTAAGAGTGGTCAAACCAATAAGGTCGATCTCGTCGTCGAAGTTGATCTTGTCGTAGTCAGCGGTGTTGACAAAGTTCAATGGCAACAAACCTTGCTTTTTCAAGTTGGTCTCGTGGATACGAGCAAACGACTTGGTGATGATAGCGAAACCACCCAAGAATCTTGGCTCCAAAGCGGCATGCTCTCTGGAAGAACCCTCACCGAAGTTCTCGTCACCAATGACAACCCACGTCTTTCCGGCGTTTCTGTAGTCAGCTGCGGTGTCTGGAACACCCTTGTACTCGCCAGTGTAGTGGTTTCTGACGTTGTTGGCTTCTCCGTTTTCGGCGTTGATGGCACCAATCATGTAGTTGTTGGAGATGTTCTCCAAGTGACCACGGTACTTCAACCATGGGCCGGCCATAGAAATGTGGTCGGTGGTGGTCTTACCAACGGCCTTAATCAAGATTGGCAATCTCTCGGCGTCCTTACCATTCCATGGCTTGAATGGAGTCAACTTCTGCAATCTGTCGGAGGTTGGAGCAATCACCACCTCAACGGAAGCCCTGTCGGCAGGAGGGGCTTGGTAGGTGTTCTCACCCTTGTCGTAACCCTTCTCTGGCAAACCCACTCCAAATGGCTCGGCCAACTTGAATTCGTTTCCTTCAGCGTCCTTCAAGGTGTCGGTGATTGGGTTGAAGCCCAAGTCACCCGCAATGGCGTAAGCGGTGGTCATCTCTGGAGAAGCGACAAAGGCGTGGGTGGCTGGGTTACCGTCGTTTCTGGCAGTGAAGTTTCTGTTGAAAGAAGACACAATGGTGTTCTTGTCACCCTTCTTGATGTCTTGTCTGTCCCATTGGCCGATACATGGACCACAGGCGTTGGCCATGACCACACCGCCAAAGTCCTCGAAAGTCTTCAATTGACCGTCTCTGGCAATGGTGGCTCTGACCTGCTCGGAACCTGGGGAGATGGTGAAGATGGACTTGGACTTCAAGCCGTGCTTAGCAGCATCCTTGATGATGGAGGCAGATCTGGTCATGTCCTCGTACGAGGAGTTGGTACAAGAACCGATCAAACCAACCTTGACCTCCATTGGCCAGTTGTTAGCAAGGGCGGTCTCCTTCATCTTGGAGACTGGGGTGGCCAAGTCTGGGGTGAAAGGACCGTTGATGTGAGGCTCCAAGGTGTTCAAGTCGATCTCAATAACCTGGTCGTACTCACAGCCCTCGTCGGCGGACAAGAAGTCCTTCTTGTAGAGCTTGGCGAACTCGGAGATCTCGGATCTTCCGGTGGCGTTCAAGTAGTCAACCATGGAGTTGTTGAATGGGAACACGGAAGTGGTGGCACCGATTTCGGCACCCATGTTACAGATGGTACCCATACCGGTACAGGAGAAGGTCTCCACACCGTCACCGAAGTACTCCACAATAGCACCGGTACCTCCCTTGACGGTGGTGATACCAGCCAACTTCAAGATGATATCCTTTGGAGAAGTCCAGCCAGACATCTTACCGGTCAACTTGACACCGATGATCTTAGGGGCCTTCAATTCCCAAGGCAAGTCGGCCATGACGTCCACAGCGTCAGCTCCACCAACACCAATGGCCAATTGACCCAAACCACCGGCATTTGGAGTGTGCGAGTCGGTACCAATCAACAAGGCACCTGGGAAAGCGTAGTTCTCCAACACAATCTGGTGGATGATACCGGAACCTGGCTTCCAGAAACCCAAATTGTACTTGGCACATGCAGAGCTCAAGAAGTCGAACACCTCTTTGTTCAAGTTGATGGCTCTGGCCAAATCCTTAGAGCCTCCGAGTTGGGCCTGGATCAAGTGGTCACAGTGCACGGTGGAAGGAGTGGCGACCTGGGGCATGCCTGCGGACATGAACTGCAAGATGGCCATCTGGGCCGTGGCATCCTGACAAGCGACTCTGTCGGGTCTCAACTTCAAGTAAGAGACACCTCTCTCGATGTCTTGCTCGTGGGGCTTGTCCAAGTGACCGTACAACAACTTTTCGGCGTATGTCAAGGGTCTGTTCAATCTCTGCTTCACGATGTTGACGTTCTCCAACTGTTTTTTGTATTGGATGTAGGAGAAGTCCTCCAACAAGTTCTGGTGGACCTTAGAGTCTCTGGTAAGACCGGCGGTAGCAAGGCCACGCACGGATTGTGGGGCCTTGGCAATGGATCTTCTGGAAGCAGTCAACATTGTTGAGAAAAAAGAAGGAAAAACAAAAAAAGCGGAGAGCCAGGGAGCGGGTAGCGTGGACTTTATATAGGGTGGTGAGAACTGGAGAAGGAAAAGGCGCGCAGCCAATGGCAGGGGACAAATTTGTAACTGGCGAAAAAACCTTGCGTGCCACTTCCGAGGGTGCGCACCGACACACCGGGGGTGCCGGACCACTGCCGAGGGCCACAGGCCGGGGCTAGCGCGTGCTGCAGCTGGAACTCTGGGGCGAAGACTACCTGCGCCGGAAGCGGGAAAGCCGAGGGTGTTGCTGCAGGTACCACAGGCCTACCAGCCTAGAAAGCGGCCTTTAACAAGGGTTTTTCAAAGGGCCACCCTCGAAAGTGGAGCCGCGGGAAGCAGCTTTTTTCTCCAGGTTTCGCGACCTCGACTCCGGCTCCGTGAATCCGCGGCTGATCATTGGCTGCTTTTTCGGAGCCGACTGCCGGCGCTGCTCGCACTTGCATGTGGTGACCTCGGTCCCACAAGACCGGGGCTTTGAGTGACGGTACGTGCTTGGCTGGAACCGAGATGTGTATGGTGACGCCTGCACATGAAACATGCTGCCTGGTGAAACATGCTGTGAAACATGTTGTGAAACATGCTGTGAAACATGCTGTGAAACATGCTGTGAAACATGCTGTGAAACATGCTGTGAAACATGCTGTGAAACATGCTGTGAAACATGCTGTGAAACATGCTGTGAAACATGCTGTGAAACATGCTGTGAAACATGCTGTGAAACATGCTGTGAAACATGCTGTGAAACATGCTGTGAAACATGCTGTGAAACATGCTGTGAAACATGCTGTGAAACATGCTGTGAAACATGCTGTGAAACATGCTGTGAAACATGCTGTGAAACATGCTGTGAAACATGCTGTGAAACATGCTGTGAAACATGCTGTGAAACATGCTGTGAAACATGCTGTGAAACATGCTGTGAAACATGCTGTGAAACATGCTGTGAAACATGCTGTGAAACATGCTGTGAAACATGCTGTGAAACATGCTGTGAAACATGCTGTGAAACATGCTGTGAAACATGCTGTGAAACATGCTGTGAAACATGCTGTGAAACATGCTGTGAAACATGCTGTGAAACATGCTGTGAAACATGCTGTGAAACATGCTGTGAAACATGCTGTGAAACATGCTGTGAAACATGCTGTGAAACATGCTGTGAAACATGCTGTGAAACATGCTGTGAAACATGCTGTGAAACATGCTGTGAAACATGCTGTGAAACATGCTGTGAAACATGCTGTGAAACATGCTGTGAAACATGCTGTGAAACATGCTGTGAAACATGCTGTGAAACATGCTGTGAAACATGCTGTGAAACATGCTGTGAAACATGCTGACTGGTGAAACACGCCTGACACTCCACGACCACTGCCCAGCCAGGCACCAATCCCACCCGGAACAACCCCCCGCGTGGGCAGCGCCGGCGCGCACGTGTAACGCACGTGACCGCACGTGACTGCACGTGACTGTACACGTGCATCACTACCTGATACTCATGCTCACGTGATCACCACGCACAAGCTTGCCTTCCTCTACCCTACGCTGACCGCATGCCTGCCCCGGAACTGCCGTCGTGTGGCGCTGTTTCGGCCCTCCTACATCCGCTCGTTGCTACGCAGGAGAACGCATTCAATCCGTGTTTCCTAGCGGCCGTTCTGGCTCTTTTCAGTGCCGTCTATGCACTTCTAGCCGCCACGCTGCTCTACCGCATCACAAAGCGCCCCATCCTCCCCCAATATGGACCATACACGCCCAAGAACACCGGTCTTCTGTTCCATCTACGTTTGGCTTTTGTGGTGGCCCATTGGCTAGTCTGGGTCCGGCTAGTGTGGGCCATCTCACCCGTGGAGCGCTTTTCCGACGCCAAAATCCGTGCATTTTTGCTGCTATTGCTCACCAACCTGTTCGTGGTTATTCCTCTCCACGTGGTCGAAGTCGCCGCCCAGCTAGTGCCCTCTGGGGTTCTCTTGACATACTGGCCAATGCTATTTTTGGTGGAGTGCATGCTTGCCTTCCAGGACACGTACACCGCGTGGCCTGTGTTTCTCATGGAAACGTCCGGCGGGTACCTTACTGCTGCAGCCTTTCTTTCGGCGGTTATATTTGGCCTAGAGTACTTTAATTGGCGCCCCACAGCCGCAGTGCAGAAGCGCATGTTGGAAAAGTGCCATTTTGACCACGAGTCCGTGGCCAGGGCGTTGGCTCGCCCCAACATCCTTCAGAGGCTCACTTTTTCGTGGATGAATCCCTTGATTCGGAACTCGTTCGTCAACCAGACCATACACTATGAGGATTTGCCCGAAGCACCGAGTGGCTTCTCCACAGAGGCCTACACGGCAGCACTCGGGCGTTTCTGGGACGCCCCCGGCAAAACGAAAGGCCGCAGGCTTCTCATTCTCTCTCTTCTCCGTGCGTTCGGCCCCAACGCCGTCGTTGCCTTCGTGTTCGAGGCCGGCGACTCGCTCTTGAGCTTTGTCCAGCCGCAGCTCCTCCGCGTGTTGATCCTCTTTTTGGCCCACAAGATTGACGATCCGCGTGTGCCGTTTCTCAAGGGCGTGTTGGTGTGTCTCAGCATGTTTGCCGTGACGCTTGTCCAGACCGCCCTCAACAACCAGTATGTGTTGAAAATATTGGAGGTGGGCCTAGGGTGCAGGTCGTCGTTGACGTCGCTCATTTACCGCAAGTCCATGAACCTCTCGGCGGCGTCCCGCTCACACAAGTCGCTGGGCGACATCATCAACTTGGTGTCCATCGACGCTCCCCGGGTGCAGACGTGTGCCCAGGAACTCAACACCGTGGTGATCGCGCCCGCGGAGTTGTTCATGGCCATCTGGTCGTTGCACCAGCTCTTGGGCAAGTCGGCGTTCGCCGGGCTCTTGGTGATGCTAGCGTTCATGCCCATCAACACCTTCTTTTTCAGGTACTCCAAGCGCTTGAAGAAGGTGCAGATGAGGCTCAAGGACAGCCGCAACCGCATCACCAACGAGATTCTCGTCTCCATGAAGTCCATCAAGTTGTACTCGTGGGAGCAGCCCATGCTCGAGCGGTTGTCCAAGGCCCGCAACGACTTGGAGCTCCGCAACGCCCGGCGCATCCGCTTTGTCAACCAGTTCGGCAACTTGATCTGGGTGTCCATGCCGTTTTTGGTGTCGTTCTCCACGTTTGCGTCGTTTGCCTTGCTCGAAGACACGCCGTTGACGTCGGACATCGTGTTCCCGGCGTTGGCGCTCTTGAACATCTTGGCCCGCCCCATCCAGCTGTTTCCCTCGGTGCTCACGTACATCACGGAGGCGTACGTGGCCGTGGAGCGCATTGCAGACTTCTTGCTTCTTGCCGAGATGGAGCCGCGGCTCATAGAGACCGGCTCCGACTCCACCACCTCTTTGCAGGTGCAGAACGTGTCGTTTCTATGGGACAAGCCGAGAGCCCCAGACGCCGTCACAGACACCGACTACGCCATCACAGAAGACACCGACTACGCCATCTACAAGTACGCGCTCCAGGACATCAGCTTGAGCGTCAGCCACGGCGACTTTGTTTGCATCGTGGGCCGCGTGGGCGCAGGCAAGTCTGCGCTCATGTCGTCGCTTTTGGGCCAGCTCGATGCCATCGACTCCAGCGACTCCAGCAAGCCGCCCACGCCCATGAAGATCAACGGCTCCGTTGCGTTCTGCTCGCAGAACCCCTGGATCATGAACGCCAGTGTGCGGGAAAACGTTGTTTTCGGCCACGAGCTCGACGACGCCTTCTACATGCAGACCATGGAGGCGTGTCAGCTCGTGGCGGACCTCAAGACCTTGCCGGACGGCCACGACACGCAGGTGGGCGAAAAGGGCATCTCGCTTTCCGGCGGCCAGAAGGCTCGCATCTCGCTCGCACGGGCCATCTACCTGCGGGCCGACATCTACATCTTGGACGACATCTTGAGTGCTGTGGACAGCCACGTGGGCCAGAGCATCATCTCCAACGTGCTCTGCGGCTTGCTAGCGGAGAAGACCGTGGTGCTAGCGACCAACAGCATCCCCGTTCTCCGGTATGCCGACCGCATCTACCTCCTAGAACGGGGCCGGGTGGTGGAAAGCGCCAGCTACCACCAGATCGACGCGGCCGTGCACCCCAAGCTCGGGAGACTCGTCCTGGAGTGTGGCCAACTCGTGCTGGAGTGTGGCCAACTGGTCCTGGAGTGTGGCCAACTCGTCCTGGAGTGTGGCCAACTCGTCCTGGAGTGCGGCCAGGCGGCGCAGGGCCCCCGGCCCACACCCACGGGCCCCAAACACGCCCGGTTGGCGGCCTTCTCCTGGGACCCCTTCAAAGCCAACGTCCGGACCAAGACAGGACCCGTGGCCGAGGTGGCCGCCAAAGGAAGCGTCAAGTGGGACGTCTACCACGAGTACATCAAGGCGTGCTCGGAGGCGGGCATGGCCGCGTGGGCCGGTCTCCTCGTGATGTCCACGGTCCTCTCGTTCGCCACCAACTACTGGCTCAAGACGTGGGCAGAGAGAAACTCGCAGTTGGGCTCCAACTCGCAGGCGTTGCACTTCATCGCGGTGTTCGCCCTCCTTGGCTTCAGCACCAGCGTCATGAACCTCGCCAAGGGCATGGTGTTCTGGGTGGTGCTCAGCATCCGCGGCGGGCGTAATGTTCACGACCGCATGGCACGGCGCCTCATGAAGGCGCCCATGCGGTTCTTCGAGCGCACGCCCGTGGGCAGAATCATGAACCGCTTCAGCAACGACATCAACAAGGTGGACGACGCGCTCCCGCGGTCGTTGAACATCTACATGGGGTGTCTCTTGAAAACCATGGCCACGGTGGTGGTGATCACGCTGGCGTTGCCGGCGTTCGCGGTGGTGATGGCGGCGTTGGTGTTCGTCTACGGCTACTACCAGAAGTACTACATCAGCGTGCAGCGCGAGTTGAAGCGGTTGGTGTCCATCTCGCGGTCGCCCATCTTCGCCCACATCGGCGAGAGCTTGAGCGGCGTGGAGACCATCAAGGCCTACGCACAGGAGGCTCGGTTTGTCCGCATCAACAACGCCAACGTGGACTTCAACATGCGCAGTCTCTTCATGCTCCGCTCCATCAACCGCTGGCTCTCGGTGCGCTTGCAGTTCATCGGCTCGCTCATCATCTGGAGCGCGTCGGCGTTGTTGATCTACAAGTCAACCACGGCGGCGCCGGTCAGCGCGGGCATGGCGGGCTTCTTGATGAGCTACACGCTCCAGGTGACGGACGTGTTCAAGCGCATGGTGCGCATGTCGGCGGAGGTGGAGGCCAACGTCGTGTCTGTGGAGCGGTGCTTTGAGTACTGCAAGCTCGACACGGAGGAGGACGAGGACACGCTCTTTGCCGAGGTGGCCAGCGATTGGCCCAGCCGCGGTGCCATCTCGCTCGACTGCTACTCCACGCGCTACGCCAAGAACCTCGAGCCGGTGTTGAAGAACGTCAGCATGGAAGTCAAGCCCGGCGAGAAGATCGGCGTGGTGGGCCGCACCGGCGCCGGCAAGAGCTCGCTCGTGCTCGCCATCTTCCGCATGATTCCACCTGACTCCGGCTCCATCGCCATCGACGGCGTGGACACCACGCGGCTTGCGTTGTTTGACTTGCGCCACCGGCTCAGCATCATACCGCAGGACTCGCACCTCTACCAGGGCACGCTCCGCGAGAACTTGGACCCGTTCCACGAGCACACGGACGAGCGGCTCTGGGAGGTGGTCACGCACTCGTCCCTCCGCGACGTGGTGCAGGGCTTGGAGGCTGGGTTGGAGAGCATGGTCAGCGAGGGCGGGTGCAACTTCTCCGCGGGGCAACGGCAGTTGGTGTGCTTGGCCCGGGCGCTCCTCAACCCCTCCAGGATCCTCATGCTAGACGAGGCCACGGCGGCGGTGGACATGCAGACGGACCGGATCATCCAGAGCACCATCCGCAGGGAGTTCAAGAACAAGACCATCGTGACCATTGCACACCGGTTGGACACGGTGATGGACAGCGACCGCATTCTCAGCTTGGACCACGGCGAGGTGAAGGAGTACGACACTCCACAGGCACTCTACGAGCGCAGGGGGATCTTCTACAACTTGTGCCAGCAGGGCAACTACAGCCCGACCCATCGGACATGACGTTATGGCACCTCCTTCCAAGGAAAACCAGAGGGTGGTGCCTGGCTGTCGGCCTGTATGATAGCACACCCGTGCACCGCGCACCCACCAAGCGGCCCGACACTCCTCCCACCAACACCTGCCGACACCCAACACACCCGACACACCCAACACACCAACACACCAACACATACCAACACACCAACACATACCAACACACCAACACACAACATGGCATCCAGCGCACCCCACGTCTCGAAATTCTCCCGCTTTCTCCAATCAGAGACCGGCCCCAAGACTGTCCACTTCTGGGCGCCAGTGATGAAGTGGAGCTTGGTCATCGCCGGCTTCAACGACACCCAGAGACCCGTGGAGAAAATCTCCGGCACGCAGCAGATTGCCCTCTTTTGCACGGGCGCCATCTGGACCCGCTGGGCCGGTTTCGCCATCACGCCCCGCAACTACTTGTTGGCCAGTGTCAACTTCTTCTTGGCCGGAGTTGCCGGCTACCAGTTGGCCCGTGTGGTCAACTACAGAACGGCACAGGGGGACAGCCCTGCACAGGTGTTCAAGTACATCATCAAGACCGATTAGACACGATGGACGTATTAATATATTCAGATTGAGAGAAAAAAAGAGTAGCTAGTCTAGTAACATGTCGTTGTGGTGCACGGGTGATAGCAGTACGCTAGAGACCCGTTGATCCAACTCTTTATTCTCCCCCTCCCCCTCGTCCTCCCCCTCGTCCTCCCCGTCGTCGTAATACTTAAGATCCTCGTAATACTTAAGATCCTCGTAATACTTAAGATCCTCGTGCTCGCTCGCTCGCACCGCCACTACCTCCTCATACACCCTCCTCAAGTCCCCCGTCAAAAACTCGCACAACTTCGTGTCCCGAGCTCCCCACTGGCTGTTCTTCGCTATCAAGTGCAGCTTGACCCGGAGCAACACCTCGTTTTTGATCTGCTGCTGCATGCGCAAGCGGTACTCGATGTTGATCAAGTCCCGGATCTCGTCGACGCTGGGCTCCGGAAGCGCCGACTCCCACGAGAGGGAGAAGAGCGAGCTCAACGCCACACTGGCCTGCGCCTGGTCTGCTTCCGCCACGTGCCTAAGCAACTGCCCCTGCTTGTAGTGGCGAATCGTCTCCATCGATAGCTGGAGCTCCGGGAGCCGCACGGCCCGCTGCAACTCGCTGAACTTGGCCTGCTGGCTCTCGTACTGCGCGTACTCCCTCGACATCTGCGCCACCTTGTAGTTGTGAGGCACCACCAGGCCGGCCACAAACTGTGCCTTGCTGTTGTTCTCCCATTCTTTGTAGCGCACGTGGAACTTCTTGACGGCGTACGAGTCCAAGAGCGCCTTTTTCTGGCACGCGGCGAGTTGCTGTGGCGGAGCGGCCTTGCTTACAACGTCGCTGGTGGCCTGGAGAAGCTCGTTGATGGAGTCTAGGCTGGCCACGGCTTTCTGCGCCAATACGAGCACCTCGGGGTCATGCATGGGATGGGTGTTTGTCTGCGGAGCTGGTGGAGCAGATACGCGGCCGCACCCGTACACCGATTTTGCAGCTGGCGTGCAACGGACCAGAGAGAGAGAGAGAGAGAGAGAGAGAGGGAGAGAGAGAGAGAGAGAGATAGAGAGATATATAGAGGGATCGTATGGCTACACTCTACAATCTCCAGCACACTATGCTACAGCGTAAACCGCCAGGCGGAGCAGTGCCCACGGACGTGGTCATGGCTCTGGTGCTTTGCATCGACACTACCCATTGGTATCCGCTCCAGACGACCCACATCAAACTGGGGTGTTTAGTGAAGCTCACAGGCCGCACCGAATAGCAAGCTGGAGAGCCAAACGAGTAGCAAACGACACCAAAGAGAAGTATAGATGGTTCTCGGGTCATCAAAGATCACACCGATACGGACGATATTTGCTAAGATCTGTGCCTGCTGTTAATGCCTGGTTTAATGCCTGGTTTAATGCCTGGTTTAATGCCTGGTTTAATGCCTGGTTTAATGCCTGGTTTAATGCCTGGTTTAATGCCTGGTCTTGCTTTGATGTACATGAGTGCCAATCTTCCTGATAGTAGCTACCACTATTAATCTTTCGCTGTTACATCACTTACTGCTTCGAGACAGATTTATTGATTGGCTAGAGAAGCCTGCTAATGAGCAACAAGTGCACCTGGGCACCTGACTAGCGTGGATGATGCGGAGTGATCTGAGTTAGTGAAGAAGGGCTGTATGTCTATAGATTTGGTGAAGAATTTGCACAATGTGATGCGTAGAATGGTGCTGGGATGTAGAGTAAACTGGAACTGTTTATGTAGTGTAGTGGCATGCTACACTACACTACACTACACTACACTACACTACACTACACTACACTACACTACTACACTACACTACACTACTACACTACACTACACTACACTACACTACTACACTACACTACACTACTACACTACACTACACTACTACACTACACTACACTACTACACTACACTACACTACACTACACAGTCCCTCGGAATCCTAGATTCCAAACTCCACTTATTCCATATTCTCGTGCTGCGTCGCCTGACCTGATTCCCACCTTAACCAGCCCTGTCATCAATTCTCAGTACTGGCCATCTATTTAATCTCATTTTTATCGGCGTGTGCTGTCCCCGTGTGACCAGACACCAGACAATCTGAAATTTCATATCACTGGCTGCTCCGGTCCAGACGTACGACGTTCTTAATTCCACCCCTTATTCATTTTCCATGCAAACACGATTAAACGCTGTTAGTTGCTAATACTCACCGGCCAAGGGCTCGATTTGATTCAAAGTGCAACAGTTCTAGCCTTGGTGTGCCGAATTGTATACCATTGCAGGGCATTAGGTCAACTCTTTAGCTTAATATTGAGGATTAAAATGGTTTAGTAGACTCAGGGAATAATTCTGTTGGTTAAAAGGATCAGTTGAGGCAGACATGGATGCGCTGATGTACTGAAACCCTCCTGGAACGTACTGGTTGGTCAGGTAATATAGATGAAAATGGTGCTCCGATGACCAAGACTAGACATGTCAAGGCCCAAATACCAAGCCTGAGCTCCTATGGGCGGAAGTGCAAAGCTCTTTCTTTTTATCGATGTGGCCAAGAGTATTAAGCTATTAGGTTCAATATGTGTTGTTGATGATTGAGTACTCAAGAATCTGGGGTACTAGTGAGTACTAGTAGTAGAGTACTAGTATGTAGTAAGTACTAGTAATAGAGTACTAGTATGTAGTAAATACTAGTAGTAGAGTACTAGTATGTAGTGAGTACTAGTAGTAGAGTACTAGATGTAATAGTGTCCCTTTATTGTCATAATGATGCTAGCCAAGGAGCCTAAATGATTCTTAAATATACCCGGAAAAAAACAGAAATCGGCTGATAAGGTCCTCCGAATAGACAGAAATCCTGTATTTGGTTCCCGTGAAAGCTTGATCAATTCCTAACATTCGATTTGTTGAAAGAATGTTTGCTGACCTGTAAAGCAAGATTTCATGTTCGAAACCAAATCTGATGCGGTGGCCGAAATCTTTTCACCTCAACCAAAACCTTTGGATCACTAAGCTTTGAAAGCAACTCCTTAGTTGAGTTTTTCAGACTTGTACTCAGTTGCTAATTGATGCAAATCTTCAACAAGTGAATCAATCTGAGCTTCTTGGACTTCAAAAAAACATCAAGGCACTCATACGTATGAGACCTCCTAACGAGACAGACAATTGAATAAGCTTGTCTATCTTTGTTGCCAACTTTTAGTATGTACTAGTATGTACTAGTATGTAATACTATAGTACTAGTTGTAGTAGCTAGTACTACTATAGTACTAGTATAAACTAGTAAGTAATACTATAGTAGAACTACCATTGTACTGTTATTCTTTAGTAACTTCTGGTGCCTATCAGGTGTGTATTCATTGATGGCTCTTCCCAAGGGGGAGCCGGGTTTATATAGTTACCAGAGTAGGGTCGTGTGGGTGGCTGGTTGGTGTTTGGATCGACAATGTACGGTACACACGTCTAAGCGTTCTGCGATGCTACCATTGTCCTCAGTGGTAATGAAGTGTACCCTGCGGATCTGACATGTACTACTAAGTAGTAGAATAGTAGTAAGTCCTACTATCGTACTAGTAAGTAATACTAAGTAGTAGTATGTACTAGTAAGTGGTAGTAGAGTACTAGTACTACTACAGTACTAGTGTGTACTAGTTAGTACTATGTACTAGTATGTACTAGTTAGTACTATGTACTAGTATGTACTAGTTAGTACCACTATGTACTACTATGTACTAGTTAGTACTATGTACTACTATGTACTAGTTAGTCTATGTACTAGTGTGTACTAGTAAGTAGTAGAATAGTATTGTAGTACTATTCTCGCTTCTACTATGCTAATTTCTTTATGCCCAAACTCGATTATCTTAAAGTCTAGGTGTTAGATACTTTAACTAGCTTGGTTAAACCTTCTACAACTAGGCTTCTTACTCCACCTCTGTATGAACTCTATTTACTACCTTTGTCCTTTAAAAAGTATCTTACCGTTAATCTATTCATTCTACAAACAGTTTACTCTATATTCTTCAAACACTATATATTCTTCAAAAACACAATTTACTCTATATTCTTCAAAAACAGTCTTTATTCTTCAAAACAGTTTAGTCTATTTTTCACAGTTGACAGGTATGCTATACTAGTCCTCATAGCTGGACATCTTCGGGCAGTGCGGCCCCCAGCCTTTTGCTAGAAAAGCGCGTTTTCGCACCCATTTATTAACCTCTACAAACAACCCCCCATGGACCTCGCCCAGCTACGAACAGACCTCTACGCCGCGTCCGTCCTCCTATCCCAGCTCAGCCTCGTCAGCTCAGCCAAGTGGATCACCGAGGCGTTGAACGGGCTCGCGCCCGTGGACGAGCCGTTCGACTTCTCCGCTCCGCCTCTCCTGCCCGCCGACCAGAACGATCGCTTCAAGTTCTTGCTTGCCAAGTCCTACTTCGACAGCAAGGAGTTCGACCGTGCCGCCGACGTGTTAAAGGACTGCACGTCCGCCAATGCCCTCTTCTTGCGGCTCTACGCCACCTACATCAGCATCGACAAGCACGCGCTCGAAAACTCCGACTCGTTCGTGCACGAGCTGTCCCTGGCACCGGACCACGCCGACGACCAAAGCGCCCGCCACCCCGGCCCACACGACGGCGCCAAGGAAAAGCTCGGCTCGCTAGTGCTGGAGGTGGAGGACTTCCATGCGCGGGAAGAGAGCCCCAACGCGTTTCTCCTATACCTCGTGGGCATGGTCTACAACAAGAAGAAGCGCCACCTGATCGCCCACGACTACCTCGTGCAGTCTCTCATGCTCTTTCCCTACAACTGGAGCTGCTGGCAGGAGTTGCTCTTGACGTTCTCGTCGTACAACGACGCCGCAGAGTTCGTGGACCTGTTCAAGGCGCATGCTGCGTCGGACCTCGGCCGCAGCGTCATGTTCAAGTGCTTCGAGGTGGTGCTTCTCCAGGAGTTCTACCAGAACCTGGCCGTGTTTGCTGACAAGGTCGCGGCGTTGTCCGAGGTGTTTCCCCACTTCACTTTCCTCAAGGTGCAGAAGTTCTTGGTGGCCTACCACATGTTGGACTACTACACGGCCGAGAGCCTTTTTGACGAGATCCTCATGGAGGACCCCATGCGGCTCGACGACCTCGACACCTACTCCAACATGTTGTACGTGATGGAAAAGAAGTCCAAGCTCTCGTTTTTGGCGCAGTACGCATCGCAGATCGACAAGTTCCGCTCCGAGACTTGCTGTGTGATTGCAAACTACCACTCCATGAAAGGCGAGCACGACAAGTCCATCATGTACTACAAGCGGGCCTTGACGCTCAACAAAAACTGCCTCAGCGCCTGGACCTTGATGGGCCACGAGTTTGTGGAGCTCAAAAACTCGCACGCGGCCATCGAGTCCTACCGCCGAGCCGTGGACATCAACTCCAAGGACTTCAGGGCCTGGTACGGCTTGGGGCAGGCCTACGAGGTCTTGGACATGCATTTGTATGCGCTCTACTACTACCAACGGGCCACGAACTTGCAGCCCACAGACAAGCGCATGTGGCAGGCCATTGGAAACTGCTACGAGAAGATCGACAAGTTAGAGGAGGCGCTCCAGTCGTTTGAAAAAGCGCTTGCGATCGAATCCTTCAATAAAGCGGCCGACGACGAGAACCAGGCTTCCACCATAGAGCCGCACATCTGCTATAAGCTAGCCACCATCTCCGAGAAGTTGGGCAGGCACAAGGAGACCTACAAGTACATGCGGATCTGCTTTGACCAGGAGCACGAGTGGGGAGTGACTGACGAGACTTCCAAGTCTCGCTTATGGCTTGCCCGCCACGCACTAGAAAACAGGCACTACGAGGAGGTGTACGAGCTCGCCAAGGAGTTCCACTTCAGCAACGCACTAGATGTGGAGGAGGCTCGCGCAGTGGTGAAGGAAGCACGGAACAGGATGTCTGCCCTCCCGTGAGTGAGTGCATGGTTACTTTGATTGTACTTTACTCTATTGAGTGTGTATTATGCTGGTCCAGGCGCTTTTTGATGCGCCATAAGCAAGCAATAGGATGGTACCACACGGATACAACATAGATAGCACAAATATGCAGTTGATACACCAGCATCAGTTCACTCATACACTCAGATATACCACAATAAAAAACCATTCTCTAGGCCGTGTCCCTTAGAAGCTCTTGCTCTAGTTTGCGCAAGTCAGAAGCACAGCTCAACCCGTGGCACACCTTGTCGACCGTGGAAGCCAACGCAGCAACAGCGGACTCCAAGCCGTGGTTCGAAGCCCCGTTGTTCACGTGGAACCACAACCGGGGCGACTGCACCGGAAGATTCTCCTGCTCGAAAACCAAGCGCGTTCTGTTGATGAGGATGCGGTGCTCCTTCAAAAGCGTGTCAATGATCCTTTGCAAGAGGTACGACTCCACGTTGTATTGATCGCTAAATGCGTTCAAGCGGCGTGACGGCTTGCCACTGTTGAGAAGCGTCAAGTCGCCGTACTCCTCGGGGAGGCCCATTCGGTCGCGGAAGTCGGGCTTCAAGGCCAAGTGGATGATGGGCCCGGAGCCGTCCGAGGCCACGTAGAAAAAGCGGGACTGGCGGAACGCACTCTGCATCTTGGCGTAGGCAAAGTCCACCTTGGCGTGCAACGAGTTCATGATCTCGGAGTGGCCGTTCTTGTCCTTCTTCTCCGTGATGACCTGGATGACCTCCGAGACAACGCGGGCCAGGTACGGCGGCAACGAGGCACTGAACACATAGGCCAAGGAGTTGATCCGCTGGTGGTGCACCATGGGGCGGACGCCTGCACAGAATCCACCGGACGATGCAAAGGACGTGGCCAACGAGCCGATGGTGATGGCGATTTCCGATCTGGGCACGCCAAAGTGCTCGGCGATGCCGCGCCCCGAGTGGCCCACGGTGCCAATGGACAACGACTCGTCCACGAACAACCGGTACTTGTACTTGTTCTTCAAGGCCACCAACTCGGGCAACCGCGCGAGGTCGCCCGTGTACGAGAACAAGCCCTCGGTGATGATGAAGCGGCGGCGCAACGGCTTCTGCTTGTTGACAATGGGCGCCAACTCCGACAAAACCTCCTCCAAGTGCGCCATGTTGTTGTGGTCGTACCACTCGATGTCGCAGCGGGACACTATCAAGGCCTTCTGCAACGCGAGGTTGACGCTCAGATCCACCACAGCCAAGTCCCCCCGCTTCAAAAACGCCGGAATCACCGACCCGGCCGTGACAAAGTCCTGGCCGTACAAAATGGCCTGCTCCGTGTCCAAGAACCGCGACAAGTCCTCTTCCAAGCGCACGTGCACGTCCTGGGTGCCGTAGAAGTTGGGAGGGCCACATGCGCCCACGCCCGTGGACGAGATGGTGTCTGCGGCGGCGTCCTTCAAGCGCTGCGTGTGCGACAAGTCGAGGAAGTCCACGTTGGACAAGTTCAACACCTGGCCCAACTCGGGCCGGTCCACCAACGCAATGTGCGCCTGGTTGGCGCCCTTCACGCGGTTCGCCTTCAACATCCACGCCTCCTTGGGCGACACCGCCTGGATAAGCGGTTCGGGCGTCCAGTCTTGGATCAACTCGTCCACCTCGCGCTTGGAGAACTTGACGAACTCCGACTTGTTCTCGCGTTTCTTGGACGAGAGGAAGTACTGGATGGCGAACACAAAGAGAACAAACTCGAAGAGCGATCGCAACGGGTCGTCCTTGTACGACGACTTGATGTAGCGGGAGATGATCAGCCCGCCGGGGATGTTTTCCAACAACCTGAGGTAGTAAGCGATTTTGATACTTAGCTTTGCTTCGATCAACTCCGCGGTGGGAGGTATTATATCGGACATGTCAGATGAGCTCTTTGTTGATGAGTTTGGACAAGTTGGATGGATAGGTGAGAAGTTGGAGTGATGTGAATGTGAGTGAATGTGAGTGAATGCGTTGAGTGTGTTGAGTGTTGTGTTGTGTCGAATCTGTTAAATCTGTTCTGCGATCTGTGATCTGTGATCTGATCTGTTATCTGTTAAATCTCGTGTCTAGTTGAATCCCTGATCGATCCCGTTGTCACCTTAATAGTACCTTCAAGAGAGTAATGAACGTTAATGAACGTGGAGCTCGCTACAGTCAGTTTTTACTTTTTCTTTTCTTTGCTGGACTCGACTCCAGTGAAACGCGCGCAGTTCTGCATGTTTCTCAGCGTGGCTCGGGAAGCCCACGAGACCGCAACACCTGCATTGTGGCCGGTGGCCGGCAACCCCGGCAGCCGCCCGTGGGCCACCACCAACCCGGGCCACCGCCTCCCGCCTTCGTAATGCGTTCTCGGCGGTCGGCGCCGGTGCAACGCCGGATGCCCGGTGCGGGTCTTCGGCCCCACGGCGTGTGGTTCCGAGCAGGCCGGTGCGCGTCGCTTATCCAGGCCTGGTACCCGTTGTGAACCTGGCACGGCGTGGCCAGGGGTGACTATGGCAAGAACACCCGGCTGACTCCCTCGACATCTCGCCGGCAGCACACGCAGCCCTCCATGCCCTTGGTCACGAGACTGAGTCGGCAGCTCTCGCAGATCGAGAAGCACTTGCATGGCCACGTGATGATCTCCCTCGGTTCCACCTGGCACACAACACACGCCAAGTGGTCGAACCGAGAATTGCCGTCGTCTAGGCTCTGGCTGGCTTGCTTCTCTAGCGCCTCCTTGCGCCTTTTCTCCACCACGAGGGAAAGGAGCTTCTGGAAGTCGTCCTGTGTCCTGGCCTGGCTGGCGGCCCGGAAGAGCGACCGCGTCATCATGGCCGTGTCGCGCCTCAAGTGCTTCTCGAGAACTTCTTTGTCCTGCACCAACTCGAGGA
Organism: Metschnikowia sp. 03-147.1; assembly: GCA_002370795.1. Taxonomy (NCBI): domain Eukaryota; kingdom Fungi; phylum Ascomycota; class Pichiomycetes; order Serinales; family Metschnikowiaceae; genus Metschnikowia; species Metschnikowia sp. 03-147.1. The sequence goes on along the minus strand of NKZR01001331.1, from coordinate 11,795 downwards.
GGTTGTCGGTGGTCATCAACTCGTTCTGCAGAAATCCCGACGAGGTGGTCTGCGTGAGATCGAGCCCCTCCGCGTCGGACTCCTCGTCGGCCTCCGAGCCGCTCTCGTCCGCCACGTAGTCGGGCGAGAAGTCGACCTCAAGTAGATCCGCGCCGCTGAGGAGCAGAGCGTAATTGTCCTCGAGCTCTTCGTCGTCCACGCCGTTCAAATCTACCGTCAAATCCACCGTCAAATCCACCGTCCGGCCGTTCAAATCCACCGTCCGGCCGCTTGAATCAACCGCCACGCCGTTCAAATCCACCGCCACGCCTCGGACCTCCTCCGCCAAGTGTCTCAAAAATGGCGGGGTCTGCGCTTTTCTCTCCGTGTTCTGTGCTGTCTGCACCCGGCCAAACGGGAGTCGCTTAGACAATCGCACAAGAGGCCACACCAACATCTGCACAAACCGTGCCAACGTCTCCTTGATGTAGAGGTAGCGCACCTTGAGGCTCGCTTCCGTTGTCTGGATCCCGAGGTTGTCGCCGCCGTTGATCATGGCTAGCGTTGGCACCGACGTCACGTTGCCGTAGCCGCAAATGCCGTTTTCGCGGAGATACACGGCGAGCTTGGCATTGCGGGCATCGGGCGTCTCCAGGAAGAGCAGCTTCGGGTCCAACGCCCTCAGCAACCGCGTCCAGGCGCCGTCATCCAACCATGTCTCGCTGGGCCCCGCCACAATGCTGTACTCGGTGATGTAGCTGGACTTCCCTGCCAGCGTCACCGCAATCATTCCCAAGTTCAAGGCCGCCGTGTAGAAGTCCTGGCTCCAGCTCAAGTTCAAGTGCTTGGAGAAGAACTCGTAGTCCTCGTGGCCCAGGTCGAAGAAACTCGAGTAGTGTAGCTCGTCGAGACGCGAGCCCTTGGTCACGAGCGCCAACACGAATATCGCGAGGCACACCAAACTCACCGCCATGGTGAGCATCAACCCGACATACGTGATGAGAATCTCCGCCGGAAACGAGCCTCCATTGCCGGCTCCGAGCTGGCCCACGAAGTACCACATGAAGCACGCGCTGAGCACCGTCAGCGGCACCAAGCGGTACTTGTTCGCATAGAACACCGCACCCAACTGGTTGGACATCTGCTCCATCAACGCAAAAAGACACACAAGTAGCAACTGCTCCGTGGGGCGGCTGGCCAAGCTGCCGCCGCCCAAAAACCCGTACTCCACCGACATCTCCTGGATGGCTAGCGAGAGCTCGAAAAGCGTGATGCCTGCACCTTGAAGCGGCTGTTTGTTGCAGATGGCCGACGAGAAGGTCTCCACAAAGATCAGATACGCCACCGAGAGATACAACGGCCACAACATATCGCACGTGGGCCCGAACTGCACTTCGTTGGCGGGCATTCTCATGTACGGATCGTCGGCGAAGCTCACCGGGTCGTACTGAAACACTGCAGGCACGAGCCTGGCCAATCGGGACGCCGAGCTGGCGCCGTGGTTCTGCGCGATGATACGCAACACCACCAAAACGTTTGTTACCTGCTCGGAAAGCAACACCACCGCCAGAAACCGTAGAAGCTTGAGCACGGTATCCTGGGAAATGGGCATGTGCCGCAATAGCGACAAAACCCGGTTCCGGGAAAACGCCAGCGGTCTTCTTCCGGACGCGGACGAGGCCACGGCCAAGGTCCGATTCAATATGAGGCTGATGAAGAACGTCATAATGCCGTAGAACGAGAAGCAGTACGCCGCCACCGCTCCAAAACGGCGCAACGAGTAGCCGCCGGTGCGGGCCTGGTGCTTCTGCTCCAATATGGCGCTGCCCAAGTTCTGGAATAGCGCCACCACGCCGGTGTGGGTAGCGTTGCGGTCAACAAGGGTGGCTGTGGGGCCCGCACGCGAGCCGTTGACGCGCGGAAAAAACGCCTCTTCACCCTGGGTGCCGTTGACCAGCACAAGCACGCCCATGCCGGAGCTCAACGTCGCCAAGGTGTCGTTGGATAGTGTGAACATGCAGCGGAGAGTGGTGGGGAGCGCTGGAGCGTGTTCTGCCGCACTCGCACTTCCTGCACACGGCCTGGTTGCAGGTCACGTGCCAGTCTTTCTGCTGGCTGCCCGGACTCCCAGCGGTGCCCTCGTGGTCCCGGCGACCCCTCATTCCATCCCGAAGAGCCGGCCCCAAGACGCCCGCCTGCGCTGGTCCTTTGGGCGGGCCGCCGGTGTACGGGTGTTTGTGCGGCACCGGCCCAGCTCCGAGGGTGCCGCCGCCAGGCTCCTAGCTACCCCAAAACAGCACCTAGTGCCAGAAACACCAGCAGCTGTTCAGATCGGCTCACGCCCGAACCATAGCGCTATAGTGGCCTTCGGCGAAACCCAGACTTCCAGGCTCATTTCCTCTGTGTCCTGCACACAGGCCGCGGCCTCAAGTCTTCTCTTCTCGCCATGCGCTGCACCAACTACATGCCCGTTCCTCCTCCTCCCCCACCGCCCAAAAAGAATGGCAGGGCTCCACCGCCCCCGCCGCCCCCTCCGCGGCTGACTATTGCCAGTGCCCGTCTGGGCGCGCCGCCACCTCCTCCCGGCCTCGCGCCGCCCATGGGAGGCGTGTCTATGGGCACGGTCCCCCCCCCGCCCGTTGGAGTGCCGGCCCTGAGTGACGGGCAGCCCCCCCGCAAGCTACAAAAGCTCCTGTCCCATGTTGTGGCCCCAGCCGACCGCGAGGCCCGCAGAAAACACTGGCTCCAGCTCCAGAAAAGCCGTTTCAACGTCAAAAGCCTGGCCTCCAGGTCCAAGGCAAACACCGTGCAGGCGTCCAGGCCGCAGAAGGCCGAAATGCCGCCCGAGCACCTCCGCAAGATCATGCTCGACCACGGCGACTTGTCCAGCAAAAAGGTGGCGGCAGACAAACGCGCCCACTTGGGCTCTCTCAAGTACATGCCCCACGCCATCCTCAAGCTCCTAGAGAACATGCCGCAGCCCTGGGAGGCGGCCAAAGACGTCAAGGTGCTCTACCACGTGACCGGCGCCATCACTTTCGTCAATGAGATCCCCAGGGTCATCGAGCCCGTGTACACCGCGCAGTGGGCCACGCTGTGGATCATGATGCGCCGGGAAAAACGGGACCGGCGCCACTTCAAGCGCATGCGCTTCCCGCCGTTCGACGACGAGGAGCCGCCCTTGGACTGGCTGGAGAACTTGGACGACGTCGCGGTCCCCGAGCCCGTCCAGCTAGACCCCGAGGAGCACCCCCACCTCCAGGTCTTGGAGTGGCTCTACGACGAGCGCCCCCTCGTGGATCTGGCGGCCAACGGCCACTCCTACAGGCGCTGGCACTTGGACATCAGCACGCTCTACTCCCTATACAGCCTCTCGCTGCCGTTGTTGCCGCACGTGACCGACGCCAACTACTACTATCTTTTCGACAAACAGGCGTTCTTCACCGCCAAGAGCTTGAACGTGCTGGTGCCCGGCGGCCCCAAGTTCGAGCCTTTGTACAAGGACAAAATCAACAACAAGGATTTGGAGGACTTCACCGAGTTCAATTCCATTGACAGGGTCATTTTCCGCGTGCCCATGAAAACTGAGTACCGGGTTGCGTATCCCTACCTCTACAACTCGTTTGTCAAGGACGTGCACACGCTGTGGTTCCACGAGCCATTGAACAACTACATCAAAGAGGTACACCGCATCGACTCCGTGACCAAGCCCCAAAACCCTGCATTTTATGTCCACCGCGAGTACAACCCCCTCCACGAGCCTGCATTTTCAGTTCTGACCCGAGAAAACCTGCTCTTGGATGAGTTGCTCGACGACGAGGATTTCGTGGTCCCTGGTTCTTTCTGCCCGCTTCTCTCCGCCGACAAATCCGGCACAGAAGTTCCCTTGGCCCCAGAAAACTCTCCACAGGCTCTAAATCTATGGTGGGCCCCATATCCGTTCAACCGGCGCTCTGCCCAGACTATCCGTGCCCAGGACGTGGCGCTAGTGAAAGCTTGGTACAAGGAAAGACCTCCTCCCGACACTCTTTTGAAGACACGCATCTCGTACCAAAAGCTCTTGAAAGGCTACGTCATGAACGAGCTCAAAAACCCACCCGGCTCCAAGTCCAGCGCTCACAAAAGTCACAAGTTACTTGCAGCCATGAAGGCCACCAAGTACTTTCAGCAAACCACCGTCGACTGGGTCGAGGCAGGTCTCCAGTTGTGCAGACAGGGACACAATATGCTCAACTTGCTCCTCCACAAAAGAGGCCTCACTTATCTCCATTTGGACTACAACTTCAACCTCAAGCCCACCAAAACGTTGACCACCAAAGAGCGCAAGAAGTCCCGCTTCGGAAACGCATTCCACCTCATCCGGGAGTTGTTGCGAGTAATTAAGATCATTGTCGATTCCCACGTGCAGTTCCGCTTGGGCAACGTCGACGCATACCAATTAGCTGACGGCATCTACTACATCCTCAACCATTTGGGGCAGTTGACGGGAATATACCGCTACAAGTATAAGGTGATGCACCAGATCCGTGCATGCAAAGACTTGAAGCACGTGGTTTACGCCAACTTCAACAAGTCCATTGGCAAGGGCCCAGGCTGTGGGTTCTGGCAGCCCGCGTGGCGCGTGTGGCTCTCCTTCATCCGAGGCACTATTCCGTTGCTCGAGCGCTGGTTGGGCAACTTGTTGGCCAGGCAGTTTGAGGGCAGAAGAGCCAACGATGTGGCCAAGACTGTTACCAAGCAGAGGATCGACTCCTACTACGATCTTGAGTTGCGTGCGCAGGTGATGCACGACATCATGGACATGATTCCCGACGGTTTGAAGCAAAACAAGTCGGGCATAATTCTTCAGCATTTAAGTGAAGCGTGGAGGTGCTGGAAAGCGAATATCCCCTGGAAGGTTCCCGGATTGCCCCGGCCCATCGAGAAGATTATCGAGCACTATATCAAGGGTAAGGCCGAGGGCTGGATCTCCATCGCTCACTACAACAGAGAGCGAATTCGCCGCGGCGCCACAGTGGAGAAGACCGTCGTCAAGAAGAACTTGGGCCGGTTGACTAGGCTCTGGATCAAAGGCGAGCAGGAGAGGCAGGAGGACTTTGCCAAGAATGGGCCCTTTGTGTCGCCAGATGAAGCGGTGATCACCTTCCAAACCATGGTCAATTGGCTTGAGAGCAGGCGCTTCAGTCCCATTCCATTCCCTCCCATTTCTTACAAGCATGACACCAAACTCCTCGTGCTAGCGCTCGAGAACCTCAAGGATGCATACAATGCCAACTCCAGACTCAACTCTGCTCAAAGAGAAGAGTTGGCGTTGATCGAGCAGGCCTACGATAATCCAAATGAGTGTTTGGCGCGGATCAAAAAGTATCTCTTGACTCAGCGGATATTCAAGGAAGTCGGCTTGGAGATGATGGACCACTACAGCCATCTTGTGCCCACCTACGCTGTGGACCCGCTCGAGAAGATCACCGATGCTTATTTGGACCAGTACCTTTGGTATGAGGCAGACAAAAGACAGTTGTTTCCCAATTGGATTAAACCGTCGGACGATGAGATCCCTCCTTTGCTAGTTTACAAATGGTGCCAGGGAATCAACAACCTTGACAACGTCTGGAGCACTGCACACGGAGAATCCAACGTGTTGATGCACACGACTTTGAGCAAGTACACGGAGAAAATCGACTTCACTGTGCTCAACCGCTTGTTGAGGTTGATTGTGGACCCCAACATCGCCGATTATATCACGTCCAAGAACAACGTGGGACTCACATACAAGGACATGAACCACGTGAACCAGTTGGGAATGCTCCGGGGCCTCCAGTTCTCCTCATTCATCTACCAATACTACGGGTTGGTTCTTGATTTGTTGATCTTGGGTCAAGACCGAGCATCTGAGCTCGCTGGGCCTGTGCATCTGCCCAACTCTTTTCTCCAGTTCAAGGACAAGAAAACCGAAACCGCCAGCCCGCTCCGGCTCTATTTGCGTTATCTAGACAAGGTGTACATGTTCTTTCGCTTTGAACGGGAGGAGGCGGAAGATCTCGTGCACGACTTCCTCCAAGAAAACCCCGACCCCAACTTTGAGAATGTCGTGGGCTACAACAACCACAAGTGCTGGCCCAAGGATGCCCGCATGAAGCTCATGCGTTCAGATGTCAATTTGGGGAAAGCGGTACACTGGGAAGTGTCTGGGCGGATTCCGCCTTCTCTCACGGAGATGAGGTGGCAAGATACCTATTCCTCTGTCTATTCTCCCGAAAACGCAAACTTGCTCTTCACTTTGTGTGGCTTCGAAGTGAGGATGCTTCCCAAGTCGCGGATGGCCTCCGACCTGTCTTCACAGGAAGGAGTGTGGGATTTGATAAATCAAGCCACGAAAGAGAGAACTGCCAAAGCATTCCTCCAGGTGTCACAGGAGGACGTGGATAAGTTTGAAAACCGCATCCGGCAAATCCTCATGTCTGCAGGCTCGTCGACGTTCACCAAGGTGGCAGCCAAGTGGAACACGTCGTTGATCTCGTTGTTTGCTTACTACAGAGAGGCAATTGTGGCTACACGTCCTCTCCTCGATGTGCTCGTGAGGTGTGAGACCAAGATCCAGAACAAAGTGAAGATGGGCCTTAACTCCAAAATGCCGTCCAGGTTTCCACCTGCCGTGTTCTATACACCCAAAGAGCTCGGCGGTTTGGGCATGTTGAGTGCCTCGCATATTTTGATTCCCGCATCCGACCTCAAGTGGTCCAAGCAAACTGACACCGGAATCACACATTTCCGGGGAGGCATGAGCCACCAGGAGGATCGCATGATCCCCACGATATTCAGGTACATAACCACGTGGGAGAACGAGTTCTTGGACTCGCAAAGGGTGTGGGCCGAGTACACCATCAAGAGGCAAGAGGCAATGGAGCAGAACCGCCGCCTCACTTTTGAAGACATGGAGGCCAGCTGGGACCGTGGGTTGCCTAGAATCAGTACGCTTTTTCAGAAGGACAGGCAGACCTTGGCCTACGATAAAGGCCATCGTATCAGACGGGAGTTCAAGCAGTTTAGCTTGGCTAGGTACAACCCATTCTGGTGGACCAACAACCACCATGACGGTAAGTTGTGGAACCTCTCCGCATACAGAACAGATGTGATTCAGGCGTTGGGTGGTGTGGAGACGATTCTCGAGCACACGCTTTTCCGGGGCACTGGGTTTGATTCGTGGGAAGGTTTGTTCTGGGAAAAAGCCTCTGGTTTCGAAGACTCGCTCAAGTTTAAGAAGTTGACAAACGCCCAACGTTCCGGTTTGAGCCAGATCCCCAACAGACGCTTTACACTTTGGTGGTCGCCCACAATCAACCGGGCCAACGTCTACGTGGGTTTCTTGGTGCAGCTCGACTTGACGGGTATCTTTTTGCATGGAAAAATTCCTACGCTCAAAATCTCGCTCATCCAAATCTTCCGAGCGCATCTCTGGCAGAAAATCCACGAATCTTTGGTACAGGACTTGTGTCAGGTTCTAGACAAAGAATTGGAGGTATTGCGAGTGGACAGTGTGGAGAAACAGGCAATCCATCCCCGGAAGTCCTACAAGATGAATTCGTCGTCGGCTGATATCGTGTTGACCAGCACTTACAAGTGGAACGTGTCCCGGCCATCGTTGCTCAACGACAAGAACGACACCTTCGACAACACCACAGCCACGAAGTACTGGATGGATGTCCAGCTCAGATACGGAGACTACGACTCACACGACATCTCCAGATACACACGGGCAAAGTTTTTGGACTACACCACAGACTCCACCAGCAACTACCCCTCGCCTACCGGAGCCATGGTGGGTGTAGACCTTGCCTACAACGTCTACGATGTGTACGGCAACTGGTTTTCCGGTATGAAGCCGTTGATGCAGAATGCTATGCGGGAGATCATGAAGGCCAACCCGGCTTTGTATGTTCTTCGGGAGCGGGTCAGGAAGGGCCTTCAGTTATACCAGTCGCAGCCGCAGGTGGCACTCTTGAACTCGTCCAACTATTCTGAGTTGTTTAACAACGAAACGCAACTTTTCATTGACGACACCAACGTCTACAGAGTCACCGTGCACCGGACGTTTGAGGGAAATCTCACGACCAAGCCAATCAATGGCGCAGTATTCATGTTGAACCCCAAGACCGGGCAGTTGTTTTTGAAGATCATCCACACGTCAGTATGGGCCGGGCAGAAGAGATTGGGCCAGCTAGCCAAGTGGAAGACTGCCGAAGAAGTGGCAGCGTTGGTGCGCTCGTTGCCACGAGAGGAGCAGCCTAAGCAGTTGATTGCCACGAGAAAAGGTGTCATGGACCCGTTGGAGGTGCACATGTTGGACTTCCCCAACATTAGCATCCGGGCTTCGGAGCTCCAGCTTCCGTTTGCGGCGGCGCTCAAAGTGGACAAGTTGGCGGACGTGGTGGTGAGGGCCAGCGAGCCGCAGATGGTGCTCTTCAACTTGTACGACGACTGGCTCCAGAGCATTTCGTCGTACACCGCGTTCCTGCGGGTGATTCTCTTGCTCCGGGCGTTGGGCATCAACCAGGAGCGGACCAACTTGATCTTGCGTCCCGATGCCAGTGTGGTGACGCAGAGCCACCACTTGTGGCCCAGCTTGGCCGAGGACCAGTGGATCGACGTTGAGACGCAATTGCGGGACTTGATCTTGAACGATTTCGCCAAGAAGAACAACGTCAACATTCAGTCGTTGACGCAGTCCGAGATCCGGGACTTGATTCTCGGCCAGGAGGTCAGAGCGCCGTCTGCCACAAGGCAGCAGATCTCCGACATCGACGGCAGGGATGGCAAGGAGTCCGAGATGGCCAGCGCCAAACTGCAGCTCACGGCGTTGAAGACCACCACACAGAACGTGCATGGCGAGGAGATCACCACCATCACCACCACCAACTACGAGCAACTGGACTTCAGTTCCCAGAACGAGTGGCGGAACCGCGCCATTGCCGCAAACAACCTCCACTTGCGGACCAAGAACATATACGTGTCGTCCGACGACTATCTCGATGACGACAGCTACACGTACATCATGCCCAAGAACGTGCTCCGCAAGTTTGTGCAGATCTCCGACACACGGACGCAGATTGGGGGCTACATTTATGGAGCGTCGCCCAGCGACAACAGACAGATCAAGGAGATCAAGGCCATCGCGTTGGTGCCGCAGTTGGGCAGCACGCATTCCGTGCAGTTCCCCACTTTGATCTACGACAAGGCCAGAAACGACTACTTGCAGGGCTTGGAGTTGCTCGGCTGGATTCACACGCAAAGCGCGGACTTGAATATGCTTTCGCCGATGGACATTACTACGGTGGCTGCGTTTGCTGGCCGCAACCGCTCGTGGACGCTGGACATGGCGTCGTTGACGGTGTCGTTCACGCCGGGCTCGGTGACCTTGAGTGCATACTCGGTGACGGAAGCGGGGTACGCCTGGGGCAAGCAGAACACCGACTTGATGTCGTCCGCGCCTGCGGGCTTCAGTCCGCTGTTCAGCACCAAGCGGCAGTTGATTCTCTCCGATAAGATCGTGGGCGGGTTCTTGGTGCCAGACGACGACATCTGGAACTACTCGTTTATTGGGCCTGTGTGGGATGCGGACGGTGCATTCGACATGAAGATAGACATTCCCCTTCCGTTCTACCACGAGGCCCACCGTCCGCTCCACTTTACCAACTTTGTGGAGATTGAGGGGAACGAGATGGAGGCGGACCAGGAGGACAACCTTGGATGACGGTGACTGCAGACTAGATGGTTTGGCTTCTAGGTGAGTTGTTGTGATAGTATAACGTTCTAGCAAATCAACACCCGACCATCGAGACAGTTGTCACCGACCATCGAGACAGTTGTCACCGACCATCGAGACAGTTGTCACCGACCATCGAGACAGTTGTCACCAGGCAACTCAAGGAGGCATAAAATTGTCGGAATCTATTCAGCACTGATCAGCCCATGCCCCTGCCAATAATTAGACTGACTAGGAGACGTATGCACTGACGGTGTTTCAGAGAATTTGATGAGATCTCCAGCAAACCCTAGTTTTGCATCAGTCTCACCTTAGCTAAGCACATCAAGGCAGATCAGTAGAGATTGCCAAAGCATAGAACAGAATTGGACCAGTCCAGGCGTACGGTGACAGGATGCAGTGGATTTGACCCATACATAGCACTCTCTTTCCAGATATTAGTAGACAACGGCCAATAACACACAACTAGTACTAAAGAGAGCAACCGACCACTGGTAGAACGGATCACTTCCATAAGCCACTACCACACACTCAAGCTAAGTTACACAGGCAGCGCTGGACATTTGAAAGGGTATGTAACGCCCGGGTAATCCCAGTTCACGTCGCTATCAGATCGCTTCCCGGTGTGGTTGAGCTGGGTCCTCGTTTCATGAACACCGCCAATTTCAACCTCTATTAAAGGTTACGCCTCTGTTGAGCCTTGGGTAAAGCCCCAAAATAGGTTAAGTTTGGCTTTAATCTACATACTACGAGAATCCTTACCTCATATTTCTCCACCACTATATTTCTCCACCACTATATTTCTCCACCACTATATTTCTCCACCACTTATGTCAAAACTCAGCTTGATACTTCCATCAATACCTCTGAGCGCTTCCTTCGAGTACCAGAACCCATTTCCGTGCTTTCTTTGTCTACACTTTCATACAGCCTTTCTGCTTCTATTCGCTGATTGTAAAAAACACTACAAAGCTTAGTTGGTGCATCAATAGACAAACAATAGGTCCACTCGGAAACAATTAAATGTGCGTGTGGGTCTTGAGGATACATTGGGTCCAGGTGCCAGACAAATGAAACTCTTTGTTATTGAGTTCCGATCCAAAACCATTCCGATCCAGCACCAAATTTCAAGCCCATCTTAGGAATCTGGGCCAAAGGCAACATCTTTGTAAACCCAAGTACCCAGGTTCAGGTGAGGTGTGACTGAAAAGGAATCGCCTATTTTTCAAACTCAGCAAGTTCAAAAATTCTTCCACCCTTAGTTAACACGGTGATTGCTAAGTGGCTATACTGGAACTGGTAGCCCTGAAGCTTGATTTCTTCGGCGCTGACGACCACATGAGGTAGGCAGTTCAGACCGCTTCTACTGTATATCTACGACCACGTGGTAAGAACTTGTTCAGCATTGCACTCGACATTTATACAGAGGGTCACGAGCACACTACCATCTCGGACAAGCCTATCGTGACCGTTGACGGACCATTTCTGAGGCTACCGCAGGGTATTATCAACGCCTGTCAAAAAGACCTATTGAGATTCCAGCCGGCAAGTCGCTCAAGAATTGTGTCAGACGATGACAAGGAGTTTAATGGTGCATCACGCAGTCTAAAGGCGGAACAGGGTCCATTGTCAATTGTCTTATTGTCAAAGCCTTGTTGTCATTGGTGGCTTCGCGAGATACTTGTCTCTGCACTACTGCTTTTGTATGAACTTTTGCATCATCTTTTGGTTAGTCGATCAAGATTGTTATGCGTTAGCGATTTGCATGATCGCTTATACATGATCGTCGTTTCTCGAACGGTTTGGATTGTTTCCCTGCATGATTGTCTGGGTAATTTCTTGGTTTCTTGGCTGTTTCTCACATTGTCAGAATGGTTTTTCCGAGCGATTTTCATAATCTCCAAAAGGCGTTTTACACATGATTCTACTATAAAAGCAGCTGGGCGGCCCATGTGTTGATCATCAGTTACCAATGAAGTTGTCCACAGCATTCTTATTCCTTACAGTAGCGTTGGCTATGCCGCTCCAAGCGCCCGAACAAGAGGAAGCATCC